>OX453254.1:2329228-2671122 GCA_949709985.1 Luffia ferchaultella
GAGCCGAATCGTAAAATCGGAGCAAAAAACCCTGCAGCTGCCGAGGAGGCTTGCGCTACCTCTAACCAAGGAACGTTTTATTTGTTTCGTGTTGTTTCTTTTTATACTTTCCAAGAAGTAATTTTAAACATATTTATATGTACTTACTCTAATATAACTTACGCTGCCTACTTATAGCCAAAAATAAACCTACCTGTAAAACTTACTTTGGATATTTTGTAATAAAATTATTCCCATACCTACTATATCCAGTCTGATTTAAATGTAAATATTAATCAGATATCCACTCTTAATAGTAGTTGGTAGTAGTAGTTATAGTTAGATGGTTTAGTATGACAAAGTTCTAAACCTAGGTACTTCGAAACGATCTAAAACGTGAACAAAATGACAGACTCATAAATTAGACCATAGATTAAGTAGACCACACGTCCATTGTTTTAAACAAATATTTTGTGAAATTACATGTGTAATTTCAGATTCTTTATTTTCTTTTTCATTACGAATTTTACATGTGGGTCACAAAAATTTTTCTTCACAGCGAATATTTGAAAACATCAACTGGTATATTTGGTCTGCGTAGTATATTTTTTTTTCTCACGTTTTTGTTGTCACAACGCGATATCTCTATGAACATCCATGACTACATGAACATATATGTTTAATGAACTTTAATATATATATGTAGGCTAAGCTACATCTAGTAAAGTATAATCGTATACTGTACACAGTTTGTAAATTCGTTGGGGTTTCGGAGCTAAAAAAAATGGGATCTACTATACATCTGTACTACATCTGTTTGTCCGTCCGGCTTGTCTGTCACACTCTTGTAGTTTCAACATTTATATGGACATGGTGAATAACATTTTGCAGTATATTGAACGCGCAGAGTTAACATTTTATTATGGAGGTAGTCTTTGCATACAAAAAAGAGGGTTCGGCCCTTGTCTAATCCTCTCTGTGTTTCCTTATCGATATTCACAGAAAAAAAGTGTGTAATAAGAGAAATACTGTCTTATTTCTTCTGTATCTTCTGTTCTGTATTATTCTTTTTTGATATCTTGATCACTTGTTTTAGAATAAATTCCTGAAAAACATAATTTCCGTCGATACATCGTTTTTGAAAATAGTGAGAATTTGATATTAATGCAACTTTAAAAAAAAAATCTTTCCGCCCTGAGACATCCTTTTTTAATGACCCTGCAAATTTTGGTTCCAATTCATACATATTTCAGGGGTAGAAACAGTCACGGTCTGCAAGCTGTTTCGACAGGTATTTTATAGGTATTTTTGAGAATTTGCTCATCATCTCTGTCACTCAGGAATAGGTCGGGGAAAAGGGATTGAAACGGAGATAGCGACGCCATTTTGAAGCCGCGGAGAGAAAGACTATCCCCTTAATCGTGAAAAAAATTTAATAAATTTTTAATCATATTTATCTCTTCGCCCAATACGAAGTGGGTGTTTTTTTTGGTACCCCCTCATACAGAGCATCATGAGAAAATTGTTAAAATAAAAATAAAGTTCCATAGAATATTATTATTTTAGGCCTTATTTCTGAAAATTTAGAGCCAAAGTAGGTTTTCTCGTGTTCGTTGTCCACCTAATGAGGGACTTTAAGCGATTGTATGCATATAGTCAGATTGAATACGGAACCCTACATTGCGCGTGGTCTGACACACTTGGTCGGTTTTCTGTACTGCAGCCAATCCAATAATTAAACACAGTCCGTCCGTTTTATGTTTATTGACAAGAACATTATACAATAGATTTATTTACTTCGGATCCCAAGAAAGATACTATTGAATAGGCAGCCATATACCAAAAAAAAACTTAACACAATTTTCCGAGAACGTCTTTAAGTATTTTTTGCCTGTACTGGTTTGGTTCCGTCCCATGCTCTCACAATGGCAGAAATTCAATATACTAAGAAATTATTGTTCCTCATTGAAGGGCGAGCAGCTATGTACAAAGGGCTTTTTTTACCTGTACGGCTCGTCTAGACCGGAGTAAGTTTTTATTATAACTTAATGAAAGCGCGTCCTTACGTTAAAGGGACGGGTTTCAATGCCGTCGGTCTTATACCTTATACGCATTTAGACATTATTTTTGTTACAACTTTTTTTGTTGTAATGTATAATACCAAATATGTAGTTATCTGCCAACCTAAAGTAACGTAAGTGATTATCTATTAGTTACTGGTCACCTCATAACAACATGCCGTTATTATGCAGTGTCAGGAATGTCGCGGATAAGCCGCAGACGCATTTTGAAGTAAAAGCGAAGGGAAATGGTTGATTTCGAAATCAAATCGTCTAATAATCTAAGAGCCAACGTGATAAGTGACCTAATTTTCATACGTATAAGCGCACACCTTCCCTTTCGTTAAAAGTTCTAACAGCTGTACTGGTAGTCTTGGTGAGACGTTCCGCAGGGAATCTGCAAACATAAATAAATATGAAACGATTAACAAACTATCGGCGACGCCATTTTGTACCTCATTAAGTACAAAATGGCGACACCCATAGTTTTTAGTCGTTTCTTGTTGATATCGAATGCTGCAAAATAATTACCTATCAATAAAAGTTCAGTAAGTTTTGTAAAAAATGACTTTATTTGCTATCTAATTTGTATTTTATTCAAGAGGTATCAGAGCCCATCTGTGTATTCAATTAAATCACAAAAGCCCACAATTTCTTAGATTTTTTTTATAATTTATAATCGTAGCTAGTCAGACAGTAACAAAATAAATTGAAATTTAATTAATTAGGAGACCATAAAAGCGATATTAATGCTGAAAATAAATCTAAGATGTATCGTTTAATGTTTTGTTTTGTGTTCTTCTTGTACATGATTTTGCGATAACTAACTACAATTATCCATTTTTATTGCGTAAATTAGTTTCAACTGACGTTTCGCCAACACTTCAGTGGGGTAGAACACAGCTAAGTTCCGCAAGCTATTTTTTTATCTCTCTTGACG
This sequence comes from Luffia ferchaultella, assembly GCA_949709985.1. Taxonomy (NCBI): domain Eukaryota; kingdom Metazoa; phylum Arthropoda; class Insecta; order Lepidoptera; family Psychidae; genus Luffia; species Luffia ferchaultella. The sequence goes on from OX453254.1 coordinate 2,332,208, forward strand.
TTTCGATACCTTTTACCTTTGTATTTAACTACATACAAGTTCGCGTGACCGTGTAAGTGTTGGATCCAGCGTATTAACTACATATTAAAATAAAATTAAAAAGTTTCTGATCATACCCCACGGCAGAACGAGTTACCAAGCCGCAAACATGTATTTTTTTTTGTTGTTATTAAAAAACAGTCAGTGATTGCCTATGTTTGATGATAGGCCATGCACGATATTTCGTATATATATGCCATTCTGATTTCCTCTCTCAAGTCTAATTATGCAGGTCTTTATTTTAATCAGAGTCTGACGGTTCAGCCACTGCTCCAACAACTTGTATCGTCCTAATTTTGTCACCGTCATTATTCGGTCAGACGAAAAGTCTCTCCATCGTAATACGGTACAGTTCGCGCCAGACTTCTAGTTCGCTCTGAAGTCAAAGCGAGTAGCGTCGCAGTAGGAAAAATAGATGTCAAAGGGTCTAGAGCAGAACCTGCTTTGCCCGCGTCAACTTCAGGGCGAATTAGAAGTTAGGCGTGAGCTAGCTATACGCATCGATGCGCGATGACAGTTAATGCATTTGTATTTGTACTCCAGTTGCACTAACTTCGTTGAACTTAATGTGACGTTGATCGCAGTGCGTCACCGGAAACGAAGTGTAAACCGTCGCGTCGTCGCGTAGTCTTTTAGTACAGTTAGCTGCTATTACTTGTTCGTTCATACGCTGTTCAAAGGCGAAATGAAATTCAAAAATACTTGCATTTTTAGTTTGAAGTTACCACACGGCATGGATTTCCACACGTTACAACTGATGACGCCCTGGTATTTCATTATTCGAGCTGTAGTAACTGTGTATTTTATTTTCTAATATGTCCGTACCACGAGTATGTTTTATAAATATCGAATTGCATTAATAATATAAAAACCCCACTGTAAACGTCTTTGTAACATATCATTCAACGATATAATTTCAGAACGTAATTTCGGACTGTTATGAATTCCAAATAGTAGGTATAAGCTGTCGATACACTCTAGCGTCTGCGTAAAATATTTGTAAATTTTACGCCATTCCTTGCCTGTACCACTTGAAACTTAAATAGGAACCCGGCTGTATGCTTAAAATCGTTTTGTTTGTCAACGAAGCTAATTATTTTTTATTATTAGTCCGTGTTTTTATTATTTTTATATTACAATTTTTTTGTGAATGCTCAAGTTATAATCAATCTTTCCTGCACAATGATGATCGTAACGTAACAAGTAGAAAAATTAAGTTTTCCCACTGTTAACACTTTTACGTATGGCTTGTTTAAAATTCTCGCGTTTCGCGACGCGATTGTCGGCCGGTGACGTCACGTCCGGCGCCGGCGCAAGTCTCTTTGCTTATTCCGATCTCAACGGAGCACCCGTGGCGGCGTGCTTTGTTCTTATTTGATTTGACTAGTAGGTATTCCAAGTTAGTTTTAGTATTCGATATACAATCAAGATTGAAATGCCAGGGTTTTGAGTTAATACCTATGTAGGCATGGACCTAGAAACACCCGAACGAAGCACCGCGAACTAACTATCGATGCACCCTTAGTATGTCAGCTTGCTATGTAGGTACATACGCGTCAGCTTCAATACATTCATACCATCTGTGTTCATTATAGTAAGTCTCCTGACCGCCGCCAGTACACTGTCCAGTTTCACTCACACATACATACGCGGCTGCCATTTTAGTGCTTCATTGGTTGTTTAATGACAAAAAGTTTGGAGTTTTTATTACGTCTGTGTATATAGGTTAAATATTAAATTTTTTAAATCTGTCCGACATGACATCTGAAAGAGAGGGGCTCAAAAACCAAAATTACATTAAAACACTAGAGTATCATCGGAATAATGTCTGGGACATCCCACACAGCGCCATCTAGTCCTAAAATAAGCAAGTATTATGCTTGTATTATGGGGTACTAGACAACTGTTAATTATAATTAAATATTCCTTTTTTTATAATATATACATATATAGATACGTTTACACCCAGGCACGGAACAAATAGACATATTTATGCACACAAATATTTGTCCGGGCGGGAATCGAACCCGCGACCCTCGGCTCCGCAGTTAGGGTCTCCATCACCACGCCAACCACTCGGCCAACAGATCAGTCTACTGCTAGTCATATATACTACTGAAAATAATATTTATTAAATGGCCGCATTTTTTGATAGCTTTGACTTAGAAGCTTGATTTTTTTACAGCTGCACATGACCGTAAACCTAAGTAGGTATTTGATATTAATTTGAACTTGATTCCTCCATTCGTTCCTGAGGAAAAAGATCTTGACAGACCGACAGACGGACGACGAAGTATTATCATTTATTACTGTATTAGGTCAGTTCTATATTATGTTTCATTCAAACTAGTTCCCTGAACCACGGTCACAGAGCTCGTCTTCCTGAATATAGGTCCGTTTTGTTTGTAATAGTTCGAGGGTACCATTTGGAGCGCGCTCGCGAGACACACGGACCGGTTTCGATTCAATGACTCAGTCGCAACCCCCCACTGTCCCTCTCTATCGAATCCAAGGTTCATCCCATACTAGTGCTGTCCAAGCACTCTCGATTTTGATGACAAGTCACAACCGCCTCGATTATGAATTGACGTTTATTATATGTTTCTTGTATCGTGTTATATTCTCATTATAAAGTCATGGCGTTAATTATCGCATTAATCAATTAGAACGATAGGTAACGGCGGCGTCACACGTTCGTGAGGCCCGTCCGTTAACATGAGTTCACATCACGCATTTAGTATTTAGTATCACATTTAGAAAATGTATTGTCAATAATTGAAACTAAATAAAATACGTTCAAATAATACAATTCGATTCAAATAAATGCTTTAGTAAAGCGTCGAGGTCATTTCGTTTTAGTCTTTTTCATAAATAATACCTGGGACATCCCACACAGCGCCTTCTAGTCCCAAAGTAAGTATTATGCTTGTATTATGGGGTACTACACAACTGGTATACATACTTAAATATTTTTTTTATAACATACATAACTAATAGCCATGATCATGCACACAAATATTTGACTCGAGCGGGGAATTCGCGTCCCTTGGCTCCGCAGTCCGCTGTTAGGTCTCTAACCACTCGGCCAATCAGTCAGTCTAAAACAATAAAGTAACTGATTTTCATTTTCCAATAATTACAATGCTGATTCGTACTATAACGTTTAAGCACTTTAGGATTCCGTATATCCGAAATGAAAAACGGAATCCTAATAGGATCACTCTCGTGTCTGTCTGTTTTGTGACCGCGTCTAAGTAAACGTTTATTAACGTATTTATCGTTACTCATAGCCAGAATGACACGTAATCGCATCACTATTTCAATTTAAATATGTTAAAAAGAAATTTTCTATTTAATACAATCACAAATTAACAATTCTCGGATGGTTTCCTTATTTGTGCTTTGAGACTTGTCATACCTTTCATGATTTTAGGTCAACGGAAGTACCCTATAGGTTTTGACTTACTTGCCAGTGTCAAAATATGCGGCATAAATGACTGTATTTTTTTATTGCGTTGACTTAGAACCTAAACCTAAATATTTGATATTAATTTCAATTTGATACCACTACGCGTTCCTGAGAAAAAACGCCTCGCCAGACCGACAGACAGACGGACGGACAACGAAGTGATCCTATAAGGGCTTTTTGTTTTCCTTTTGAGGTGCGGGGAACCCTAAAAATAAAGAATATAAGGCCTCGCTCATAGTTTACAGGAAAATTTAATCGAAATTTTTAAGGGTTTAAATTTCTACAGGAAATGGGTAAAATATGATGTTTATTTCACTGAGGACTAATAACTTTAGGTGATTATGGTAACCTACTTATACGAAAGAGTCTGATTCAAATTCCGTTTTACATTTGGTAATTTTAAAAGCAAAGAGACGTAGACTTTACAACCGAACGTCTCGGCTGTTCGGGGTGGTGCGGGTGCAAACTGAATTTATCTACGCTTTGGTTAAAGTTACTAAATACATCTAGGAAATTCACTAAATAAAAAAGCATTCCTAAAAAAATACCAAGGATTTTTTATCTAAATATTATATACTTATATATATTCTATCTAAACCTTTGATCGTAGATAGTACATTTAATAGTTTGAAAAATGGAATTTTGTTTTTGGTTATTTGCTGTTATTTATGAACATATCAATATGTAACTTTTAAATTCATTAAAAGAAAATTAAAAATGGTTCAATATTTGTCATTATTTTGGACTCGACATGGACACGAAACACGAAGTTTGAAAATGTAAGAATCTGCGACGTCTTTTCTCTTAAAGCTCACCACAACGCATGTCCAAGCAAAGCTCTACTCGCGGTGAAAGTAGCTAATATAAAGTGCAAGTGGTAGGTGGTATTCGCCGCGCAGCCGTTCCGGTCGACGCCACCGCCGCAGGGTCAAGGCTTCGCGACTCCCCGCTTCCACGCCCGTCTGGTGACAATTTAAATAAATCCTTATAATACAAAACGGTCTTATACTGATAAATGATAATATGATAGCGAATTGGTCCTAAACTACCTAGAATAATAGCCTGTACTTCTGTCAAACGCAAAGGGTAATAAATCTAATGTTATAATAGTACAATGGTTGAATGTTATAAGATTCTATCAATTTAACAATAAAAATGTGGTTAAACAAGGTAGTTGACTATTTATTTTTAAATTATTTAATATGAAAGAGTTTTCTAAACATTATATAACAGCTAAATAATTTTAAAAATAAATCATCTATAACAAAGTTATGGATGTTTAAAATGTGCTGTTATACACAAAGGACAATTCCACACGGTGTACTAAACTAGCCTGTGATGTCTGTCCATTTAAAATAATGTTAAATATTGTTTTGCTAGAAAGAGACAAAGATAAAATTTTATTACCTTATAATTCCCAAATTGTTTAACCAAATATAATTTTGTTTATAAATGAATGTTATCGTATAAAGTCATTTTATGTTTTCTTGATAAATATGACATATTTAATGTTAGTCGAGTACCTACCCTATGATAATTAAAACTATTCATCAAGGAATGACGTATCAGTTAGAAATATTTTTAAATTTATTCGATGTCTAAGATGAGCACAATAAAATTTATAATTTGATCCGTTTGTTACTAGTAGTCTTTTAAGTTAGGAATATAAAAGTTAAATAGACGACGAGTAGCAAAAGAATGCAATTATAAATTCGAAAGTGCTCATCTTAGAGACCTCGAATAAATTCAAAAATATGTAACTAAATACGTTAATCGGAAGCAAAATGTTGAAGAAGTACCAAGTAATATAACCAGTTAAAGTGAAATTTGCTGCATTTTAGAGACATGATGCAATCCTCTCGTGGTCCACAAATATACGATATTGAAATGCACTTATACGAATATGAAAGTACCGAAACCATTATAGATCCAGTATAGATCAATATTGCAAAATTCATACGATAGAGATGTGTTTTCTCACGCCAATACAAGAAACAACTCCTTTTTAAAAGTATTCGACGTCGATGCAAACACTAGACGTTCTATTCTAAATTTCGATCCGCTCCGATTGCGGTTGTATGTTTACGTTATAAAACCATCGACAAAAAAGTAATAGAGTGTTAACTCAGTTAGGAAGTAATAAACGTCACTGTCGAATTGATAGCTCGACCACTGAATGTATTGGTGGCGATTGACTGCTTTTACTTAACAAGATTACACAAATCCCGTGTCCTTTGACAATTTTTTGAATGGAACACGCAACATAAAAAATAAACGAGCATCTGTTGCGGCGCTGCTATGCAGAGACGTCCCGAAATTCCTGGGTCCCGGTTTTTTGTCTACTTTTGTGTAACTTTGACAGATGCACTCAGAGGCGTGCCGCGACCGCGTCGTGCGTCTCAGTCCCTCTACAGCCGGGTCTACGAGCCACGGTTTATTTTGAGGTGTGCTTTGTCTCTGTCTTTCTCTAGCGCCGTCGCGGCGGGCGACGACGACAACTAAACTCGGGCATGTTTGTGTTGTACGCTGCCACCGCTCCTTGGTGAATTCCCGAGGTAAATAATACAGAAATGTTTTTACTATGTTCACGGGCTACGCGTGGGCTACGCACTGGATAGGTTCATAGCTTTTGAATATCGTGGAAGTCGCGAAAGGAATTACATGATGTATCGCCTCCAACACCCCTACGTCTGCGAAACTTAGGGAGCCTAATGAATGACTTCCTAATTGCCGCACCAACGCAAATAAACTCGTATTCCGGCACAACTCACTGAGTCGCTTGTTTAATTATGGACCTTTAGACATTACATTGTTGAGTATGAAATCGGACGATCGGGTTGTCGTCAGTCGTTGAGTGTGGACGCGCTCCAGCGACGACGTCTCACGTGCCAACGCTGGCGTAGCTAAAATAGGTCTTATTTTGACTGCCCTTAGATCTAAGTTCTATCTGATACCGTTGCGGTACTGCCAAGCTGGTTGTGCCTATTCGTCGGTGCGGCCCCGCGATAATGTTGACAACAATCCATCTAGCGCTGTCACCCGGCGCCAAGAATTAGGATGACTATTATTTCGATTTACTCCCTCGCAATAATTAACTAGCCAGACTATGGTCTGAAATAATCGGTTATTTAAGTATTTTTTGCTTTCTTCAGACCAGGATTTCCAAAATGCATGTTTCGTAACCACTTTTTCAGCGACTAATTTGAACACGAAAATTTTGAAGATAATTATTTTCCTTATTTCGCTTATGGCTTAAAATTGCAAATATGTTTAAAAAAATAATTTGACACCTATCGTAATAAAATAATAATAAAATTGTTATATAATAAAAAATGTCTCTGGATAGGTCATCGAATAACGAAATATTTCGGTTGTCATGTAGGTATAATGAAAAAAGGAAAATAATAGTTTAAATCTCTTTACCTATTCCCGCATAACAAGCGAGGCAACTCGCTATAAACAACAGCCTTTACACACAGCAGCGTGTGATTTACTAAAACTAAAGAAGTCAGTGACACTTGCAAAGCATTGACTCAGTTAATTGTATACAGGACGTTATAAAAAAGTTTTTATATCCGCGAGTTAGTGTTGGTAGGTAGATACGCACAGATGTGCAAAAAGTCGTCACAAGAAACACTCGGTTCCGCTCGCGTAGTCGTTGCGGCGCGACGACACGTGTGAACAGCGGACGCGATCTACTTAGTATTTACACCCAAAAATGATTTTAGTATTTTCATAGAAATATTCTTTGTTCACCATCTCTATGATTAATACTTAGGTATTCAGTTTTGAACTGCACCTCCAACGTGATGACGTACTCTAGGCTACCGAGGTTTTATTACACTACAAACTAGAGGCTGAATCGACATGAAAATTAAATATAATGTCCAACAATGAACATAGTATGGAATCTTAGTAAATTACGATAACCTTAACGACATTTTCGATATTTATTATAACTAGTCCGAGACGCGTCCCACGACGAAGTCCGAGCGACAGTAGTATAGAGGTAACACGTATGTACACTCTTTAGCGAAAACGCGAAAGTTTGTTGATTCGTCCCGTTCCGCTTCATACCGCCAAACACTTCCAAAAATACCCCAGATAACCCTTTCGCGTTCTTTATCTCAAACTGTACTCCAGCACTACGCAAAACATTAGACCTGTTTATTCGTCACCACTCAAATGTGATAACTCCAGTACCGTGTGTTCATTGTTTCATGCGATCTCTGGTTTTTTACATAGTTTAGTGATTTTTATCATTAAATTTTGTCGATTACCGATTTAGCTGGCATTGAACGTATTGTATGTATTTGTATATACATATATATAAATTGTTCCTATTTTAAGTAGGCATCACTTTGTCTTGACGACTGAACTATATATAATCTTCTTGTGAAAACAAACTTTTTGAAAGTAGAACAAAGTTTACGCATCGAAACAGAGTTCTTGTTAGTTGACGTGTTACATCGTAGGATGTTTTTGTTCATATTTTAAGACTTAGTTTTTTTCTGTCGTAATATTGATTTATTTGTAAAGGAAATACCAACCAACAGATGAATACATCATTGTTCATATTTTACTCTGTATAATTGTAACTGGAGTTCATTCAAATGTCAAAACCTGGCTATAAATTTTAAAATAAACACTAGCCTAAGAGTAATATCGTTCTAAAATTAGGTAATATAGCTAAGTTACGGAAAACAATTGTTATTGGAAGCTTGTGAATAGATCTCGTCAATTTTCTTATCAAATATCAAACCTAATTAAGTTTCATTACATTAAAACGCATCTGCGTAGTAGCTAGTAACCGTTCCCTATAGACACACCTGCCCCCAAGAATAGACATGCGTCGTTACTTCTTTATATACGGTATGCCCTGCAGTACTGTTCCAACACTTCCAACAATAATAAATAAAATATAAATAATAATAATACCAGGGCATTTCACACAGCGCCTTGTAGCCCCAAACTAAGCAAAGCTTGTATTATGGGTACCAGACAAGTGATATACAACTTAAATATTATTTATAGTATATACATATACGGTATTTACCCGTAGACAAGGAACAAATACACATGTTCATGCACACAAATATTTGTCCCGCGTGATAATCAAACCCGCGACCCTGCCTCCCCAGTTACGGTCTTCAACCACTCGGCCAATCGGTCAAACACAAAATATTATTTAGTTTAGTACACTAAGGTATGCTGAAATGGAACGTCATTCACCCTTAGCATATAGCTGATTAGTTTGTGATTGGCCAGTACCATTTCTTCTGGCTCGTGCGAAAGGAACTAAAAATATACAGGATGTTATTATCATTACAACTCTTTTTATTATAATCTCAGATAAAATTTTGTATAAATACTAAGGATTGGATATATTATTATTATTAACTGGTTTTGTAAGACGAATAAAATAGCAGCCGGTTTAAAGTAGTAAAGAGAATATCGATTAGCACCTGCCCTCGTGAACTTACTTGAGGGACTGTTTTAGAAAACACTCGGCAATGATAAAACGGCAGATGTTCGTACTCGCTCATCGACTTCTTATCTACTCATACAATCTTCACGACTCATGACTTTGTCGGGGTGACCAACTTGGCTGTGACGCTTAAGTAATATTTTTAACAACGGAAGCAAAGCGTCGTGGTGTCTTTGATATTATTAGTTGAAGATTATTAATTTTTCGATTAAATTAAAAACACACAACCAAAGTATTAAAAAAAACTTATTCCATAATTTTTAAAATATCGGTAGGTATTGCTAAACCCAAAAACGTAATATAAAAATATTGAATATTTCCACAACAATGTCGCGAAATAGTTGCCAGCCTTTTTGGTTTTACTCTGATTTTAACTACCGAAAGTTCGATATTTCAAGGTCATGGAGGGATCGCTTATATAAGTACTATACTACACGACACAATCCATACATTGAACCGGTCATGACGCGGATGGGTGTACGATAACTTTTAAACAATATTTGACGCAATCATTTCGATCACATCCAACATTGTAATTTACCAACATCATTCTCACAACACACACAATACCACTCACAACACTATTTTATTATATACTATAATTTTGAAGTAAGTTAGATGAACGTCTTTCACCTCAGACGGATGGTTATTTACAAAAAGTTGTGTCACACAAATTGCGTAGGTATTTTCCGAGTCTTGTCACATGTGATACTATAAAAGATACGGAAACGGGAGCCATATCGTCTCACAGATTATTCGTCCGAATACTCATATTGGGCCAAACAACATTCAACAAAATATGGCCCTTAGAAAATGGTCGTATAATCGCCGAGAAAATCTTCGATTCTGCTAAATGTAAAAACGTAAACTGATGTACCTACTTACTGATGTATGTCCGATCGACTTTAAATTTGTTAATTTTGATATAATTTAATAACTACATCAATTTAACGGATCCATAAAGCTTTTAACAGCCCTTATTAGCCACCTTAGCCCTATTTATGAAGCTTTTCAACAGGCTAAAGTATTTTTAAAATAGTCTAAATATGACATAACAAAAGGTCGTAGCAACACGAGTTGCTAATTGTCGAAATAACTATTATTTATTAAAAAAAATAAAATAAAATAATCGTCTTTTAAATTGAAATCTAATAGAATTATGCCGCTAGCTAAATTATCTAAAACAATGTTATTATCTCGTAATAAGATTTTCTGTGTTTTTGTAATTTGAAATAATATTCAAAGGAAGAAAAGAAAAATGTAATCTAGTAAGTTAATATTTCGTCTGTTGTTTATCCTAATAACTAAATCCATTCTTATAGATCTCGCTGTGATACGTGTCACGTAACTAGCTTATATAGACATACCGGCAACTCTACCTGCGACATTCCTTCAGCCAGTAACGACAATTTGTAACCGTCCGCTTGTCTACGTGTACGGACCGCGGCGCGGCGTCGTTATTCAATGAAATTTTATTAAAAAGGGCAGCAACAAAACGCTCGCACCGAGACAGCTGCTCTTTCCGTTTAAATACACGTTACGCTGCACGGTTGTGCCGACCCGACTGGTAAAGTATTATTGACGGGCCGTCATAACTTATAACTTACTGTTTTAGATTTGCCTAAGGATGTTAGTTTTATTTTGCATTCGCAACTACGTAGGTATCATAATTAAAAAAATCTCAGACCTCTGTCACATCGTTCGCGTGAAAAATATTTTTCCCTTTATTTGCAAACAGCTTTTGCCTCCGCTCGGACATAGCATCGGAATTCACACCCTTAACTTTTATGAGAATAAAGTCTAAATTCGCTGGTCAGGTTAGCAATTTTGTTCCAAATAATGTTATTTTGCCACACGACTTTAGATCTTAAGAACATGTCGCACTAACTGTGTAATCGACATGGAATCGGAATCCAGCAAATGTCAATTAAGTCCAAATTAGCTTGTCAGTTTTGTATCGCATGGAAATCGCTGTTCCGAATAAACAGTAGACTATGTTACTCTCCGTACCTTTAACTATATGCAAAAGTTCATGTTTCACTGCTTCGGTTCAATGTAAAGAAAAAACAAACCCATAAACAAAGAAATGAAAATATACTTTCGCTTATTTATTTATATTTTCATAATATTAGTAAAGACTTCGAAAACGTTGGAACGGATTCTAAAAAATAAAGATATTATTTAGAATAATGTACATCAGAGAAGTATTAAAATGTTCAGAAACGTAAAGTAGGTAGCATCTAATTTAAGCGACAGAATTGGTGAAGAGTTATTGAATAACTTTTTGCGTCCAATTTTTTCTCTTATATATTTAGGTCAATACCTAATTACTTACACACTCCTCATAATAGGAGGTTTCGTTTCATTTTTTATTTTCAATAACAGCAAAAAGCTTACTTAGATTTCTTCATACGAAACTTACACTCGGGTGGTCGGAGCTTTACGGCTTCCATTTAATAATGCTTTGTCTTCAGTACTTATTTAGTACGTGTAACCCATTTTTCATTGTAAACGCAAATAAAGTGGTTTGCTGCATTGTTTCCAATTCAGATGTTTTCGTTTCGGAATGCAATTTTGCATGCTTCGTTTACATTTTGAACGATAAACTGCAAAGGAGTTTCGGCTGTTATTTCTAATTGCGAACACTAAGCGGTTTTGTTGTATTTGTTGATATTTTTGGATTGATTTGTAGGTAAAAACATTCACCGATGTCCTTGCGATTTTTAGATTTTGTGTCTTAGAGAGAAGAATTTTCGCTTGCGAAGTAGAATCGAGTGCTAACGTGTAAATAGAACGTCCTTTGACTGTTTCCAGACTTCTAGGTCTATATAGTTACCAATACCAACTTCAGCTGATTTGGGATCTTAATTAATATTGCATTCCACGGGAATCTTCAACCGAAAACCACTCTATTTATTCGAGTAGAATCAACAAACAAACAACTTTATAGAATTGTGAGAGTCCTATATTCACATATAAATAATTAGAGCAATATCAGAAATTTCTTGCCCGTAGAGTTATTTTTATATGTTTTACAATAAAATATGTTTAAATTGTCTTTAGGTCAAGCAGTGAGGTCGAGGCTATCCATTGAACAAAACATTTTTATTGTCCTGATACGATAACACAGTAACATACATTTTTATTCTACACAGCGACACACACCTTCGGCGCCCATATAAATTAAGTTCAACTTGACGTAATTGTCCCTATTGACTTATTGCGTATTTATTTCTATACGATTGGCGACGAACGGACGGCCGGACGTGCAGGGGTTATCGCTCTACCTACGTCTTAACAATAAGCGGAAATTTATTTATAAGTATATAAATGTCTTGTGCTTATACTGACAGAATCACAATCGATTGATAGTTTTTGATTTTATTTTGCATATAGCTATTGAAGACGGGGTGTGGTTAAATAAATACTCAACACCCTCACCGACAGCTAAATTCATTATCTAACTTAGTTTTGTCTTTAACAATCAAAAAACCCAATGTTTCACAGTCCTTCAAAAATACAAAGCAACTTTTATCTACTTTCGAAGATTTTACCTGTTCTCCAGCAGACTGTCAAATTCCCCATGGCCTTCAGAGCGTTAACACTTGATACAAAAGCGGGACCATTGTCAAAAACATAACTGTACTCCAAAAGTGACCGCTCGAAAAAAAGACGGCCCTTTTGGCCCACTGTTATTAACTCGTGAGTTCTTTCGAATTCCCGTGAAAGGAGATACTACCTGCTCGTTTTTTGGTTCCTACCTGCTTCGGAGCGCCGTCCGCACTAATCAGATTTATTCTATTGGCGATAAGTCTTATGCACGTTTTAAATTAGGATTTATGGGCGGCGAGTTCATTATTCGTGCGTTTTCGCGCGACAGACTGCATTTTTATCGATCGCCGCGAACCTCCGAGGGTGAGCGAACTCACAGAGTGCGTGCAACCTGCGGTGAGAGGGAAAATGAACGTGGAGCCCGCCCTCGGTGGCCGGTCGGTTTGTTTACGCTAGTTTTATTCTTGTCAGCGAGCTCAGGTTACTCCGCTTTAATTGGCAGAATATTCGCTTTTGTCACGTAACGGCGCGAACATTTTTAATGCTAACTAGGAACCGGTTCTTTATTTCTCAATCCTGGTAACTGATAGGAGACAGGGCTTCGACGCTTACTCCACCGACGGCTACGCATTTCTTCCTATTCGTTATCCCAATTAATAAAATGAAGAAGTATGTTTGTTTGTTTGTTTATAGGAGTAACTAAACAACATTATTTTTGCATTGAGATACTTGGATGATCGAAAGATCCCATGCATACAAAACTATTCAAAATTCTAAATTTATGGTAAGCCGAACTTCGAGTTGTGAGATGAAATAATATTGTTAGTAATACTCAACAATTTAAAAAGTGAAACCCGGAATAGAACGAGGAAACATAAAGTTATAATAGGACGTTTCTATGATAGCGAGGGATACTTGTAAGTCATAGATAGAAGAGGAAAGATTTTATTTTTTGTTTAGAAAGCTAGAAAGCTCGTGTAGAAAGCTACATTATCAGCGAGTAACATGGGCTATATTTTATTTTCAAACTAGGTTTCCGCCTGCGGCTCCGCTCGCGTGGACTACCCAGTTGTACCGGGACCGTTATAATTTTTGGATAGATACAGTTTATAGCTGAAAAGTGACATAGTTTACTTTTTATCCCAGAAAAGGGGGTCACGTTACACACGCGAGCGGAGCCGAGGGCGGAAAGCTATTTAAAATAAAAAAGCTAATTAAAAAACTAAATGAGCGGATTAAGCGAGCTGCCGTGATGAGGTTATGACTTATGATAACTCAGGTGCTGGGCATCTTCGTAGACGACTTAGTGGGTGGCGATCTGTCGTGTAACAGACTTGATGCATGTAAACCGATATTTCCCTCGTGAAAAGATGTTCAATGCCGGGTATCGTGTTGCCATTGAATACAGCGACAACGCGGGCACGTCGAGCCTTTACTTGCTGTGCTGCTGGTACATTATTCGCCTCGTTAATTATTGTGTACTCGTAATTTTTTGCGCTGACGAGCTCTTGTAAGCCACCTGTCGCATCGCTCCCGGTACCGGTGTAATTAAAGATCTGCGGACGCTCGTCGAGCCTTGGAAGGAAAAATTTGCCAGTACCTATAGTACCTATTCGTAGTTCGCGCTGGCATTTCCATTTGTCTACGCATTCCGAAATGTTCTTGAAATGTAAATGTAATCACAAGATTCTTTAAAACGAATGCTCTCTAAAATATGTACCTACTTTTTGTTTTCAATTTTGCGGTATTTGAATTGGATTCAAAAATTCTAAATAAGAAGAATTAAAACTACATAGTTGTAATTCACAATCAGTTCTATGACTGCTTCGCACATTTAAAACTCTATTTATTTTACTTTGTATCATTGAATTTTTTTTCAATGAAATAGCTGATTGAATGTCTAAAAATCAGTTTTTTACCACCTGCAGTTTTCGTTACCTAATAAAAGATACGTCTCTGGATAATTCGAAGTGGATTATTTCGACCGCAATAAAATAGTTATTTTGTAATTTAAAAAACTATGAACCTTTGACATCGGGCGTCTAGGAGTCATTGGGTATCATACTCTCCAATTACAACTCGCGCCGTACTTCTATATACCTAGTTCGCTCTGAAGGCGAACCGAGTAGCAGCGCTGTAAGGTAAATGGCTATCAGAGGGTCGAGAGTGGGCCCCGCGCCTGCCCTTAACGCACCCGCGTCAACTTCAGAGCGAACTAGTAATTTGGCGGGAACTGTATTATGTCAAAATCGGGTTTAGGAACGCACAGCCGAGACACTTCGCCTTAATCTTATGTTTCTGCGCGGTCTTGTTTTCATTTTCCGTAGTACTACTTAAGAACTAATGAACCCTTCTACTGTATTGTATTATAAGGATGACTTGATTTCTTAAAGACTAACAAAACACTAGGACAATTTTATAAGTATTAGTAGAAAAAACGCATGGTTCGTTCGATTGCTTCCTACTTCATACTTTGTTCCGCTAGGCTGCCGCAGCTGGCGGAAGAACGACATCTGCTCACTGGCGCCCCGGAAACACGATTCGTTTTGTGAGCCGTGTGTTTCAATATTTCTTCGAAAATTATTTTATTCCCGACATTTTGTTGTCAGTCATGTATCTATAAATTATAGGACATTTAGTTGCCATGGGTAAATTTTGTAGTTTACCATTTATTTGAATCTAAAATTATAAATAATAAATTTAATAAAATTAGCTCGGTATCCTAACTCTTGTCTAGTAATCAAATAATATATTTTTAATTATTGACATTGAATCAAAATAAGGATATAAATATTTTTGCCTTTCAACAATTGTTATAAGTCTTTAACTTTTTTTGTGTGATTTGATATAGATTTAATATCTTTTATACAAAAGCTGTTTTGAAAAAATTGCCGAGAGTTCTAAGAAAATTTGCGTTCTCCTGTAAACGATAAAATTTTGTCGTAATAACAACTTCAAGCAATTAAATTCTCTATAAAAATAACGAACAAAGTTTGATGCTCGACATCTATTTACATATTTTACGATATTTGACCAAATATATCCATAATTTGTACCGAAAATTTGCTATCTTCATGTATGCCATTTCGTAGTCTTAAACAATTTACTTGTAAATAGTAATGTAGTCAATTCAAGACTACATTAACATTAAGTACCTATTCGCTTGACATTCAGAAAAATATGTCGCCGCGCGACATCTGCTAACGCACCTGCCGTCTGACGCCACCTTTGTAGGACAGAAAAAAAAGCAGAAGTATAGTTTTTTCCCCTTAAAGTAAACTTTCTACAAAAATCCTATTCCTAGCAAAAAATGCGCGGTAATTAAATTATAACTTTTTAATTTATTTATACTCAGCTAATGTCAGAGATACATATTCGAACAGTTCTATATTCTATTACAGAGCATTAAAATACAGAGTGAAACAAAACGATCTCATGCTCCATCTTCTTATAAATTGTAAATGAGATCACTCCAGTCACGTACCCGATCAGCAGTCTATGCAGTTGCACTTGACACCCTGAGCACACAACTCAATTGTTTTGCGTCAAATAAAACATTCAGAACTTCTCGCGCCGACCTGTAATTTCGAGCTCTGCGGGTAATTGGAGAATTGTCTCCACAAATTGTGCGTTAATGCTCACATCTCCACACAGCGTTCAGGCGAGGTCGAGAGGCAGGCAGACGCGAATGGACGCCACTTTACATTCCTTCACCGTTCAAGGCTTTCACCTAATTAATATTATAAATGTCTAAACGTGTTTGTTTGTTTGTTTGATCAAAGGTTCCCATAGGCTAAAAACTATTCAAGATTCGAAATGAATATCGAGCAAAGCTTTGAACTTTAAGATGGGTTAGTAGTGGAAATAAAACTCAAAAAGTGCAGGGCTGCAGTATTGGAACCGCGGGCGTAGCTATGGACATAAATTAATATTTTCAATCCAAAACAATTTATATAAATTTTACGGTTGTAACTTTTTTTTAAAGTCTTAGGAGTATAACCATATAATGACCGTATTAAATACACTATAAAATGTTTACTCATATAGCGATGCCTTCATCTCGTTCGTTCGGAAAGCGAGAGCCGCAGGACAGCATTCCCAAGTAATTGCCCTACGCAGGAACACGCTCTGGATCGATCGATTATTTTACGACAATCGATTTCGATTGTATTTCGGTGTAATTGATTATGTCTGACCTCTCATAAATGTACCATATTGTTTTATTATTGAACAATATATACAAGAGAAACTGC
The DNA here is from genome assembly GCA_949709985.1 of Luffia ferchaultella. NCBI lineage: Eukaryota > Metazoa > Arthropoda > Insecta > Lepidoptera > Psychidae > Luffia > Luffia ferchaultella. The sequence continues at coordinate 2,349,009 of OX453254.1, forward strand.
CCGTAATAAGACTAAAATTCATTACCGCATCTTACATTTGTTGGTGGCAGTTTTTGAGAGAACGTTAAACGTTCAAATCACGTCACAGGCGTTGCGTGTGCGCATTCTTCGACAGGGTTCGAATCCCAGGTCGGGTCAGTATTTATATGATAAATATTAATACTGGCACCGGGTCTTGGTTGTTATATGTATGTGGTGTCTTCGCTTGGTACCGAAAATGCTAATACTTAGATAGGGGCCTACACGTTGTTGTGATTGTATGTGTTATTATTATTATTATTATCCTACAAGTGCAGTAAGTGCAGCATAATTTTCAAAATTAATTTTGAAAATTATGTTTGGTATCTAGAGGATTCTGCATAGTGCATCATGAAATCGTTTCAGATAAACGCTTGTGACATTCATACTCGTATAAAGACGATTCAGTTTAGTTATTTTGATCCAAATCCTAAACAGATGTGATTTACGAATCGCGTGGCGAATGAATCCAGTCCCAAGCACGAGATGTGCGCAATATCGAACAACCATTTTATTATAATTGGCGGCTCGGTCAACGCTTCTCAGAATTTCGCTTTTTTCTCTGCCGATGTGTTTCCATAATTTTATCGATGTTGTTTTTTTTACTCGACTGGCCAGACCTTTGTTCTCGTCCGCCATATTGTTTTAATGTCAACCAGTTTAGTTTTCGCTCCGCAGGAAACAAGTTGACGAAACTTAGTGAAAGTTGTCAGGCGTGGCGTCCCTTGCGTCTATTTCAACGATTGAGTGCTAATCATTGTGTTCAATATTGACCATTGTTTCAGTTTTAGTTTTATCGTGATTTTATTTTAATTTCATGTAACGGTTACGGTTTATCATATTCATTTACATTACGTTGTAACGGTCGCAATTATTTTAACGTGTGATGTGGACCCTTAGCGAGGGGTACTGGGCGCGCCTGCCCCGCGGGACTCCAGCTGACGACGCCGCCATCGGACCGCGCATAGCGCATACATCACAAATATTATTCACATCATACCTATTTATTATATTACAGATACCGTTTACATCCGTTTCTATTATGTTTCTTGACATGTTTTGGTGTATAATGACATTACATAAAGTTTGAGGTAGACTGGTTATTTCAATACAGAGGAAACCTAAAATATGGGTTTCGCGGGATTTCGTAAAAATTTTACCTTATAGGCATGTTGGGTTTATTTTTAGTAGACACAGTTTTCCACAGTTACGCATTACATAAGAAGGCATTTTGAAAAGTGAGGCAGAAAAAACACAAGCTACGTGACAGACCGACTGCGTAGGACTGAGCATAGCCTAAGACCAAGTAAGGCTTTAAAACCTTACTTTGAGCTTCCTACGCCGAGAGAGCGTATAACATGTGTACCTAAAAACTATATGTAATGTCATTGTGTGTCATTCCTTTGGTAAATATTACTTGTTACGATGTTTCGTTTAACCTCTGAGTAAATAATAAAATCATGCACTTTTTTTTAGAAGTATAATGATAGATCGTTTACAGGTTGGCATCATTGCCACCTAATTTAGGTTCGTCCTAGCAATCTGTCAGTGGAATATCTCACGATAGGTCGTCGGACAAATCGATTATGTCCGCGCAAAAGGTCGACCGGGGCGTTTGAAGTGGCCGCCGGCGTGTCGGCGCGCGATTTATTTGCCATAAACATCGGGACCGACGCCGCCCGTTCACGATTCATTTAGATCATTATCTTTTAAGACGAAAAACTAATAAGCTCGACCAGCCAATAAACTGGATCTGCAGACCTAACGCGTAGTAGTCGCGGCTATGTTGCTTTCCCGTCGTCAAACTTTTTGTCAACAAAGCTTTTCTTTCATTGAATTTCAGCTAAGGAGTAAATTAAGTCTAAGAAAATATACTGAGAACTATATATTAAATTAAAAACAATTTGTATGAATGCCATTAATCGTCGAAGCTGCGTGCAATCGAGCGTGGATCAAAGCACCGCTGGTAGACATATTTTGATAGGTTCGCATACGGATTATGTTAATGAATCACGGATGAGTTAGTAGTGCGGTGCGTCGCCGGTGGCCTCTTTTAAGTCACTTCTAACCTAAGTGACATTGTCTCGCAATCGTCTGCCGAATGACCCATAATGTCATCGGGTCCTTTACATTGTAACCAAACGGATTTAGACTCGATATACTTGTCTTTAATATAGCAATTAACATTTCTCGGATTCAATTAAAAAATAACATCAAATTGTTATTGAGGCGTATTGGAGTATTTTAATCGTCGAGTCAATAACCTTGCGATTGTCTATAAAATTTGGGTGTGTTGTCGCGTGACGGAAAACGACCGCGATTAGTTTTTTGATCGATCAACGCAAAGCACTTCATTTCATGAAATATATTTACTCATATTTTACCTAAGGGTAAGAAGCGATCAATTTGAAATTAAATTGATCATTGATTGATGGATTAATGATACGGCTCAGAAAATAATTTTATTTTGCACTAGATTCAACACGTAATTACAATCCGTCAATCCGCGTCAAAAAAAATCTTAATCTGCAAGGTCACGAATTTAATTGACGCCAGATTGATCGTCTAAAATCCATATTCGCTATAAACATAACTTAGATTACATTCAGATTCACCAACCTTATCGTGGTATACAGCCATACCATAATTTCTTACACTAATAATCTGCAGTAAGCAGTGGCCAATCGTTGCACTCGGTCCAGTTACAAAATAACATATGACGTCTTCGTCACCCTACTCACATTTTTATGGTCTCTTAGTACAATTAAATCCGCATTTTTGGGACCGTCTCACACATGTTATCATACAATTTATTAATTTAAAGTAGGTATAAAACCAGTTACTTAAATTATCGTTTTAGTTATTTAAACGATAATACGTTGTTAGGTTTTTGATTTACTGCGTTCGTTTAATAAAAACCCATTCATTAAGGATTCATATAGCGTAGGTACAGATGGGTCTAGAAAGAATAATTTTGTATTTTACGATAGTTTTTTTATAGTTCATATAGTTAAATATCAACACACGTCTTTGTGCCTGTTTACGAGTGTCCTTTCCTGGTACCGGTGACCTGGGAACGACCTAATATAACTGTATGTATACACATATACAAAGCGACCCATTCACGATCACCTCATAGACAGCCTTGAACTAGTTTAACCGGCGGGAATAAATCTCGCGCGACAAGCGGCATTCGTTCGTTCTTAAGTTGGGGAAAAAAGCATAGTCTCGGAGCTCGTTTAGGCCAGACGTATTATTATCTCATTATACTCCCTGTAGATACACCTCTGTCAATTTTTTTTTAGGAATTGCGTCAGCATTGCATATTGTGCATGCGATACGATTCACACGCAAAGTATTTTTGATATAGGCCTTGTATTTAAGTATAGTTTTTAATTAGGTTCTAATTTATTTTAAGTTTTTATTTTATGTAGGTTATAATGTTTTCTAACTATGCATTATAATTAATTTAATTTGTATTTGTGGGTAAAGTCAATAGTCAATTTGTTACAGTGCACTGATTCTGAGACCAGAAAATTAAAGCCAAACAAATTTTTGTGTGTTACTTTTACATAAGCATATTTTTTTTAACCTATTAATTTGTCATCAATCGTTATCAATCAATTGTCTCTGTCGATCAAATTGCTCGTGACTTTGGATCTGACCCAAATGGGTTAATGCGTACCTGGGTTATTCTACATTATATACGTATATTTCTTAATTTTAAGAAAAAATTTTTTTGCTATTTTGTGAAATTCTGCTCAATATTACTTTTACCTCTTACTGCTGCACACCTAAAAATAAAAATGCTAGTACAGTGCATTCGTACAGAGATTACCCCGTCATGGTTTTATTAATACCTAATCTTAGATAACATAATAATCAGGATCAAGCAAATACTTCGAAACGATCGAAAACATGAGCGAAATGTCAAACTCAGTGAATAGACAGACCATACGTTGTTATCATTGCTTTAAACATTTTGTTAAATTTACATGAAATGTAATTCTAGAAACTTTATTTTTTTTATAGATATTACGAATTTCGCATGTGGGTTGCACAAAATTCTACTTCATAATGAATATTTCAAAACATTGAGTAATGATATGAGTATCAGCGGAAGCTATTAGCTTATTAATAATAATAATGTATATATTCGTCGGGGGCGACGAGGGGTGGATTATTAGATTAGTTTTATTTGATCACCATTAGAAATAATTTACAGCATAAAATGTATATATCTATTTTATTGTTCATATTTTTGTTGTTACAACGTAGTATCGCTATAAACATCTTATAGGTATGGTAACATCGCCACTTGCGTGGACAATTCGGTAAAACTATTTTCATTTCTGCTTAGCAACATTTTCGTAAGGTTCTACGAATACCGGCTGTTTCTCACTTCCGTCACTCTCAATCCAGCCTACAGCCTGCACTCCTTCCTATATCTACGTCCCCTTTGGTGTATTGGGACTTTTCCTTTACAGATATTTCCCCTGGTTGAAAATGGAACGAATTGATTGATTGACGTTTTTCAGCATTTTCATAATAGAGAGCTATGATTTTTTTTAAAATATAATATGATTGCTGGCCCGAATTAACAAAAACTAAGACCAACTTTTTATCATAATCGCGTATCTAATAACAAGCAATGAGATCGTTGATAGGTCTTCTATTAATTTGCTTGTCAGTTAAACGACTTACATAAATAATAAGTATTTGCTATAATGACAGGTTGGGCGATCACCTCGCATCATATCGTAATTATGAACCATAAACAAAGGCCCATAGTTTTTCGTCGGATCATTCGCTCGGTATAAGAAAAAAAACTGCCAAGTCTCGATTCGTTCTTAGTAATTAGAATATCAGGATGTTTAACGTTGAAGGTCAGTAAGTGTAATAATAAATATATACTACAAAAGGTTTACGTGCATGCTTGTACTATATAATGTATTAATTTTTATTGGAAACTAGCGTTTGGCCACGGCTCTGCTCGTGTGAATATGTAACGTCGCTCTTTAATTATCGTTCTGTAAATCATGCATTTTTTTTCGACTCTTTTTTATGACTTGCTCTGCCATGAGATCGTGATGATGCTGCATCCTATATGACGATTGTGAAATTGTGTATTCAGAATAGCATATTAAAGTTTTTTTTTTTAAAATCTAAGTACGTAAAATTAGCTATGTTGTGCTAGAGTTAGGTTTATAACTAATATTGGAAGCTTTCAATAATATTCCATAGTCTTGGAGGAATTGACAAATTTTTGAGACAAATACATTTTAGGTAAAACTGATTTCTTTAATGGTAAGTCTTATAGTATAACATTTTCATACATCAAATAGTGAGTAATCCTACAATTACTATTGTATTTGAGTTTGAACGACTGGCGATATATATTTTTTTGTTATTTATTTAAAAAAAAAGTATATTTCGTCACACAGCGAACTCGTTTTTATTTTCATAAAGTTCTTTTCTTTTGCCTGAATTGTCGCAATACAAAAGATCATTGTTGTGTAAAAGCTGCTATTCTGACAGCTCCTGGAGGCTATTTTGAGTTCACAAATTTTTGCAAGAATGTGAGATTGTACACCAATTTAACTGTGTCGAGTTCCTTCATAAAAAAGAACTCACAAGGATAATAACGGCTTCGTGATGCTGACAAGAATAAAATACGACTAACAATTTTCTTTAAAAATTGACATCGGCGTTTTCCTTTGACTGTCTGTATAATTTGTTGTGCAGGAACGTAAATTTACGTTTCATAAATAAAGAAAAAAATTGTCATTGTAAACTGTAATCTTCTAGATAATGGAGATAAATATTCTAGGCCACTCTCTTTATTAAGGAATGTCGATATTTGCTAAATTGAATGGAAATTTTGACTTATTTTCTGTTAACATAATAATATCCGATTATTCCTTACGAAAAAATATGCCTAGAATATGTGCTTTGAAAAACTTTTTCACTTAGTAAAATCATCAGCCTGTTTTTTTTTCGATATACTTGTTCACAGTAATCAAAATGTTTTCGTTTTCCCAAACTGACCTCCTTACAATCATGACCTAGGACAACATAAATACATTAGCTTGCATCTAAAAAGATAGAACTCGCGTGCGAGCCGCGGGCGCAGCAAAACCTGTTCTGTATATAGAAACGCTCCCACGCAACTATGGCTTCCTAGTCCTGCGGTGTTGATAGATCGCTTCATTCGATACGTCTCAGGATTTATTTGTTCACTTTTTTGTTTAAAATGCAAATGTGGCTTTAAAGAGAGCTTGTAAGCACATAGTTCCCTTTTCAAGGTCGATAGAGAAATTAACAAGCACTGGAGTATGAATTTTTTTCTGATATGAACAATTTCGTTAGTCAATGAGTGGTTAGGCGGTAAACGCAGAAGAAAGCTACTAATCAGTTCGTACTTTTATGGCTACTACGATCGTATTTTAAAAACCTGGTCGATTCCAAAACATCTCAGATTATCTCAATAAAAAAAAAAATACAGTCGCCCTATAAAATACAATTTCAACAGAGATATCTTTCTTAAATATAACAGTACCTTGCTGAAATTAAGAAATAGCGTTTTCCCACAGCTCCACCTGCGTAAACAAAGATAACATCCGTCCCTATATGATGATGCCGTATTTCATTTCTTCTATTTCATTTTTGAGTTCTATTCTCACTTTGTTCCATCTCACAAGTGATCTCATAACTAGTCATTCGTTACGATTCTTGGTTACTTTTGTATCCCATGAAAACCTCGACTAGGGTAAACTAGCCTAATACTTTCCTTGAACTAATACTAGTACTAATTACTAATACGAATATTAGTACGAAGTACTAATACTTGAACTATCTCTTTCAAAAAAGCACGCTATTTCATTGCTCCGATGTATCCGACAAACAAAAACACTCGAATTTAATCATCATCATCATCAGCCCATTTTCACCCTACTGCAGGGGCTTAGGCCTCCCCCAGGGTGAGGAGGGGGGCTTCAAGCTTAAGTCCACCACGCTGCTCCACTGCGGGTTGGGAACTGTAACGACCGCCATCTATTGACAGCGTCCGGGACCGACTGCTTAACTCGAATTTATTATATTAGTTAAAATATTCGCAAATAAATAATTTCCTAAACAATCGTAAAATAACGATAAAATTTAAATACCTTAAATGTAAAGTAAATGTATGCGAACGAGGTCAGTGTTAATTATTTTGTGGTCGCAGTCGATCCGCTTCCTGCGGTTTTACTTCCTTGGAGGGTTCCCAACGACGAGCTTTCAAAACCTTTGTTAAGTAACATCCTGAATTTTCGCAAGTTTCTGTCAGTACGAGCTTATGAGGTGGTTGTATAATTACACAATTTTTAACCGATTTCCAAAAAAGGGAAAGGTTCTCAATTCGCCTATTTTTTTTTGTTACTCTATATGTTCGCCGATTGTGCACCGACTGGATTAATTCCTTTTTTATCAAATAGGATATATCTCGCAATTGGTCGCATTTAAACTTTAAGAAATATAGTGTCGTGATAGTCCGAACGCACCGAACTTGATTCAAATCTATAAGGCCATGAGGCCGTGGTTCGAATCCGGGCATGTACCAATAACTTTTTTCTGACTTAAGTACATTAACTGTCACTGACTTCGTGCCTCGGAGAGTACGTTAAGCAGTCGGTCCCGGTTGCTGTGAATAAATTTCGGTCGTTACAATCCGCCAACCTGCATTGGAGCAGCGTGGTGGATTTAAGCCCCAAGCCCCTGCAGTGGGGTACAAAAAGGGGTGATAGAAGTAGAAAAGAAAATATTTCACCTATAGAGATTCATCCCCCGATTTTCTACAATTAGGGGATGAATTTTCTTTATATAAATTTCACTCACTTCCATTAACTGATTTTAATAAAACTTCGTACTTTGGTGTAGTTCCATAGAAAATTGAATATTATGATGAACTAGAGGTGATCTGATGATAGAAATGGCAGGCAGACGAAGGGAACTTCTCAATTCAGTTTTATCGTGGACTTCCATCTGTGTTTTGACTGTATGCAAGGAGGCCGGGGCCATGAACACAGCGGAAGCAGTAAGAAAGCTTAGATGTTCGTAGAGATACGGTGTTGTGACAACAAAAATGTTAGCCAAAAATATACGCCGTACATCAAATATACACCAGTTGATGTTTTGAAATATTCACTGTGAAGTAGAATTTTGTGTGTGACACCCATGTAAAATTTGTATTGGAAAAGAAAATATTTTAACAAAATGTTTGTTTATGACAAAATTAGTTCCATGTGTACTGTCTAGTCATGGAGTGACATTCTACTCACCTTTTCGATCGTTTCGAACTATGGGATGCTCCACAATGATCGTTATGCTAAATAAGAAAGATTTGTCGTTATTAGTTTCTGCTACTGCTCCACTTCCATAACAGCGGCCAATCACTTAACCCGCAAATTATTGCATTTTTCCCCCATTTTTTTAAACTCTAGCTTTTTCCAAACGGCGCTGTCCCAACTGAGCAGCGCGTTTAGAAGGCCTACCCCTATTAAATATAAATAAGCTACAGTTAGGTACTTAACATAAAAACTTTAAAAATAAATTAAATAATAAATTTAAAAAAACTGACTTCAAAAGTTTGTCCGTGTGTACAAAGCTGAACTAAAAAGTTAACAATAATATTTTTACTTTGAAGAAAAGAGCATTAAAATTTATTAAATTCCGAACAACTTTGAAATATTTATTCGTCTCGGGTAATATAGAAAGGAACATAATATAATTTGTGTCACTAAATCATAGTTTTGATAGAAATTTTCTTTCACAAATCGTTGTCCAATTCAAAAATTATGATTTAGATCTAGCTCAGTTAAAATATGTTTTGTCTCATATTTAAGACCCAAATGTCACAATCAAAAGATAGAACGATACATATTTCAAACTGGGTCGTAATAATCGTTTCTAACTTAAACAGCTATAGTCTCAAGTACCTAATTATAAAAATCTGTTTACACAATAAAAGTTATTGAAACGAGTTTGAATCTCAGTTACTAGTGATAGCTCACAGTTTGAACACGGTCCCAGTGCGTAGGCAATATAAACTGTACGTAATTTATATAAAATCAACATTATACTTTATTTCGCATGCGTTGAGTGCGATCGGTACACGCAGCCATTGTACGACGGATGTCTTGTGGTCATACGCAATTTCACACGACCCTACGGAACCCTGCTCTTGCCCCGCGCCTCGAAGACCGGCATCGTCTCCAGACGTTCTGAGAAAAAACAATCAGTCTGAAATTATAGTGGCGACTTGGTCGATTGTGTCATACGTTTACTCACTTGTGGCTGTCTAAAATATGAGGAAATTTTATAGTCTAAGATCCCTATCTAGTAAATCCCCCATTCTTTTACTAGGTGAAATATTGTTCATAAACTATTAAATACCTATATAAATAAACATGACTAAGGAGGATTGACACCCTAAATTTGCTCCAGGTAAATTTTTTTTTTTTTATTAAAATGTAATTATTTTACAATAATAAAAACAAATAATCGGATTTAAAAGTTTAGGAAAAATGAAAAGTTCTGGTAAAAATCGGACTTGGTTTCCCATTAGAAAAAAAAAAATAATATTTTCGTTGATGTCGAAATATACCTTCGAAGTTACATGTTTTTGGAGAGCAAAAACGTATATTAGAAAATAGTTGTTCTAATTTATTGAAAAACAATTAACAATTTTAATTAAAAATAACCTGGACCGCGTTTAGAGTGCCAAACCTTATATATAGTACGTGTATATGAACAATATTTCGCCTGGGAGAAAATGGGGTGTTCACAAGATAGGTTGAAATCTTGTACTATTGTAATAGTAATTAATTACGATGACGAACTCAGTAGCATCTCGGTTCTGGGTTCAAATCTCAGTTACACCATGTTGACAAAACTATAGCTATTTGTATATAGTTTTTTTTTAATAAACCAAAATAAAATGCCGATGTTTACCAAACCCTTCTTGATTAATACAGATTACCATGGAACAATAACCGAATTAGTGGGTCGGGCGCTTGGGGCGGAGTCTGTTATTGCATCAATCATCTCGATTGATGTTTTAATAAGCCATCTTTATTATGTCAGTTTATAGTAAGTACTATCTAAATTCCATATTTGTTTTAAATCTGCTCGATCAGAATCTATACTAATATTATAAAGCTGAAGAGTTTGTTTGTTTGTTTGTTTGTTTGTTTGTTTGTTTGTTTGTTTGAACGCGCAAATCTCAGGAACTACTGGTTCGAATTGAAAAATTATTTTTTTGTTGGATAGTCCATTTATCGAGGAAGGCTATAGGCTATACTACATCACGCTACGACCAATAGGAGTGGAGCATCAATGAAAAATGTTGCAAAAACGGGAAAAATTATACCTTTTGAGAGCTTCCGTCGCGCGCGCTGCGTAAACGGTTGATGTTAAGCAAAAATCATGTATTACGGAATTGTACCCCTTTAAAAGTTCTAACCAAAAGTCCGCGACAGCATATGTGTATCTTTTAAGGTTAACTTACTATAACCCTTTTTATGACAATCAAATTTGTTCAACATAATGTACTAATTGCGAAGATGTTTTTTAAACGTGATATTAATCCTTATCAAATTAAATACGTTAGTTTTCTTAAGCATTTCATGCATATTATAATTATCCTTTACATCATACAATTTAAATTAATATCTTAACAGTTTTTATTGAAATTTAAAAACTATAGCGGGAGAAAATAAATTCGCTGTCTGCCTCTGTTCGTTAACTTTTTACTTCCAAACCAATAGACTTTGATACGGTTTTTAGTAATATCTTATTTTCTTTTTATCTTATAATCTATTATTCTATATAATAGAAATACTTATTATAAAGCTGAAGAGTTTGTTTGTTTGTTTGATAGATTGATTGTTTGATTGATTGATTGTTTGTTTGTTTGTTTGTTTGTTTGTTTGTTAGTTGGTTGGTTGGTTGGTTGGTTGGTTCGTTCGTTTGTTTGTTTAAACGCGCAAATCTCAGGAACTACTGGTTCAAACTGAAAAATTATTTTTGTGTTGGATAGTCCATTTATCGAGGAAGGCTATAGGTTATACTACATCACGCTACGACCAATAGGAGTGGAGCATCAATGAAAAATGTTGCAAAACGGGAAAAATTATTCCTTTTGAGAGCTTCCGTCGCGCGTTCGTCGTTGATTTGATGATCGATTGATTGAATGATTGATTGATTGATTGATTGTTGTTTCTTTGTTTGTTTGTTTGTTTGTTTGTTGGTTGGTTGGTTGGTTGGTTGGTTGGTTGGTTTGTTCGTTTGTTTGTTTGTTTGAATTTGTTAACCTCTGAAACTATCAGTCGGATTTGAAAAATTCTTTTTGCCTTTGATAGCCTGATTCTAGCGGAGAGTTATAGGCTATATACATGAAAACGAACTGTCGGTCTATTCGAGCAAATCGGCTTCGGCCAAAACGGCTTAACCGATTTTGATGAAACTTTACACATATAACAGGATGTAATATTTTGACTACACCCTTTCCATATGTGACATACAGAACTTTTTGTATGTCTGTCTGTAAGTCCATATGTCTAAACCTATTTAAATGAAACATCAATGAATATGAAAAGATGGTCGTTAAAACTAACAAATGTTCCTTTTTGTCCGTCTGTCTGTCTGTACGTGTATCTGTCTATTTAAGCTAATCTCCAAAACGGCTAAACAGATTTTAAGGAAACTTTGCAGACGGGAAAGAAGGTTGTCAAGATATTTGACATTAGCTACTCTTTGTCCGTCTGTTTGTCTGTACGTCTATTCAATTCAATTTTATCTATTCGAGCTAATTTCCAATACGACTGAACAGATTTTAATGAAACTTTGCAGACGTGAAAGAAGGTTGTCAAGAGTGTCATAAGCTACTTTTTGTGTTTGTCTGTCTGTCTATCGGTCTGTCGTTTGTCCTCACTGATCTAGCAACGTACAGCCGAAAGTACTAAGTCTAGGAAGCTTAAATTTGGAACATAAGTTTATTTTATAACGTGAGCATTATAAAGTTAAGAAAGGCTTTTTTAGAAATTTCAAACTTAAGGATGGGAATGGAAATAATGACGTGTTTCAGGGTTTTAAGATTTTCACATTTTAAGAGTGGGAAACGGGAGATGAAAAATTGTATCGGTTTTTTAAAGGGTGGAAGGGGAATGAAGATTGAAAGTTTGAATGGGTGTGACCAAAATTGGTTCCAGCAAAAAGTACGTATAAACCATCTCGAACGTTAATAGTACCTATAACAGGAATTTGTAGTCTACGCAAGCGAAGCTGCGGGCGGTCGCTAGTGTAATATATGTCTGGACTAATTTTAAATGATTTCATAGTATTGGAATTGACTTTTTATCTTATCTTATACTATAATATGAGCAATTCTTGTATTGTATTGTATTTAGATAGATATCATCTCAAAACAGGTTCCTAAATAAGTTTTATGGTTATTGACCACCAGGTAGTGCTGATGTAGTAGATGTGTTTCTTCGAAACGACTGGACTGATTTTGATACGGTTTTTTATAAATCACCTACGAGTGGAATTAAACAAATTGAGCAGTTATAGGCCACCAGTGGGCGCTGCAATAGATATGTTTTTCTAAAAGGGCTGGGCGGATATTGACGCGGTTTTTTGCATTACATAAGTATCATTTAAAAGTAAAAGCAAGTGTTACTGTGCAAACACGATTATACAACAAAAAAAAACCAAGCGAAGCTCGGTTGCCCAATTTTGTAGATAATTTGTCACGAATACATGTTGCTGCCCGTTTTTGATTATTTTTATTGTTACCTTATTATGTTTATGTGTATTTTCAATACTTTAACAGCTGTTGTTTAAGCTCTACTTTTGTAAAATTTCATATCATCGTGACTATATATATATGATTGAGTGAAAAACGCACGCAGTAACACCGAACGATGGTTTAGTTATATCAAGAAGGTAGGGGCAAGTTTTCATGATGAAGTGATGCAGTGGAAGCAGTAGCTAAGGTTCAAACAACGTCATGTGTATTAGCTATTAGAATGGATTCGTTCTGGAATATTGTTTTCGTTTTTAATCATAGTTATCAGTGTATCGACCGTTTTCTGTTAAGTCGTTTCGCAAAATAACACCGGGCCATCATAATTTATAAGGCGAGTCGCATGCGACCGCTTTTTACCGGCCCGATGCCGCCGCCGCCGTCTGGGAATCCGAAACAAAGACCACGCCAAATTCCGTTTTGCATTCTTCGTATTTCCGATGCATCGAACGTGTCCGCCGATCCTGTTTGTTACACATACAAATACAAAAACACTAGAAAGATGAACCTCGAGACGTAAAACTTTTCCTTTAGCATTGAAACACATTTTATATATTACTAGCGACCCGCCTTGACTTCGCACGTATAGATGGAAAAATAAATTAGTATTTTAAATTAGTAGTTTATTTGGACATGTAGTTCGAAAGGTCCGATTCCAATAATTTAAAGAGGAATTTACGTGTACATAATTAACCTTGATTATGAAATTAGTTAAAGGTTTGGTATGATACGAATGTCATCTTTTTGTTCTACCAATAGTGTTTTGATTAACTAATTTTAACAAAAAACGGTAATTGTGACTTTACTATAATAGGTAAATATAAATAAATACTATAAATATGTGATACATTATTTTATATATCATCAGTTTTCGCAGCGCACATCAAATAATGACTTTTATGGGTAAATTTTTGATACCTTAGGTTACATTATTCTAATTTTCATGAGGATCTCTAATTTTTTGAAATTAAAATACAGTGTACGTTACTCGCTGGCAATGTAGCTTTCTGTAGGTAAAACAATTTTTAAAATCAGTAGTTTTAGAGTTTATCCGTTGCAAACGTACAAAAAATCAAACCTTTACTCTTTATAATATTACTTCAAATAACCATAAATCACATGAACAGCTTACATACGTGCACACAATCTTATATCCTTTCTTAATAATGAATGGTTTTTGATTCTAATCCCAGCTCAAATATAGGCGATATATGTAATTTATTTGCATCGACCAATGAAAAAAATGATTGTTTGCACAGAGGTAGGTAGTTCAACATACGAAGATTAACATAAGCTACTCTTTACTCCGGGAAAATATCTCGAGCCCACAAGAATATTCTTATTGGAAAATTTTAATTAATAAGATTAATACCTGGGACATCCCACACAGCGCCATCTAGTACCAAAGTAAGCAAGTATTTTTTATAATATGTACTATATATACTTTTACAGCCAGACACGAAAGAAATAGACATGTTCATCACACAAACGTTTGAACCGCATCGAACCCGCGACCCTTGGCTCCGCAGTTAGGGTCTTTAACCACTCAACCACTCGGCGCCAATCGTTCAGTCTCAATTAAGCGATCGGAACTGCGAACATAAATTACTACTCGTAACATCGCAATAAAGCAAGAGAATCACTGCTATTTTGCGTATGAATAGTTGAATGGACAGACAAAGACTTTGGCAATTTTATACGAGGCAAAACAACTATTCCCAAGGGAAAATGATAAGCGGTGACGTGGTTACAATCACTATTCCATTCAGGTAATAGAGCTACAGAAATACACTTTATTTTATAAGGAATAATAATAACGATACAAGTTTCTTTTGCAAAAATGGATAAAATATATATTTTATTTTTACATTTGAAAATTCGGATGATACTGTGTGGATCATATGGGCCTGTATGGGCGGTCGCTAGTAATGCTATAGATATTTGATATTTATTAATATTTGACTATTATTGAAAATATTTTATTTATCAAAAGAATATAAAAATTGACTGTATACGATAACAAAATTTAAAAACAAAATTATATCTTATTGTAGAGTATGGAACTTATAAGCTATTGGCAGTTTATCTCTTTCTTGAAGAAAGAAGTTTAACATTATTTTAATTGGCCTGATGTCACACCGTGCAGCATTATCCTCTCAGTTAGTTAGTTCGGGTCATCTACTTCCCTCAGGAGGGAGCAGGTTCGGGTATAGGGTTTCCCCTGTTCCCGGAATTCTTCTCGTCGAGGACACGGCCTCGACGGTCAATAGACAGATGATGCTGCCTAGTCTCGTCGGGCAGGCAACGCGTCACCCTGCGATGTGCTGGGTGACGTCAGTAGTTCGCGTGGGAGCGGGCGCCCGTTCGGCAACCGCTCGCGATACGGAGCTATGTTGTGGAGGTGGGTGAAGGAGCTGTTGTCGGCGCGGTCAAACATACGACGCGCCAATCTGTGCACGAACTCCTCCACCGATGGGATCCGCAGGTCGCGAGCGATTACGTCATTTCTGACGTACCGATCCTCTCAGTCTAACAGGACATTCATAACTTTGTTATTAAATATTCATGTTTTGAATTTATTTCACTATTATTATAAATTTTAAAATTATGTTAACTCTTCAACTACCTAGTTAGTAAGTAATAACTATAATTGAAATTAGACATTGATTTTTCTTTCATTTTATCATAAAGCTTCCAAAAGGACAAAGCTTATTTCACGAAGCTTTGTCGTATCGAATCGTCAAAATCGCAGAGTGGCACGGACGATACAAATTAAGTCTCACTCGTGTCATGCCGCCTGACCCACATCCGGAGCACTAAACCCTGAACCGTTTACTGGCGATTCTCGACAGTTTCGACTCTTTTCGATTTTTTTTTTCGATCGTTTACGACTGACAGGACGATCGTAAAAGATCAGATTTTATTCCTTATTGTTCGCCCTCGCGAAATGTAATTGAAGTTGGCGAAACCCGCAGCCGGCCCTTCGCGGGTTTACGGCTTTTTAATTTTACTGCGTCGGGTAACGCTGAATTATGTCCCGGTTGACGGTAATGACACACGAAAAAAGAATTCCTTCATTACATTTTATATTTCATTAAGTAACAAACTGTAGTATATCAGGATGGGAGAGTTTTGAAAAAAATATCTATTTATATTTTTCTGAGAGCAGCCTTAAATGCAAGATGATAGGCCATAATATCGCGTGCTTGCCGTTCCAGGCGACTCCTAACGAACGTTGTCCTCGGCGACGCGACGGAGCTAGTTTGCGAACCGACCGAGCCATCGACTCGGCTACAGCTCGTTACGCATTTTCCGAGTTTGCTAACGTTGTTTAAATTATATTCTAATGATATTGTTATGTATTAGCTGTATTATAACAAATCTCTCCTAAATTCATTTAAATACCGTTTTGGTTACCTCAGGCCTTTACCTCAGGCACGCAGCAATTTCGTTTACGACCAGCTACAATACACAGCTGACTTGCCTGGTTCATTATTTTTTTATGATAATTACCTCGTTCATATTGAACTCAATGGCTCGGCGAATGTCCGTCGTGTCGTTCATTCGTTTCGATCAACCACGACATCGGCCCTCGGGCTTACTATGTACTTTAAACTTCTCTACATAGGAAACGGCGCTGGATAACTTTCCTTGATAGATTTTGTTTACTAAGATTGGTAACCCGTCGAAGTGTTGGAATTACACTACATATAGTGCCAACAATCTTTTTGGTTTGTCTTAAAGTTCGCATTTGAATAACAATATTAAAATTTTGAACCTCGCCGTACAACCTTCACCCCTTTCCTCGAAAAACTACGACTTTTTTAAAGAAAAAATACCAAGCAAGTACTTTCTGACATTGTTTCACTGGTCTCATATTACGTGCTTTTTGGCTAGACAAGATGTATATTTTTGTTGAAACCGATTAATTATTTTAAACGATCGTATTTTGTTTTCAATTTGCCATCAGATTATCCGTTTATTACATTGATTAAAAAAAATGCTCAAAATGTTATGTTAGTTAACTTAACTTACTCGTACCGACGAACGTTCCTTTCTGCTCACGTGCCAAAATAATCACATTTTCCCAATCGTACCCACCGAACTAGAATTAAGTGAATTTTAATGCACCTAGTAGAGCGAAGAATGTGCGCCTTGTTTTAAATTTATTTTGAATATTTTAAGTATACCTAAAAGACTCACGCCCCGTCTGTCGTGCACGATTTTCTCAACTACTACTGTACGAATTCGATTCACGAATTCAGATTAGAAGTACTGATACCTGTGCAACTTTTATTTCTATCTTTATGCAGTTTCATTATTTTATTTTTTGGAGGAACAAAAGTGGATTAGCAAATCAAAAGATTTAAAAATCGGTACCTAATAATGCGTGGGAAAATAAATGTCTTGAGAGTATGCAATACACGAAAAGTTATTTACGAGTATACTCTTTGCCGAAGTTCGAGATGAAATTGTCCATTGTAAAGTTAAGGTGATTGTTTCAACCGCAAGTTGTGAAAGATTTTATTACTTAAAAATAATATTATTTGCCGCCTCCATTCTTCAATGCACTAAAATCGTGAATATATTTTAAAATGAAGTTAATAAGTGTATGACTCAAACCACTAATATACAAGAGTCAAAACAGCACTTGCACAGCCAAAGCGAGTGACCGCTCAATTCATTTGCATTCACAGACTGTCCCTAAGCGTCACGCGTCTATCGGAAACTCTAACGACTTGAGGTCTATTTGAATAATACTCTTTCATTCCTACACTCAGGTCACTTAACGTGATCCGCTTGACGACAGAGGCATTAATTTCTAGTAGTAACTTAGTACTCTGAAACTGACAAGACAACCGTTCACACCTTAAGTAAATGCCATTTATTAGGTCTTCGTGTAGGGTTATAAGTCTTCCAAAATCTTAAACGATATGGCTGGAAGTGGCTGAATGTGGAAGGTGGAGGACCGTGTGACGTAGCGAGCATTCGGGGAGGCCTATGTCCAGTAGTAGACAGAAAAAAACTAATGGTAATAATGACAATGAAAGTCTAATTTCGTATTCATTCCAGAAAACATGCTAATTATTTTCTTTTTTACTCACTCTTGTTTATGTTCTAGAAAAATATGCAATACTGTTTCCATTGTAGGTACCTACGTCAAAGCACGTTATGAAACAAACTTTAATTTTATTTTTATTACGAATACCTTTTAAGGCTTATTTCATTTTATTGCTCCTTTGGCTTTTAAAATCTTAAATGTCATCTTTTTTATTGAAAGCTTTTAATGACGATTGTACATTTGACAAGTGTACATTTAAAATAATCATATAAACGATATCTTGAATTTCATTTTAAAATTGTACAATAGAGAGAACGTAGATCGGCCTGACCTAGGGCAACACAAGGCACCACGCTCGGACCGACCACTTTCTTCTAACTCGAAACGTAACCGTTTACTACGGCCAATGGCTTCCGGCCGCCTGTGACGTCACGTCGCAAGTTCAGATTCGCTACATTATCTCGCGCTTTTAATGTTTTTAAATGTTAAATTATGATTTTTATGTTGTTGTTTATGAACGATTCTTCAGATCTTGGATTCGTCATTCAAACGTAACTATATTAATCTGCACAAATCGGAATATTGTATTCCTATTACGAATAAAATAAAAACACGACTTAACCAGTACGAAGCTAAACATATTCGACCGGATGCAAAAATTACATATATCGAATGCCACTTAACAATTTGTAACGAAAACAACAAAAGTGGCGGTAATTTTTCACACGATCCGCACAGCGAGAGTGGTATAGTCGCGGCGGCGCGGGGTGATCGAACCTGCACCCTGCAATTTGGGACCGCAAAACAACTAAAAAATGATCAGATCGGTGATTAAAAAAACCTTTGTCGGTTCTACTAATATTTATATTCTCGCAATGCGCCCGACATCTAATTGGACGATCGTATTTTGATGTAGGTAAGACGCTTTCGGGGATTTGGCCCACACCGCTCATTTTATTGGTTTTCCTGGACGGTCGCCGATCTAGCGACAATCACTGAACATTTTATTGACGCTCGATTAAGGCGTTTCAATAACGATCGTAAAATTTTAAACCACCAATAAAATAACGAACTGGTAACATTGTGCAATTAAAAAAAAATCGATTTTATTGACAGCCCCAGATATTAAAGGTTGAGGCAACTTGACAACTATTATCAACAAAGTAAGCTTTTATCGGAAAATAAATATCCGATACTCGACGTATATGAAACTGTGATAATCGTTCATTGTACAAAACGTTATTTTTTTGGCGGTAACAGAAATAGGCGCGAACCTATAAATTATTACAAGTACGTAACTAGTTTGAGCTGCTCATTGCGAGCGACCAGTCTCGGCACGCCCAAGGCCTGGGATATTGAACTTGGCTCTCCGCGTCAGCCCAAGGTCTCGCTCCGTGAAAGGGACGGATGGACTATCAAAGCCCAGACGCATTTTCGTCATAATTTTTTCTAGTTCACTACAAGTACTTTCGCGTTAATTAACATTCAATTCTAGTGTAGGAATGTTAAGAACGGCTAAGCGGTCAGTCACAGAGAGATCCCGTAAGCGTCGAAGCACACTTCCTCCAACAATCGAAGGAGACAGGTGATCGTTATAAGAATAAAATGAATCGGTGTAACAAAGACGGCCATACAAACGACAAAGCGCTCGAATACGAGCGACAAGGACGCAAGAAGTGCATTGCGCTGACGCATCACGAACCGTCTGCGACGCTTTGAGCTTTCTTTTTGTCGTCGTTGTGCGTCGCTTCTTTCGTGGAGCTTTCAGTTTCATTTTGGAGATGTAAACAAAGTGATTGTACAATAGAATGTGTTACTTACATACAACGAGTTATCAAGAATGAGTTCGTTCGCTCAAAACCGGTCGTTCGAGTCGTTTAGATCGACGCGGTTCCCACGCTGGCTGATGTCATTTAAATTATTAAATGGTCGGTGACAGAACTGACGCAGCGACCGACCACCGTCGCCGGGAACCGGTGACCCAGTGCCTCCAACCGGATTCCGTTCTGGAGCGAGGCATTTTTGCTGCGTCAGCACCCCGAGTCGTTCCACTCCACGGGCACGGCACAATACCGACGTTACCGACCGGTGGCCGCCTTTGCTGAGATCGATTAGTAAACGAGCTTCGTGGGCAGGAACTCTTCGCAGTTACTGCTTTGAAAAAATAATTAATAAAACTACTCGAAAGTGCTTGGCGTTCGTTGACATTTTGGAAAATAAACAACATGCATCGAGGAATGTAAACTGCGTGGATCGGTTGCCGGCGTTGCTCGCCCCCCAGCCGCGATCGCGTGAACTCTTTATCGGTCGGCGCGAGCTCGCATCTTGTACACCATTGGTAACGACTGCTCACCTGCTGTCACCTAATATAGATTTTATGTGACTGACACTTAGTTTTCCAGCAAAAATTTCACTAAACTAAAACAAAACTTCTAGATCAGTGAAAATGTCACAAGTATACATTTCCATGACTTCAATCGTTACATCATAATACCTACTGCTTCATTGAATTACTAGGGTCGCACCTACGCCTCGTTGGACGCGAGTACGAGTCCCAAACGGAGGTGTCGTGTTTATTTACGTTCGCATGTCGGCCGGGTAAATATGCACAAGATAACCAGTGAACGGCGCGCCTGTGTTTCCCACATCTGCCGCGACCTTGCCTCCTTACCGCCCGTTGTGTAATCGCTTGTCACAGTCCGCCCGTCGAGGGAATCCTCCTCGGTAAGTTTTCCGGTCCAGATAAGCGTTATCGACTCTGAAACGCAAATATATCAATGATCACCAAGAATAAATTACTACATCGTACCATACGAAGTTATGTACGATGCGACTAGTTTAATCTTTCTGCTATTGCCAGCTTCACCATCCACTCCAGATAAAAGATTGTTTGTCTGACGCATATGTTACCTCCTCATTAACATAATCACAGACGCTATTTCGGCCTCTCGACCGGTTTCTGTTGTCGGCGTTTGTGCTGTTCCTTGTCCAAATAATATACGTAGCTATTAGCGTTGTTCGAAAACGAAAGTGATCCATTTATTTTCACCGATCGCTTCCCACAACTTTTTAGCGCTACCACGGCACAATTATGATGATGAGAATGATTTGGGTCGACACTTTGGGGAGACACTTTAGTCCCCCGGGACGGAGGTGCACATCGTAGACCCCAGCAGACCTTTCCAGGTGCCTTTTACCTTGGTGCCAAGTGCCTGCTTGTTTTTTTATGCTAAACAGACGTATACATACAGAATTATAAAAGACAAGAATGCACTCCAGGATGTTGAACGTTTTGTTGACATTTCATTATGATCTATGTGGATCGCGGGTGGCCCTTCCGCGCTCTTCCATTATCCACTCATAAACGAAGCGCTAACGCACTCGTTAATCGCGGCCCTCGCTTCGTCTGGACGTTGACTCGCATTGCGGAGGTCGCACGGCTCAAGCGTGTCGCCAGTCGCGATGTTGCTATATTAGAAGAATTCTCCCCGCCACCCGCGACCTTCTACCGTCTCAATAGCGCTACACTTTCGCTTGATGGGAGTAAAGGAAAACGCGTACAAGGGACCCACATAATATCAGCTCCATCCTTGACTTTACTTGGTTGACAAAGTCAAGTCAAGCTGTACCAGTCTCCTTAATCGCTCTGAAGTCGAGGCGAGTAGAGTTGCGGTGGCTAAAATGAACCATCAGAGCGAAAGCGAACCCAATAACTACATAAACCTGCACTCGCTTCAACTTCAGAGGGATTATAATGTTTGGCACGAACTGCAGCCGCCTGTTTGGCCTGTACACAATCGAGTCAACTGATCAAAACGCTATGTTTAGCCCTAAACCAGAGATCAGCGGTAAATATATATAGCCAACCAAGATCTAACAGTCTCTCACACTACGGTAGTTGTATAAAATAATGTGTAAAAAATAAAAAATGTCCAATGTGGGTTCGCAGTAACAATTATCGATTTGACGACAATGAACGGGGTAACGACTGGACAGATGCTGTTGTAGCAGCGAGTCATTGGAGAGGAATGTGGTTGCATCTCGCAGCCTCCACTCGTAGCATCCGCGCCTTATTCATCACGACTATCTCAAAAGCACGCACCTAGATATTCAATCCGTCAGATATCGATTGACGATAACCTCGTCCCGTGCGGCGGCTTCTATAGGTTTTTTATTCGCGTCTTTATTGTTAGCCTCGAAATGATACACTGTTTGAATATTTAGTGATATCCGTTCCGTGGCCGCTGAGTTCACCGCTTAGAAATAAATGTTAAATAATTAGTCAATAAAAATTCCGCGATTATAGTTGTGGTTGTATATGCGAGGTCTTACGTAATTGGAGTAAATGACCTGCCGGGACAGGGTGAGGGGCGCGGGCGGTCGGGGCCCACGCAGCACGGGACACGTGCGTCCCGCATGGCTTATATTTGCCCATCACTATCTATCTGTACTCGCACCGGTTATTGATAATCGGTGGAAGATAAAGCTGAGGCTGAGATTTCGACTGCATTACACCAATTTCTCTGAAATGGACGTTCTAATAGCTTATTATAAGTAATGAATACTATTGAAAAAGTGCGGTTTTTATTGGGAATGTGAATAGATTAAGGTGAGGTCCCTCGGTCATTATGAGCTCGCATACATTCGGTACTAAACAGGTAAAGAGAGCATATCATTCCCAATGACCTCTAGACGCTCAATATAATACTAGATTTTATCGTTTTTCATTATTACTAATTATTTCTTCATTTTTGGTTCTATAGACCCATTGAATCTAATAAACTGAAATAAATCGCTTTTTTTATAAATAAATATATAAAAGACTCAGTTAATAAAATAAATAATAAAATAATGTATTATTTTTGTACGCAATTGCGAGAAAACTAAATACGAAAGCCACATTTTAGAAAGATCTTTAATACTAAAGTAGAATTATACTCCATAGCACACATAAAGTAATAAAGCCCTTAGGCGTGCGGCAACCTTGGCCGCGGTGAAGCGGCGAATATCTGATGAGACGCTGTGCCGCGCCCGCCCGCAACTTGCGACTCGCGAGTAAACAAATTGAATGAACAGCTTCGGTCGCGTATCCGCTGTCGACCATTCATGTGGTGTGCGCACGCGACGCGCACACACATACGCGCTTGCGATCTTGTATGCATTGCATGAGTATTTTATAGGATCAAATTAGTTTTAATTATAAAAAAACATGTAATAATATAATAATCAAATACTATCTCAAGGCAACGTTAAGGAAGAAAAGAGACATTAATTAAAGTCTGTGTCAAAATATAAGAAACTGGAAGCTCATATTATAAATAAATTGTATGATGGAGTGGTTTTCGCCTTCTTATATTTTGAAATTTTAGGTGTGTAATCTGTTTTCGACTACAAATTCGAAATTATTTATACTTAATAATTTATTTTCCCCGGTAAAGAAATTTCGAGGAAAATCCAATTTAATTTATAAACCGCTCAACGGTAAAATGAAATTAACTTTTTTTACAATTCCCTCTCTACTTTGCGGAATCTAAACTATAACATGGTCTATTAAAAAGCGCTGCTAATTTTTGTCGCAGAGTAAGAGAAAACTGAGGGCCTTAGTATATAATTTTTAAACGTTTACGTACTTTAATTGGTATCATACATTCTAAGTGGTCTAATATTTTGACTTCACCACCAAGATTCACACAAGCTCCGTACTCCACTGGTGTTCAATTCGCATCCATGATGCAGTCGTTTATTCAGTACAAGAGATGTGCAATGTACGAACGGGGAGCGGGGCGGGGCGGGGGTCGACGCTCGGCCGCGCGCCCGATCGCCGCCGAAGGTCAAGGCTGGCGATCGCTACGAGTTACATACTATCGCCACAAGCAGCGTCCGCAACGAAAGAAAAAGTGACGCCCGCGCCGCCCAAACGGGAATAGAACCGAGCTGCGAGGACGAATAAAAATGAAAGCCTCGCTCATTCAGTACGACAGCTTTCAAAGTTTGGCAGTTCGTGCTGAGTGTAAAGCTCAATTTTTTATGTAACTATTCGGAACTACGAGTTCATGTCAGTATAGGTTGTGTTTACATGTCACGCTTAAATAATAATGAATGAAAAATGTCTTTAATAGGTAACCAATAACATCTTGTTTTAACGCCTCGTTTGAATATCTTACGTAACCTGCGATTTGTTGGTTATTTAGGTATGACTTGCGCATTCGATAAATGCTCAAACGTTCAATCGGTATCTTGATCAATAAATAAACTTCTTTTCCTCGTCTTGGTCACTACCAGTAAGGTCAACGATCCTATGACTAACTCATTTTTTTTTGATTTGGTTGCAAAATCGAGTGTAAAGATCTTATATTACGACTAATTTTCAAAATGTGGCAAAGGATCGTGTTATTATTAAAATGTTACGTTTTTGTTTTAAAAAGCTAAAACCTTAAACGGTCGAAGGCGGCGGAGTGTGAAACGGAGATCGCGTCAAAGAAAAAACCTCTTGTGCGGGCGGGTTGAAGCTGAGGCAGAGGATAGCGGCGGGGCGCGGGGGGTACGCGCGTCGGTGACCGGTCGGGCTCATTTTGTACTTGTTTCCGAACGGGTGCTTTGTTTGTCTCGACTCGGCTCGGCTAAACTGTACCACAAAATAAACAATAATAGCAGCAGGTCTGATCAGCAGCAAACCCTAAAATGGCAGAACGCGCGCATGCGTTTTCAGTCAAGGCTGTCGTATACTTTAGGTTTAGGAATGAATGACGATTATATTTACTGTGAGCAAACCCATCAGGCATAACCGACTCCATAAAGCTGACACGTAACGGCAAGCCATCAGTTGTAACAATAATCTTTGCATTTCTCCATTCGCATACAACCGTAACCTGTAAGTCGCATCATTTATTTAGTGTTAATTTTACTAAGAATTTGACATACAGAGCGGAAATAATTGCTAAAAAGCTGGGACACAGCGCCATCTAGTCCCAAAGTAAGCAAGTATTATGCTTGTATTATGGCTATTAGACAAGTGATATACATACTTAAACATCTTTGTGGCGTTATTTACGCGCGTCATAAATAATGAGACTTGACGAAAGTGGTGCCGCTAAAAGATATGCATCACGACCGCACTATGCAATACTTCCGTTTTTAGCTGGTTTTTATCGTTTTAATTTCGTCCTTTCTGTGTACCGTATTTCACAGGCTTATTTCTGGCACCTTTCCATTCATCCTGATGAGATCGCACAGGCTTGTCTTATATGAATCGTCATACAATTTTATAGACAAATTATGAAATATAAATTATTTAAGGATTGCTCTCCTTACATTGATTTAAAGGATGAAAAAAACTTTATTTGCTCACCATATCGTGTGGGGTATCATTAGACGAGTCTTTGAATATTTCTAAGTGACATTTTTGTTTCAGCAATATTATAGTCGTTAAAATGCATCGACTTGCTTTTTTAACTTTTCAACCGTGGAACTAAAAAACCTGAAAGAAATCTAGGTACTAGCACTTAATAAACAAATTCAATGAAAATCATTTAGAACAAGTTACGTTGAATTTTCGCTTACCAACCAAAATGGGTGTTCGGTGATTATAAGGCAAAGAAGATGATCGCTTGTGGCGTATGCTACGCAATACTAAATGTATGCATGTTCAAAATGCACTTGAGTACAAGCACATTTTCTTGTTTGCCTGCATGGTTCGGATGTGCAGAAAAACTGCATTCACGATCTGTAAATGAAAACGATATCGACGCCTTTTGCTACGTAGGATAAATCGTTCGCGTATAGAAGACGTGCACGTGGATTATCCTTATTTTGTATTTTACCTAAGTTGACCTACTGACAAAGTTATTTATTTTGTGTCTACACACGAGTCGACCACGTCACGTCTGCACACCGATTAAAACCTTCCAAATTGGATATCCGCCGGCGCTTACGATCTATATCGCTTTGTTTAATGGTATATTTCATACGTCACTAACGTTCCCGTGTTATATTATCTTTATTTAATTGGTTTTTGATCTCTGCTCCGAAGCTAAATAAAACGCCAAACGTTTTATTTGCATGTAATTTGTGTTTCACGTCGTTTACTTAACTAATGGAAACATCTGAAGCAAAGTCTCTATTTTGAACATAATATCTATTTATTTTGCAATAATAACACCTCAACATCCCACACAGCGTCATCTTAGTCCCACAGTAGACAAGTATTATGTTTGTATTATGGGGTACTAGACAACTGATATATTTAAATATTCTATATGATAAATACGTAATTATATAGGTACTTTTTACACCGAGACACGGAACAAATAGACATGTTTATGCACACAGATATTTGTCTCGCGCGGGAATCGAACCCGCAACCCTTGGCTCCGCAGTTAAGGTCTCTAACCGCTTGGCCAGTCGCTCACTCAAATGAACGTTTATGAACTGTATGAAATTTAAAAATGTTTTCAAGGGTTAATACATTGATGTACGTCGTAATTATCGATATCAGAGCAAGCTTACTTTTAGCTGTTTGTGGTTCGTGCTTAAACGTTATTTGGATTCAAATGATTATCTAATATGTTCACAGTTTAACGCGTTTGGCCACGCCGCGCCGCCGCGGCACTCTGACCGCACTTTTGTAACTAATCATGAAAGCGCCTTAACTTCGATTTACTGTACTATAAAAATAGATACACTGAGAAGCATTTATTAAACTACACGAACAAAACTATAGAAGTAAAAAGCAAAGACTTTTTATGCCTTTGTTTATAGTTATTTTCATATAAGGTAAACCTAAAAGTTGGTAAACATAAATTTGAAAAAAATCTACTCGTAAGGGTAAACAAATAAAGGAACTTAATACAATATAAACCGATTTGGATAATCTTTTAAACTGAAAAGGAAAAACTTTTTAGAAAAATAAACCTATTTAAGTCTTATTATCTAAGTTCCCTGCTATCAAATTTATTTACTACTCTATGAAGTTCCTAAATTACTTTTTTAATTACCCGCTATCCAAAGGAAGTTATTGGTTTGGTCCCTAATTTCGAAAATCGATTTTTATTAAATTTTTTAATTTATTTATTAGGAGAAAAAACAGTTACAGGTGTAGTTTAAAATATGCTAAAGTACAATATGAGAAATAAAAATGTTACAATTATAACCTAATAAATTTCTCACTGGAAAATTAAATTTAGAATTAAAAACAATGAAACTAAAGTAAACGTGCACCACGCAAATAAAGCTGCAGAAATAATAATAACACAAATAAAGACTAACATTAATAATAACGTGAATTTACCTATCATATATACTAAATTGCCTTTTTAACTCACGCTTAAATGATTCCTTGTTGGTATTGAACAAATCTATATTGTTAAAATTACTATCGAAGTGTTTCCACATTCTATAGAGAGGAGCCCTTTGTCCAGAATTAGTCTACATGTTGGCATGGAGAATACATTTTTCAACAGATCTTCACGTTTTGAGTCCTAGGAAGCCATTCTATTTCTGGCTGGACGTCCGTATGTGTGTGAGTGTGATTGTGTGTATATGTAACCTTTTTTGTCGTACGATATCTTGATAACGGATGAACCGATTAAGACCCACGATACGGCGTTGGAAAGGGTTTATCGAGACTTAGATCTGATTAGATTTTAAAGTCAATCGGTCGAGCTGTTTCAAAAATATTCAAAAAATTAAAATAAAAAAATATTTTTTTAACGTTTTTTTAGAGAACTTTGAGATTTTCCAACCGATCTACTTCAAATTTTCTATACGTTTTTTATGCATAAAGAACTATGTTGAATGCCGTTAAAAAAAAAATTCGAACGACGCGTAAAAAAAATATCGCAGTTTATAAATTTCCGAAGAAGTGTTTGTTTTAACTAAAATTTGGGATTTTATGACCAATCTATTTTTGCCTCTATAAAAAAAAATTTATGCATACAAAATTGCTTAGAATGCCGTAAATTACATTGAAATCAAACGAAGCGTTCAAAAGATATCGCAGTTCATAAATTCCCAAAATAATATTCTTTGAATATGTCCCTGGTTTTTGAGCTCGAAGAACTCTAAATTTATAGAAATTCTATTTTTGAGCTTGGATAGCTTAGAAAATAAATATTGTGAGCTCGAAGAACCCTAAATTTATAGAAATTCTATTTTTGAGCTTGGAGAACCCAGAAAATAAATATTGTGAGCTCGACGAGCTCAAAAAACCATGAACATCGATATTTTGAGCTTGTGCAATAAATAGCTTTCAAGCTCAATAGCTTTCTAATAGGGATATTTTCGAGCGCTTTGATCTCGAAAATAGCGGGAAGTTTCAGGGATAGCCTGCAGGGTCAATCGATTTTTTATTTTCTATATCCTCCGTACCCACTTCACTACTTCCCTTTCTTCTTTTCCCCCCCAGTAGATCTCTTATTTCCCTCTCTCTTTCCTACTCTCCATGCCCCATAGAGTGCTCCGAATCTTCATTTCCCCTGCAAATTTTGCATTTCATGTCCTCTTTTATCGACCAAAATTTGTTTTCCTTTTCTAAGTTCCCACATCTTTATCTTGCCACCATCTTCTGACTTCCTCGTTCTTCCCTTGTTTAATTATCCCTGGTCTTATTGGTACACCGCTTTAGCTTCAAAAAATATATTTCATTCTTATACTTAAAACAGATCGTGTCAAGCGGGGTTTGCTCTCGTCCCGCTGATACCCCGTTTTTCCTACCGCGGCGCTATTCGCTTCGAATTCAGATCGAACAAGAAATTTGGGGCGAGCTGAATCTCGGCTCTTTCATATTGTAGGTGTAATAAATACGGAGCGATAGGTATTGCTGAGAATAACGTAATAACAATGCAATAGTGTATAATCATTTAACACGATTAGAGCTAGCTCAGTATTAATACAGCGGGATGCACCTAGCAAAGTAAATGTCACGCGCCCGCCGCTGCGTCGACGTATTTAGACGCGCCAAAATAGACGCGCGTTCATCAACCTCTTACATTCGTCATCGGCCACAACCGCCGCGTACTGAAGGAATGTTTCGTTTGAACAACGATAGATACATCGATGCTTTCCTTTAGTCGGTGTTAAGATACAGATGTAGTAAAGTATCAATAGTCTGAAAAGTGAATTTAATGAACAAAGAGTCAACTGACATACGTGGATACTGTGTTTACTAGAAATCCAATACTTAAAACTCGAATCTGAAACATCTCGGTTTTGACAAATATCGTGTTTTTATTTTGCTCGTAGAACAGTTTACCACACCATTAACCGATATTTACAAAAACGAATGTATTGTCAAATCAATTATATTCCATTTACGGCACACAAGTTCAGTTCAAGTCAATACATTGGCCATATAGAACCTAAACAATAGCCAATTTAGCTGTGCTGAAATCAGAAAGAAAGTTCATTTTAAAATCTATGAAGTATTTTTTTGAGCAAAGATAGTTGAAGGAACGGATAGTAACATGCTAGCTACTGTATTTCTAGTCAAAACTAATCAATATTTCAAATTAATAACATAACCTAGTTGTAAATACAACATCAGTGAAAGTAGCACTCTATGAACAAAATACAAATTGTATAGTAGTTAATGTTTGTAAACAGCAAGAACTAGACTTTTTCGTGGCTCGGTCCCAATCAGCTGGTTTTTATTGTTAGCATTTGGCCACGCGCCGCCGACTCTAAAACACGGAAAGACGGAATTTATTTGTAGTTCGTATTATTATTAGTTTTATGACTTTCAGCGCGTTTTGAATGAATCAAAAATGTATGTGATATAATAGTTATGAATGGGTCATTGCATAATGCAAATTTTTTGTATGGATGACCGACTGTTTTTTTTGCCATAACGTGTTAAGTCATTCATACAAATAATTTTAAAGAATATTGATCCTTGTCAAATATATGTGCTATCTTTTTACTATATTTAAATAAGTCTGTTAGGTAATGGATTCCTTTTATTATTAATGATTGATTGTTTGGACATGAAACAAGTTATTATTTTATCAATTTGTACTCACTATTCTTAGATCGAATGGTTATCTAGCCCTCGTCGTTCAGTCTTGCTTCGGCATTATCCACAGGCGTTACCCCTGTTATTTCTAGCGTCATCTCAGGCGCCAACTTTAGATTAGGTACGAGCTCATCTACATTCAGTAGCGATATTTGTAGAACTTAATAATGCTGTCTTCCATTCACTTCTTAGAGATGCATATTTAGTTAGATCCAGTGTTCTTCGTTTTGTTTATGTCACTTTAAATCCCTTGAGAATGCTTGATATTTTTTAACATTAGAAAGGATTAAGAAGACATTCTTCAATGAAAAAAAAAGACGGAAGTGCGTCATTCAAATGAACGAAGAAAACTTAATTATTAATTGACAAGATCAACTCATAATAATTGATAAGTCAAAACATTTCGGGTATCTTCGTGAATTTCCGAATATTCCCGAGCTGCTGTATTATAGAACTGTACCAACATCACCTCGTACAATGATTACCGAGAATGCGTGGAATGTTCAAATCGTCAGAATTTTTACCTGACTGCCGAGAGCAATGTTTTTCGTATGTACATATGCACTCTAAATATTTCTTTGGCACGCCCTGTAGCCTATACGGCTTGATGGATTTGAACATATGAGGTGTTGGTAGATTCGTCTTAATAATTGGAGGAGTGATATAGGGTATATCATATACAATATGGCGTTTTTGAATCAAAAAAGAGAGGGGGGATAACAATATTTTTTTGTTATTACAACAATATGGGTATCAAATGAAAGCTAATACGTAGCTCATTCCAAATAAATTAATATGTATATTATATTATAACACTTTTATTCTAGCATTGTTACATAAACTAAAAAACAGTGTGTTTGACGCAAAGATAGTCAGTACTTTATGTTGAGCTGTAACCATAACAAAGTAAATGCGTACCAACTAATAAAACTAAAAAGTAAACCCGACTACAATACCACAACGAGACCGCACCATGCAATGTTTTTTTGTCCACCTACTTAAGCAGATATTAAAATGCTATCATATAAATATGACTCAAGTAATATATGGTATTGCAGGCGAGGACAAACAAACCAATAACCAAAATATATTTGGTGGTGGTATTAATGTAAAAATAAAGATTTTTACAGCAAATACGTTTTGTAGTTTTTGTTTGTCTCCGCCCGCAATACCTCTTATACCATTCAAGTCATATTTATATATTAGTATATTTTAATATGTGCTTAAGTAGGTATCGAACAAAAAAAACATTGCACGTTGTTAAAAAAATATATATAGAGTACGTTTTCTCTTTTCAGTTATGACTTTTTGCTTCTTTTCAATTACGTGGTTTTGCAGTCGAGTTTTTTTTTTTAATTTCATGTAATATGTTGTTTTCATTTTCTTATACATCTTTAACAGCGATGTTAAACGTTTTAAATACTTCGATTGCATATGAAAAGCTTTTCCATAGAAGTAAATCGCTAACATGACATTAAAGAAAGATTAATTTTCATTGTTCTGGTTATATCCTCATTGTTGGTGGGTTGGGTCTATGCGTGAGCTTTTATGTATGGAAACTATATTCCGTAGACATCTCTCTCACGTACGATAAAATATTTTAATGAATTATTTCCACTACTTGAACAACCTTATTCAATAAACCTCTTTGTACCTCTATAATATATTGGCCTGTCCTCCTTTAAAAATTGCCGATGCAGCCGATAATGAAGATTTTAAGGTCGGGTTACGTTTACAGAGCCGCTCAGCGTGAGGCCGTCAATTTTTTATACATGAATTATTTTCCTTGATTTCTTTAATTCATTAAATAGTTTTATTTTTGTACGCTGCTATATTTTTAAAGTGGGTCGCACATGTATCTGCCTTTGCGGGGGCACTGGCTTCATTCGCTTCGACCATAATGTTTGCTAATGTTCCCACAACCGCCACACTCTGGGATCAGCCGCGTGTCCATTTCTGCTGATATTATATTCATTTAGTCTTCGTAGTCTTTAGTCTTCGTTTAATATTCGTTAAACTTTATAAATCCGACAACAATTTAAAATCCGACAACAATTTATTAACCACACACAGTAAATTTATTTGAATATCTGAAAAATTCATTTCCAGTTAACCGGAAATCTATACCACTATTTAAATCTGTTGGCTCTGTCATTGTTTTTTGTCAAATTTTGTAACTAATATTCATTTTATGACTCCCTGAATTCAACTCTATAACAAATTTTAATTTTCTGTTACTATGTCGTTTTATGATTTAAGAACGGCATGACAGATCTTGATGAAAATTTGTATGCGCATGCGATTGCGCAGATGATAGCTATGTATAACTTTAAGGGGGAAATGAGGGTGGGGAAGTTTGTATAAAAGTCTTTGTACTTTGAAGTTTGAAACACGAAAATTTGAATTGCAACTATGTACTAAGCATAAATAATAACACGTTTCATGATTTTTGGATTTTCACATTTGAAGGGGGAAACGGAGGGTGTAAGTTTGTTTGGGAGTATCGATGTTTTTAAAACTGGAACTTGAAAATTAGAATTCTAGCTACTCGTCATAAATAAATAATGTTGCGTTTGTGGGTTTTCGTATTTTCACATTTTAGTGAAAGGAAATGTGAAGTGAAAAGTATAGTATTGGTTTTTTAAAGATAGGTATGAAAAGAGATTGTAAGGAGTGGCATAGGATATTTTTTATTTGTACGTCTATTTTCATTCCGGAAATATTTAAGGTCTCTTTGTGAACTTTCTAAATTGAAGAAATTATAGAAATCATGAAAACCATGCGAACAAAGTCGCGAGCAATCATTAGTACCTGATAAGTTTACGACGTTGAACTTTGAAATGCTATATTTTGATTACCGCCACAATCCCTATTACACTTTCCATCAATTTAAAAAAAATCGAATAAGCCGAACCATATTCAGATTATAGCCTAGATTTTCTTTTTAATTCTAAGAAAGTTTAATAACATAATCAGCATTATGCAAAGTGCCAACTCCTAAGTATTCGTTTTCCGCCACGTGCCTCGAGTGCGGCGGTTAAAAGACGTTGCTCTTTAAGGTCGCAGCTGAACCGCACGGAATTGTTCAAGGTCATGATCATATCTCGACCTCTGGCCTCACAAACTTAGATAGAAGTTTACTAGAATAGTTAAAATAATTCTTGGACCAACTTAATGCATATTTACTTTAATATAAGCTAAGTTGTTGACGGATAAGATATACTGTCATATAAATTTATTATATGTATAAATCGCCATCACTTCTAAATATATGTTTTAAAACTAACTTAAAATGAATATTTGTATGTAGAATATTAGTAACAGTCCATACTCATTGTGTTGTTACGAATAACTTTAACAAATTTTATTTATAATTGAAACAAGTAATAAATCATATTGAAACAAGTTTTAATTCAAACATTTAAATAATATCGAACGTTAAAAAAATCATTCATATATCTAGTGAATGAATAATCATGGAATAAAATACAAGTGTTTGTGCGATCTGTATTCTTACATAGTAAGTAATGTTATCCTATTATTTGTTCAACCACCTCGAAAACTGCATCGTTTTTGGAGCGTTGACTGAATCTAAGATTTAATCCACGCCACGTTTAGGAATGAAACTAAACGACTGGCGACTAAATGTCACTCGTGAATTCGGGTTTATTTTTTAATTTAATAGAGTTCTGCACCCAAAGGGTGCCAACAGAACTTTCTAAGCCTACACCGTCTGTCTATCCTACCTTTAAAAAGCTGTATCTTGTGAACCGCCATAGGTAACCGATTTAAATTTTTACAAAATATGTATTGTTATTTTGGCGAAAATTAAGAAACGTTTCTTTAGTGTTTTCTTTATATTTTAACTCTCTTGTAAAACGGTAATATACAAACTTAGTGTGATTATAGTGCAAACTCTAAAAACAAATAATAGAAAATAGGCCAATTACGCTGAAAATAAATAAAATAGCTAAATTAAGAGGGAATTTTCGTCGTGTTGTCAGGATGAACATGATAAACGGATATCCGGGGAGAGAAAGAAAAAGAGATGGATGATGTAAAGAATATGATACGAGTAGGATTTTCCATTTTGAAAAATCTCACGTGAGATTAGTCCAGCTCAATTTCACGACGCTACGTCTTACCGGGGGGAGTGGGGTCAAAAAATCACGGAAATCACCTCGTATAATAATAGGACGCCTCCAAAAGTGAATGCTGACAGGACAATCTGGACATATAAAGGGGATGAATGACATGAACTAAAGCAGACGGACGATGAAACAAAAATGCACTGTCTAACATCACAAACATCGCCATACGTCTCAAGTTATACTTAGAATAATACTTAAGTACTTAACTTATCTGAGCGATCTGAGTAATAAAACAATGTAATAGCCTAGGATCTTGTTTCGCAGCCTTTGACCTTACGTCTCAAAACACACGCACGTGGTTTGTCCGCAAACGGAAACGTGGCGTCACATTCGGCAATGAACGCGGTCGTGGCCACTCTTTATCGACATCTGAACCCGACCGGTTTAGTCGTAGCTAGGCAATAACGAATTCCAACCGTATGACTTAGCTCGGCCAATTAATATCTATATTCTAGAATCGACCGTACGGACACTCTTATGTATGCATGTGTGCTTGAACTGACGGCAGCTGTCATTACTCTGAGGCTGACCTATTCGCCGAGTGGTTGGAGACCCGAACTGCGGAGCCAAGGGTCACGCGGTTCGATTCCCGCTCGGACGAATATTTGTGTGCATGAACATGTCTATTTGTTTCGTGTATGGGTGTAACGTGTCTTTATGTATGTTATAAAGAATATTGAAGTATTTATATCAGTTGTCTAGTGCCCATAATACAAGCATAGTATTAGGTTACTTTGGAACTAATTGGCACCGTGAGGGATGTCCCAGGTTTGTATTATTATTATTCTAATCTAAGTACGCTGGAGTTCACAGACAGATTCGAGACGGCTTCGTTTCATACTTAAGACACCGTAATTGGTACTCTATGTCGGTCCGTAAGAATACTCACTTTTGAGATTGTACATGAATAGACACAAAGTTGCGGTTCACTTTATAGTCGTTATTGCGGCAACAAATCGACCATTTCACACTTACAGAATGATGAAATTCTAATTTAGTTACCACGCGATATGATTAAAATATAACGCTAGACTTCGCCTTTGTTTATAGGCGCGAGGGTGACATTATCTAAAACAGGATTCAGTTTCACCAACCAGTTACATGATCGAATTTGTTCAAAATGATTAACGTTTAATACTAACTTACTATATCGGGTGTTCGGCTGAACGTAGTCCAAACTTATAGAGCCTGTAGAGCTCACTAAACCGAACAAAAAGTATTAGGTGAGCCAATGAAACAAACTAACGGTTACCGAGATAAACATGATGAAAGTTTCCTCATTTTTTTATTTCTTTTATTTTTAACTTTTTGTTTAGTTCTGCAAGCTCTATACGCTCTTTAAGTTTGGACTACGTTCAGCCGAATACCAGATATATGTAAAAAGATCTTGTAATTATTATCCTAGAAGATAATGTCTAACTAGTAATTACAGCTACTGAAGTACCTATTGACCATTGTAGTTACGAATTACTAAATTACGAATAGCTGCGAAGTCGTCTCTATAAAATGCTACTTCAGTTTTTGACAGATTTCAATTGTACATTATTCCCGAGAACAGAAAAGGTAGAAAAATAAATTGTGTATATAAGAAGCTTGGTTTGTGTAAATACTATCCCCACACCTTTATCTTAATAATGTATTGTTTACTGATCAACATTATCGAGTGTAGGTATATCTAGATTTTCTCGATAATTACTGTAACGATTTTGCCTAAACTTCGTATTCTGTAATAACATATTAATGAGCCACGAAAATATGATATTGTTTATATCCGAAAATTCACAATGTTATTTACTATAACGCAGTTTGTTATTTTATATCTATGCAAGCATAACCATATACCTTCCTCGTTATTCGATATTTTTTATTAGTTTTAGCTTTGGTTTTTTATTATCGAAAGCAAGGCAGTAACCTCAACCGTCCAGATGACGTCACAGGGACAATTGCAACGTCAGATGAATTTTGATAATTGTAGACCAAATTTTTATGTTGAGAGGTTATTCTAGAAACTTATTTCTTTTTATTTTAATGACCTTCATCGCAACTTTAAAGTTTTTGTTCAAGCTTGTTAGGTTACTATTAAACTCAATGCAAAAATAAGCTTAATTTTTAATTTACTTAACATGTACATTAGCATACATAATTTTAGCTTGAGAACGTACTAAGACCGTAATAAAGTACCCATAGCTTTAAGGTCTCATTGACGGTTAGCCCAAGGAGATAATCCGGGTTGATTGGCCGATAACGGCTGATAGCCCGACGAATGTAAATCAGATGCCCCGAAACATGCTTCACTTAGGGCGTATTCAGACTGCTGACAATGAGCCGCTTACTATCTGCCTGCGTTAAAGTTATATCGAAATGAAACATCACACTATGTCTACTTTCGTGTGGATGAAAAGAAGGTTTCCTTATTTCAAGTTTTGCGTAACTCTGACAGACAATCAGCAACTCCCTGTCAGCAAGATCTGATTACATCTGTACTTCTTGAAACTCACTACTTAAAAAAATATGTTTTAGTATAAACTTCTTCCGTCTTCTCCTTTTTTCGAGTGTATATGTTTGTAAGTATTTTATGTATGTCTATTTCTTTGGGACGTTCTATAGCTTAAACGGCACATTATGACAAATGATATCGTTAGATTCGTATCAATTAGAGAACTATTAATATTACGTATAATTTATACCACTTTTTGATAGCATAAAATTTTTGTGCGAAGTCAAAAATCTATTGATCTTAAAATCTCAATGTTACGTTAAAAAAAAAACACTTTTTTGTAAATCTGTGAACTGCAATATTATTTTAACGCTTCGTTTGATTTTGATGCAATTTAGAGCATTATATACAATTTTGTAAGCACATAACTTTTATGCAAAGCCAAAAATCGATTGGTCATAAAAGTTCAAAGTTATGTTTAAAAAACACGTTTTGTTTTCGGAAATTTTTTGAACGCGTCTTCGATTTTCATTTTGCTGGCGGCACTCGACGCAGTTTTTTATCTACAAAAAACGTATATAAGATTTTAAGTAGATCGGTTGGAAAATCTCAAAGTTATTTTAAAAATCGTAAAAAAATTCATTTTTATTTTTTGAATATTTGCGAAACAGCTCAACCGATTGACTTCAAAATCTAATCAGATCTAAGTCTCGATGAACCCTTTCAAACCCCGTATCGGGGTTCTTAATCGGTTAATCCTTTCTCAAGATATCGTACGACAAAAAAAAGTTTCACACACATCACATACGGACGTCCTGCTGAAAATGGTCAGAATGGCTTCCCAGAACCTCAAAACAAGGAGGTCTGATGAAAACTAGATTTTTGAAAATCGGACCCAAATTAATAACTTCCCTTGGATAGCGGGAAGTTAAAAAATTAACTTACAAAAAGA
The DNA here is from genome assembly GCA_949709985.1 of Luffia ferchaultella. Classification (NCBI taxonomy): domain Eukaryota; kingdom Metazoa; phylum Arthropoda; class Insecta; order Lepidoptera; family Psychidae; genus Luffia; species Luffia ferchaultella. Next base: position 2,386,480 of record OX453254.1, read on the forward strand.
AATTTCATTTTTTGATAACATGTCAGACACGACAGACGAATACAAGTAATGCCATTATTTAAGTAAATTTTTCAATTTAATTAATTTTAATTGACATAATTTATTATTTCATTTGCGGAGTTTGACATAACGAAAAATTCTTTTACAATATTCATTATTATGGCACATCATAAAACACTAAATATTTACTTAAAGTAAAATGACATTATAATAAAAAGTATTAACAATTTTTATAAAACATATGTATTGTACAGTTAGTGACTAATAGAGAATTAGAATGATTTGCTAACAAATCACGGCTGCGATACGCTCTACATTTCACAATAGGCACATGGGGCGTAGACTCATCGCCTTTCTTAAAAAAAACAAATAACAGTTTTTTTCGTTATAACCAATAGAACAGTGCGTGTGCCATACTCGTCATTGCGTAGTGATTAGAAGTTGGACGTTTAGCGTGAGATCTGGCGTCGGGCCAACCAGGCCGCGTAGATCGTTCACCTGCTGCGGCCCTAGGCAACACTGACATCGCAAACAATACTAAATTATCTATTCAGTTGATGCAGCGGAAGCTTTATAGCACACTTCTGTTTTTCGATTAAGAAATTAAGGAACGCGTAATCAAATATATCTATCTATAGGTATCTATTATACTTTATATTATTTTTTGTTATGGATAAACACAAAAACTATTACTTAACTGATTTTAAGAATTCTTCCACCTATAGAAAACTACATTATCAGCAAGTAAATGGGCTACATTTTATTTTCAAACTAGCTTTCCGCCCGCGGCTCCGCCCGCGTGGACTACACAGTTGCAGTACAACCGGTACAACTGTAAAACTTTATTGTATTGTAAGATTTTGTGGGATTCATAGTTATTGACTTAATCATACTTTAAAGCAATAACACTTTTATAATTATTTTGTCAGTTTGTTTGAAAGCTTTTAACAGTTATAAAAATCCTAAAACCAATTTTATAGAATTTTCTTATTTGAATAGATTTTATGTATCTAGGTTCAAATTAAATGTAACGATATCGATGCTATTTTCCACAAGAAGAAAGAAAGAATAATTTGAAACGAGTTTTACAAAAGCGAGCTATGTTAAAAAAACAATAGTACCTATACCCAAGAATTCACTTGGAAACTCGGGTGAACTGGTAAAAGGCCTCCTTTGAAATATTCCGTACTTGTATACATTATTCAAATTATAATATAATATCTATCTATAGTATTATAATCTGTTTATATAAAATCTTTTGTTCCTGACCGATTTATGAAAACGCACAGCCGAAACTACTATATGAAAATATTTTTGGTTGGATTTTCCCATTTTAATGGGGTAACCGGGGGATGCAAGTTTGAATGGGAGTACTGAATAATGATGTGTTTCAGGTTTTTTGGATTTCCACATTTTAAGGGCGGAAAATGAGGGGTGAAAATTTGTATGGGAGTAAACAAAATTCGTTTCAGCGTAGAAACAGTTTCTAATGTTAATAGTAACTTTAACAGAAACGTGTAGTCTACGCAGGCGAATCTGCGAACGGCTGTTAGTACGTTATAAGTTTAATCGTAGAAAGAGTTTTCTCCGTGTTCATCGGAGTTAGTACCTAGTAAGTGGATTCTCACGTATTTCAATTCGGTTACTAATAAAAATTTTGAATATTTCAAAATATTACTCCCTCCGTACTCAATTTCAAACGGTGTAATCGTAATACTTAGGTATCGCTATGAGAAACTTTCGCTTAAGTTGAAATGATCAAACATCCTCCTGAAAGCTTCCCTTCAGATCGTTCAGTGGCCAATTCACTTTGCTCCTTACATCAGATCAGTGATCAGTCCGATCTGTAATCGTATTCGTTTTAGATATAGCCTTTGTATATAAATTCCATATAAACGCGAGTGACGGTAAACAACAGCTTGTTAACTGCAATATATATTATGTAATTAATGTCGCTTAGCGTGTAAACAACATTTTCAGTCGCATTGCAATTGAATAGTAGATACCCTGGATGATTCTTAGGCATTAAGTATCATCTAAAGAATCCATTTTTGAATACGTAGGTAAATAGGTAAAATTTCCACATTAACATAATTTTCCCGAAAGTTTGTTAAGTCAAATATGCATGAGAAAGATGTGACCGCGGGTGTAGTAGAGGCACCTTCTAATCATTTCCTAAGAAGACCACGGAATGCACTGACAGATCAGCCCGACGACCTCACTCTCCAAGTCGAACGGCTGATTCAAACTAATGAGTTTTCTCGGGCGACTCTCAAGTCGAACCCGAAGCAGAGCCGCTCCCGCGTCCCCCACCCCCACCTCTACTGACCTCATCTCAAATGAGTGAACAGTAAAACACTTTTTACGTTATATCAATAACCTAAATCTTAACTGTAGACCCGCGCCAGCGGAATTATTTCGCATCAAGTAACTCTTAGGGGTTTCTCGACATCTTCGCGCCGGTGACACCCTAGTGTGCCTCCTGGCCGCTTCGATGAAGTCGTTGGAGCTTTCGGGCTAACGACATGTGTCCTTATTCTGCTTGAGGCGGTTGTTTAGTGGGTGCAACTTCCACATACCCTGCGCGCTTGGGCGCGCGGAAACTGTAGAGTTTAATCCGCCTTCCCACCGCAAGGGTAAAACAAAAAAAAAAGATAAGATTTCGCGGCCTAGCCACTCATGAATATGCCCCGCGTGACATCACGCTGTTAACGCATAACTAGGTTGACTAGAGGTGATTAAATAAAAAGAATCTACTGAATAATGGGTATTATTAATATTTTTGGAACATGGTCCAAAAATATTAAGGCCCCATAGGGCCATGGTTCGAATCCGGGCGTGTACCAATGAGTTTTTCTGACTTAAGTACACAATATCACTGACACCGTGCTTCGGAGGGCACGTTAAGCAGTCGGTCCCGGACGCTGTCAATAGATGGCGGTCGTTACAGTTCCCAACCCGCATTGGAGCAGCGTGGTGGACTTAAGCTCCAAGCCCCCCCCCCCTCCTCACCCTGGGGGAGGCCTAAGCCCCTGCAGTGGGGTAAAAATAGGCTGATGATGGTCCAAAAATGTTTGTATTTTGGAATAAATTATTCAATAAAAAAAATGTGAAGCTTTTTGAAGGTATAGTAATAACAGAGATATTTAAAAAAATGTGAAACATTAATGTGACGTCACTACTACGCTAATACACCGGTCATACAAACAAGTGCAATACGTATAATATCGTAGTTATAATTAAGTAGGACGTCATCAGTTATCAATTTTAAAGAATCGATTATTCCTCGAAAATTCATACATAAAATCATCACGGGTTCGATCCCGCTCTGAACAAATATTTGTATGAACATGTCTATCATATTCCATATCTGGGTGTAAAATATATAGATATATATTCCAAAAAATATTTAAGTATGTATATCAGTTGTCTAGCACCCATAATACAAGCTCTGCTTAGTTTGGGACTGGATTGCGCTGTGTGGGTTGTCCCATGTATTAAATTAATAGGTGCAACGTAGCGCAAATCATATCTATTGACGTGCGATAAAAACTCAATTCGTGTTCCATTTTTTATACAGTGACCTTTCTTGGAATACCTACCGCTTATCTAAACTGTCTTGCTTATACAAAATCAATTTGCTTAGAATTTGACACGTCATTCTGATATGTAATAACTAATGATGCACCGTATAGTGAATTTGTCTGATACCGGATATCCGACGAAATGTTAGGCCGGACGACGCTATATTCAGCCGCCGGATATCCGGCTGAGTGTATAGGCAAATAAAATCCAACGCAATGATAATGCTTAGCCACTGAGCATGCCATTTACTGGAAAAGTATCTAACAGAATCGTAACAACAGTGTACAAATACTGGGAAATCTTATGAAACCGCTTGTTGCGTTTAGTACCTACCAAAAAAATTGTTATCATTTTGCATTTTCTGTAAAATGTCTGAATTCTGTAAAATAAATAGGTGTGTTTGTAATTTTTTTGCACTTGTTTATTTGTTTGCAATAAACTATCCGGTTTTGACCAGATAGGTACCTACTAATCCAGTGTCCGACATTTTGCTGGGTAGTAAGAAAGTAGCTAGATAGGCCGGATACCGGATAACTGTTACAACTTAAACGCTTCTAAATTATACAGGTTTTTTTATTGCGGCTGTCGGAATACAATATGTCAAAACTTTGTTAATAATTTATTTTTAGCAAATTTTTTTACTTATTAATAAAAATGTTTTGTTTTTGTTACAGGTAAATATGCAGCTATTTCGCGTTTGTCTTTAGAGGTTTGGTAATTTTTATTTATAAATTCAATTAGGTACCGTTTATCAAACAAAAATTTTTCTTAACAAAAGGTCTAAAATATTAATTGAGTAAGTATAAGATTTCGAAATAAAGATTTTTTTCTTATGTCTATTTGCGCGTAACTCAAATACGCATTTTAAAAATCTTTATCTGTAAGTTTGTCGGGGTTAATCTCCGAAATGGCTAAATAAGCTTCGACGGGACTTTCGCTGCTAAGGAAAGAAATTTTTGAAATTACTTGAAGGAAATATTTAGGGTAGCTGCGTAAATAAAATGCGTGCGTAAAAATTATGAAAACCACGTGAAGTCGCGGGCGTTCGTTAGTTCCGTATATATATTATGGCTTTCGTCATATATATGTCTAGATGGAGTCTCGGAGCCAAAACACCTAACTATAAAAATATGACCTAACTGTTCGGTTCTAATTGACGCCCACGAAGATGGTTAGAACACTATTACAGAACGGCGCGGCGTGGCGAGAATACGGTTTGTTTAATCACACACAACACTCATATAAAAGCGGCCTATTTTTTGTTGTCATGGTATACCTGTAAATAATCAAAGTATTATACATACTTTATTGCTGACGAAACTGGAAACCTCTTCCTAAATTAAGTTCAGAAATAGTTATTCTCTTTACACGTTTACAATAACAATGTTAGGACTATTTATCACGAAGTATAAAAAGCGGAACAAGTAACATTTACCAAAATAACCGCGGTGTCTCGGCTTACCATTTCCCTTTCGTTGAGACATCTCATATCGCCGTCTCATTCTCACACATGCACGATACGAAGCCTCCACGTGCTTATCATCAGTCTCACAACGTATTAAGTACTAACGCTGAATAAATAAAATTATTATTTATTACGTTCGTGACAAGGTCCTTAATTGCATGAATGAATTTTGCGGAGGCAGCAGAGCAGAAGTTCCAGTGAAAAGTCTTCCATTAGTAACAAAGAAAAATAAACTTTATAATACAACCGTAAGGTACAAATTTGTTTACACTCAAAACTATGTCATGAATTACACAACGATTTCACGCTGAAATCTTTTATGAAGTTCGAAGCTCGAATTGTCTGTCGCGAAACCCCTATTCTGATATTTTCGAATGATGTTGTTTTACCGTTCGTAATCTTATCAAATACATAAATCAGTTTACCATCTATCGATTAGAAAACTTTGAGCAAGAGTAATTGATAAAGTATGAGAAAGTGTGTGGTTGGGTCGAGGGCTGTTTCCCTGTTAGGTGTCTGGCCGGGGCCGGGGTACTCGCGCCGCCCGGTCTCAGTTCGATCAACCCGCGCATGCACCCCCCGACCCGAACCCCTACACCCGGCGCCCGAGCCTACATCCGCTAAATGCGAACGATTAATCATCCCACAAATGTATATCTTCCAACGTTGTCCATTCTATTTCAAACCTTATTGTCTGCGAATCAAAGCACATTTTACCACGATACTGTTCTGCGATTTACGCTCCAAATGGGCGAGCTACAGTAAGCCGGCGGCCTACCTCTCCGTACCTCTGCACCCCTGGTATTATGTAAGCCGGGTGCAATGGCCGCTCGAGAACACGAGGAAAGCTTTTCCTTTGCGCGCCAAATTCCGTGGCCTTAATTTTGAATTTCTAGGTAAAATATTCATGAAATCTCGTATCTAAAAAGAACATCTTGAAACCTGAAAATCTCGAGAAGTGGCACATAATGAGTGGAATAATATACCTTCAGGTTGTTCGCGCGACCGCTGTTATGGAGTTTCGTTGAGATCGGTTTAATTGGTGCGTACCTTATTATCATCAAATAGGGCGCAAAAACATTTCGCGTGTCAAATTGTTTGACCAAGCGAATTTTGGTCGGTGTCGTAACGCGGTGGTGGTACGTACGACCGGGAACACGTAAAATATCGATCGCGGCTAACCCTTTGCGGAGTTGACCCACATCGTGCGTCGCAAACTCCGCCTATTTATAATTAACATTATTAATTAGTTAGTTGGTAATCATTCAAAACATAACTCTAAAGTTACCATTGGTTTATTAATACCTAAAGCTGCTGTTATCGGTTGAACTGGCATTGGGCAGAACCCATAGCTGCTGGGGAAGAAAGGTCCTCGAGTGGTGATCACGAAACGGACGTCATAACGTCCTTCGGTAGGTGGCAGGACGACCTAGTTAAATGTTGAGCCACCGTCGATAACAGGAGGTCCATGACCGTGTTTTGTGGAGATTTACGAGGGCCTATGTCCAGTAACTGACATTTGGCGTTTGCGAAGAAGAACAAAGGGTGCACTGTTAATAACAAGTATCTCACATAAATTTGTTGAGATGATGATAAGTATTGGCCATATACAATACGCAAATGTGGGTCGCGCTCAAACCTCGGGATCGCCAATGCAGCGGTCGCGGACCGCGCTCGGGGGTCGTTGGCCGCGTATCGATCGCGGGGGTGCGACACTCGGCACGCGCCCCTGCGGCGCCGCACCCCTCCCGAACCCCTCACCGCCCCTCTCACGAGCCGGCCTTCCCGAACGGCCTCTTCCCTATACCGCATGCGACATTCCGGCTTCTTATAACCACCCTCGCCTTTACAACTAAACATAAAGTGTACGCGTACCACGCATCACTCATTATTACTGCAGTGATATTAACGTTATCTCCGTAGAGGCTAGCGAGCTTTTTTCGTTAATCTGTATTCAACTGATGTTAGATAAGTAGAATGTGTAAAATTAATTACTAGTTATACTTATTATGTGCTTACTGTTCCACAATTACAATATTTTTAGGCTCCTACAGAAAAACATTCACAAAACAGTGTTCATATCGCAAGATTTGCAAGTATCTTCCAAAGGGGCGTAGTAAAGTAAGCGGCACGAGTCATGAGCGCTGGCCTTCACAAATTCAGTAGATTATTATTTGGGTCTTTTTGGCGGCACGTGGGTCACTACAAACAGACAATATATTCAAAGCGAAAAATAAACAATATAATTTGTATTACATTTTATCTCAGTATTCTCCATTAGTCAATATGTGAATTTCCATCCGTCTAAACCAGCTCTGAAAATATTTGTTCCAGTCTTTTACTGAAAGGTCATAAATGGCTTATTCATAGGCAGCTACCGCTTCTTCGGCACTTGAAAAAAACTTTCCTTTTATTTTATCTTTGCTAGCTGTGAATAAAACGAAATCATAAGAGCCAAGTGTGGCATGCTAAGATGTGATGGCAGAAGAACGGTTTGATCACGCTATTAGTTTGCCATGACCTCACTTCCTATTTCCAAATAGACCCTAAGATCACTGCGCGTGTAAAAACCAGTGCTCATAATTCGTGCCGCTTATATTACAAACAATTTGGGCACATGGATATGGTGCGTTGTGCTAACGCGTAGTTTTCTGTGCGAGCAGCGGTTGCTAGCCTGGCTTCGAGCCAAATCTCTGACGAAATACCCGCGCTCTTAGTACGTTATCCGAATTTGTAGTTTCATTGCAATGGCTATTTTACTAGTATTACTACTTGCGATCTGCAATGCACAACTCATCAGCTCACCTAATAGGTCACCTACTAGCTCACCTATAGCAAACCAGGGTAGATGTGTGACGTATGTAAGTAATATCAATGACCGATGACTTGATGACCGGTTGGTCGAATGGTTAGAGACCCTAACTGCGGAACAAAGGGTCGCGGGTTCGATTCCCGGCCAGGACAAATATTTGTATGCACGAACATATCCATTTGTTCCGTGCCTGGGTGTAAAAAAATAATTATATATCATATGTAAATGTAATAAAGATTATTTAAGTATTTATATCAGTTGTCTGGTATCCATAGTAGAAGCTTTGCTTAGTGTGGAACTAGATGGCGCTGTGTGGGATGTCTGAGGTAGTATTATTATTATTATTATCAATCGTTATGTGCAGGCTCGCTCTGAAGTGCGTCCTCGTAACAAGTGAAACGTAAGTATTTGTTAATTTACGCTGATTTTTTATTGCATTTCAAATCATATCAAATATCGTTATTTAGTAGTTATGTAACATAATGTTGGAACACGTCATAAAAGTAAATTTATTATTTTGCGGAAAAAGCGTCACCACAAAGGCGCATTCAAAGAAGTGCTGGTTCCTCTCCGAATACGCAAGAAACTAAAGTGCGTTTAAGAAAAAAAACATATTTTACAATTGTTTTAACAAACTCTTAACAATGCGTAAAATAATAAGCTTTTGCATAAAGGATTTGCGTTAACTTAATCCAATTAGGTCCAAAATGATACTTGCAAAACTAGAGGTCAAAGGTAACTCTGCTCTTTGAACCTCCTTTATTGTATTTTAAAAAAAAAGTTAGAAAATAAGGATGTTAGAGTGCAAACTGACGAACGACCAAACTAAAATACGAAATGGTACTTAATAATTTTTTTTTACGTAGGAAAACTTGATAATGGAAAAAATATTGATACTCCCTGTAAAACCAATTTTCTTCAAAGCACATATACACATAAGTACTTATATTTCTTTCATTTTGATCACATCGAGATAATTTAAGCTACAATCTCTTCTCCTTGTAAGGAACACCCTCTGAAAACTCGAGTCTATCGCATGTAGGTAGTAGGTAGGATAGGGTAGGAAAGCCGGAACAAGCAGGGCCGAGCGTTCGCCCTGCATTGTGCCGTTGTTATAGTGACGTACTTGATTTATATCTCTACCCTCGTTCGAGAGCCATATTATACAATATCTTACAAGGAATGTCAAATGTCCAATTATTTCCTTACGCAATAATACATATACAACTATGTAACATTAGCTAGTAATTATATTTTAAAACTCGTACTTACTGTGCAAATCTGAAACTTCTATTTAGACGTAGTTTAAAATATGTTTTGTATCTTTGATTATGACACTTGAGAATTAAAGAAATAGACAAAAAATAATTTAATAAAATAGGTTAAATATACGTTTCTGAATGTGGTGTATCACTGCCCTTTTCTTACGCCAGATGGCGCATGAGCGACTGTACTCAGTCGACTGTCAGTTCCATACAAAATTTTGAATTTAATAAATATATACATTACCCGGCGGTAAATAATGCACATTGACCTTTGAAAAGAGACATTCGGCTAATTTCGGTTTCTTAGAGCGTTATCTCTATTGCACTCTACAATAAACAAAACAACAATAAAGTATTTAGTTTTGAATTCAAATTCTGATAAGCGATAAATCTAATAATATATTCGGAAATGCGATTATTGCCGATGTGCAATATTTATTGCCATGTACTGTACATACATATAAATATATTCACAAAATATAAATGTCACAGGCTGTGTTAAAGGTACCTTTGTAGAGAGCGCTATCTATAAAAGTTTTACGTGGCGCAGCCCATGGGTGGGTATGTGTTTCATCTAACTTGATCTGTGTTATTAATTGCTAAATCTTAAACTATAAACAAAAGCTTTCTATAATTCAACAAATCTATGCTTGTGCCTTCTATGTAAGCTGTTACGGATTATTGGTACGTTAGAACCCTATACCCCTCCTATCCTTTGCTGTACTTCTGTATGTTTGTCTATTTGTTTTCGAGTAGAGGTATCATGTAGAAATTAATACCATATACTGCGGTCTGCGGCTCCATAGTTCAGTAAAAAAATAAAGTTTTTAGATCAATGTCATGAAAAGATATGACTTTAGAACCCGTATCTTCTCACGTCATCAAATTTTGTACTTCCAGTAGATCTAGAATTTCGAAATTTTACACAAAAGAAGGTCTTTTAATATTAATAAAGAAAAAGATCAAAGAATTACCAATTTCTCATTTAAAGCGGATTATTATAAGTAAGTGTTTTTTTTTAAATCTACACTTACGTGTCATCTGAAGTGAGGAGCAATAGATACATTAAAATATGTTGTATAACAGTACAGAGCCATCATGGCGCATGTTCGACTCGTTTGCCCGCTCTTTTTAGTCACGTATAGGTACTTCATCTTTACTTTAGAAATATTAGATAAATCTAATACTAATGTCGTGATAGCCAAGTGGTAGTCAGCCCGCTTCTTGTTTAGAAGGTTGTGGTTCGAATCTCAGGGCATGTAGCAATGAGTTTATCCTAATTTATATACATAACTAAGACTGACTCTATGCCTCGGAGAGCACGTTAAGCTGTCGTCGGTCCCGGTTACCGTCAATAGATAGCAGTCGTTAAAATCCACCAGCCCGCATTGGAGCAACGTGGTCTATTAAGCTCTATGCACTCTCATTCTCAGGAGAGGTCTAAGCTACTGCAGTGGGGCATTAATAGGCTGATGGTATGGTATGGATGGTAATGTTAAAGTGAATGATAACGACATTCGCTGGTATTGCTCATCTATGCTTCTGTCTTCATGAATTTCTAATTTTTAACGTAAATTCAAGTTCATGCAAGTTGATAATAAATTAAACTTCTAACGTAATTATAATTCAGACTCGTTCAGAAGGTAATTTCATTAACTACCCTTAAAGATTATTTATCATATTGCTATAAACATAATACCACCTTCACCCCCCTTCACCATAGTATATTATAGTATATGCTACTTTAAGTATAACCGCAGCCCATACAAACGTTATCACTGCTATAAAAATATTCGACGCCGAATATCTGTGTCAAAGAAAATACAAACGACACTCTTATATACTAACGCGCGATTTGGCCTGCCATCTTTAGAGTTTTTTCAATCTATGGAGTGCATATCGATTGCACACAATCGCGAGCGTCTTGTCTATCGAAATAGCTATGTAGATGTAGTCTTGCTGACATCGACCGCCCTCGTAAACCCGCTGTCTTATAAAACCGCGAGATCCGACCGCCGATGTATTTTATAGGTAAAAATAGTGTAGGGTGGCTTTAACTGGTGTAAGAAATTATTTTGCAGTCTGCTATTTAAAACGTGTGGACTACAAAAATAGGTGTATACAATTTATGATTGAACTAACCCTCTATCTCAATTTTCGTTAAAATCTCGCATAACGCCACTGGCGTTTTACAACTTTTGTCGTGTAGAAAACCGTCACGTAGACGACACCTATTAATAAAGGAAAAGACATTTTTCGATTAAAAAAAAACGACAATTTTATCTACATATAAAAAAAAACTTCAAAGTTACAAACTATACTCTATGATGAAGTGTCACTTCAAACGTGGCACCATAGCAAACACGCTTTCCTTTAATAAACGAAGTTTAATTGTAAAATTATTTTGTCCGTTTCGAAACATCTAATACTTTACTAGTATATGGACTTTGTCGTATCGTTTTGGTTGACGTATTTGTCCATTTAGTAATTAGTACAGATTTGTACAATGCTTGTATCTTAATTAACGATCTTTTCACATATCAGGTACCTTGTTAGGCAAAACTACATCACAGCTAATTAAGTATATTGTAATATTTTATTGAGTTTGTTTCTAAAAAAGAAAGATCATTTTCTGCGAATAAAATCCGTTTTCAGTTCTGTACTTATATCGTACAATCGTGAACGTTAATCAAAAAATATACACCTGTTGAGTTTTGAAATATTTGCTATAAAGTAGCATTTTTTATGACCTACATGTACAATTTATACTGGGAAGCAAAATAAAGATTCTGAAATCACATTTCATTTGATTATTACAAAATGTTTACCTAATACGTATACTCATGAAACTTTATTGTTGTCAGTTGTTTAATTATTTTTGAAATCGTTTGTTTAGTACCCATAATATAAATGATTTTAAATAATTCGTGATTTATTTTCGAAATAACGACGATTTATTGTATTGTTTCGGTATCGAGCGGGTGGGCGCTGGCATGGCGGTAATTAATATAATAGTCTACCTACTTACTTCTACTGACCTACTTTATTGTGCTAGTTTTCATCGCACCGTGACCGCCTTCCGTACCTACTTCTTACAGATAGATCAGTACGTAGCAAAATCGGAATACTTGTTTTATTAAAAAAATTTCGATATATTTTTTTATTAGTTTTATGTATATGTACGATACAACATACAAGACAAACTCTCGTTAAAAAATACTCTAGAAACAACATCTGGAAATGCATGCCTACGTGCGATCGAGACGCATATAGAAAAATAATCAATAAAAATAATACTTGGGACATCCCACACAGCGCCATCTAGTTCCAAAGTAAGCAAGTATTATGCTTGTGTTATGGGTACTAGATAACTTATACTTACTTAAATGTTCTTTATATAATAATATACATATAGGTATGTAAATATTTTATTAATGAATGTTTTTTATTAATAAATTATGTAGTAAATTATTTTTATTTACTTGGTAGCAAACGACTCAATCGATTTCGCGTATCAGGTTTATTTTGTGGGAGCGGTTTTTTGTTGTAATTAGCCTATCTACGAACATTAATCTCCGGTAAATCAATGGTCGAAAACGATTTCATATTTACTTTATTTTACTTTTACTTTATTTACATACGTAGTATTTGAACAGAATTTCTATTGACTCCAAAGATGGTAACCCTTTTCAATAAATTTAATATCTAAACAAACGTTTCCACTGGAAGCTTAATCAATCTGACAAATTTATTTTCAGTATCAGAATAGAATAATCAATCTCTCTGAGTGCGAGGGGGAGAGAAAATTGAGTGAGAGCGAGAGAGGGTGAATGCTTTTGTCGTTGTTCATTATTCAAGATGACTGTCGCTTTCCAACGTTTTCACGAAACCTGATAACAACAATGGACGCCTTTATACGTCAAGACAACTTGTTTTCCCTAAAACAGGCGCTGATAAAAAATAGTCTATAAATATTTCTTTATTTTTGCACTTTGCAGGTTAAATATTAAAATAGATTAATTGATTATAAAAGTATCTTAGTAAAACTAAACAGCCAGTAAATGAAATAATAGTAAATATACTTTCTGTTTGCCATTTTGCTCGTCATACACAGACAAGCCGGTCAAAACATGCAATTCGTAGTATCTAAGTAATTTTATTGGAAAGAAAAAAATAGTAGTCCTTTGTTCACTTTGAGGTGTGGCAAAAAATAACATCAGCCAATCGCAGCACTAATCACGTGCGAGGGCGGAAGTTTGCGATTGCTGAAGGTGAAGGACCTTTTATTTGTTACTTTTTTTCAGTGAAGAGATTTATATGTATTTTAATTTTCACAACCATTATTTACAACTTTTTTTAATACTTCGCAATAGGTACATTAAAAAACCTTCAATGAACGCAAAAATTCAGAAAAAATATTTCATTTATAATAAATGCTATCAAAGGGAAAAGGCAAGGAAACAATCCTAAAAAAATATAGGTTCATATCTTGTACTAAACTTTTCTGGATTTGATAGTTAGTGTTGACTTTTGCTCCCATCTGTTTTTATAAATCGTATAAAAGGGCAAAACTTTTCTAAAAGATACCTACGTGAAAACAAAAGTCACGATTTATCTATTATTTATAGCCCTCAAGCCCTCAGCCATGTCCTTGTTAGTCTAATAAATGTATTGTTTATATTTTTGTTGTTGATGCATTATCACAAGTTTCAATTATTTATTTCTGAACCCAAAATACACATGAATTTTTTTTTGTCTCCTTGTATTTTTGTTTGAATGCTTCTTACTCAAGATTCACTGGACGGATTTCGATAAAGCTTTTATATACAATATAAAGAGATAAAATTATTGTTTCGCATACAGGGTAAGTATCACCACTTAAGATTTATTTATTTAAGAAGAAAATTTAAAACAATTCAAAAAAAATATTGGAAAAATCAACTAGTAGGTCATAGTTAAGCACTTTATTTGACACAATTTTATACTGTAGCTTAGTTATCAATTATTAAGATTCATTATTAAGATTAAAAAGTATTATTAACGATTCAAAATATTGTTGATTAGGTGAATGAGCTCCTTTAGAACATCCTAAAACCCAAATTACTGTCAATTTACAAATCAAAGATACGTATTATGAAGCAATTATCCAACTATAACATTAATACATCCACATAATTTCGGTATTAAAGGGAGGTGTTCGATAAAAATTCCTATCTGTGAAATATATTTCATAACGTAAACAATACCTGAATAAAATACATCTATACCAATATTATAAAGAAGAAAGATTTGATTTTTTGTTTGTTACGGATAAACTCAAAAATTACTAAACTGATTTTAAAAATTGTTTCACCTATAGAAAGCTCACTGTCAGTGAATAGTATTGAATGGGCTATATTTTATTTTTAAACTAGCTTTCCGCCTGTGACTCCACTCACGAGGACTACACAATTTTACCGGGACCGCTATAATTTTTTGCATAGATATAGTTTATAAGCTGAAGAGTGACATAGGCTACCTTTTATCCCGGAAAAAGAGGTCCCGATAGGACTGCGTAGTTTACGCGAGCAAAACCGCGGGAGGAAAGCTATATGAAATAAGAGACTAAACAACTTATGAACGATTTATGTATGTACGAATTAAGATCATTAATTTGCAATAGACATAAAGTATGAAGATGTGCCTTATACATATCGCATTCATCAATCTTTCACTTTAACTTACCATATTCTGCATTGTACGCATCTTTTACGTTGCTTGCAATAATTTAGTACCTATTCATATACCATGTCAGTGAGAAATCTAAATAAATAGGAAATGGGAGGCCCGTCTTCACCTGCCGCCAAATACTTCACCAATGCGTGAAGTTATCACTTGTTTTACGATTAATTTTTACATACATTACTGCTTCATTCTCATATCCGGAGGGCAGCAAAATCACAAAACAATGTATTCAAACCATAGAGTGAATTAATTTGACAACAGCGTTTGGTTTTAATAGAGTCATAAATGTCAGTTCACAGTATCGAGGTCACTTTATGCAATTATATATAGTATGAGTGGTTAGACGGTAAATGCATAAGAGGGCTTCTAGTCAATTCGTATTTTTATGATTCAAACAATTCCAGGAAAAGTTTGTACGCTGACAGGATACTTCAATAAATGTCGTTATTACAATTTTTGTTTTTAAATTACGTGGCAATAAACTAAAGTCATGCCGTTTGTTGTTACATGTAAAATTTAATGAAAAAGCCTCAAAACTGAAAGTGATTCGAACCCGCCTGCCCGAGTTTCGTGTTAGTGACCTGGATGGACGGCAATAACCGCGTAGCACCGTAGCGGCGTAAACCGTAGCGCTCGTAGCCGCGTAGCTATTACATAGATCGTAATGTTAATTGTTCGTATTTAATGTAAAAAATTATTGTGTATGTATATATGTAAATTAAACAATTTTATACATTATTTCGTATAACTATACCGCAATTCATATATTTCAAGTTTTTGTACAAAATATATAAACTGCTACGAAGTAATCTGTGAAAATGCTTTGTATTTATTTCGTGTATAACATTTTGTTCAGAATCTTCGTCGTTTCAGCTTGAATTGACTTAATAGGATTAAGTAGTAAAATTCGTAAAGTCACGTAACCGCGTAAACCATAAGTAATTAAGTACATATTTTAGTTATTTGTGTGAATTTGTCAGTTATCTTAAATGAATTTTATTTTTATTTTGTCTACTAGTTACTTTCAGATAAATGAAACTAAACCAATCAACAACTTAATTTACAGTATTAGTATTCCACTGTTGATAAAGCTCTATATGTTTTCTAAATTAACAAAGCTTTAAAACAAATATAGTTATTTGAATTGGTAATACTCGTATCTAATACAAGACAATATGCGTCTACTCTTCTATGTTCCTTGCAATTAACTATTGATCTCTGGACGTAAGAAAAGTTGGATCCTAGCCAATAGAGAAATCGGCACGTTTTTATTCTTTATTTGAGTATATAAAACCACATGTTTGTATTACTAGATGATTTTCAAAGGGAATCTGCAGCGAAATGTAAATTTATAAGTAGGTATTAATTTAGTTGTAGACATAATGTTTAGAAATTTCTAAAATTAATGTATAAATTTTAAATGCTTAATTTTTTTTAATCACTTAGTCTTTAATGAGTGGACAGAAAAGTAATATATCTATTATATAAATCTATATTCTGAAACATATAAAAAAATATGTACATTTTACATAAAAAGACGACTAAATATTTAATCTTATACCTAACTATAACTTTAGAACTATAGTAAACTTACAAGGAAACGCTAGAATTAGTACGTAGAATCGTGGCTGCGATATCGGATCGACCTGAAAAGCCCTCGCACAGTGCGGGTTAACGACCGGCCGATAGCGCCGCGTGATTCATAAAAACGACCCTTATTTAGGGGTGGCTTTTCCCATTTGCGACACGTCACAAAGGCTTTAACGCAGACGGGATTTATTTAAGGGTTGCAGCGGGTACATACTGATGATAAAGCACCAGCGTTGTGGATTTCATTTAAGGACTTATTAGAATTGTAGTTTAATCAATATGTTTAGGAAAAATATCACTCATAAGCCTGTTTTCCAGAAGGGCTTGCTGTGCGTAGAGCCCTCCACTTGATATGGCCCTTCCATACCTCTTCCGCTTCGTCGACATTTATAACTTATTTTATGTAGGCTCAATAATGTCAACTATATAAATATCAACTTAGTACTGCAATGTTTATTAAGTGAAATACGCTAATTCTTTTTATATTAAAAAAATTCAATGTTTCCATCCTTTTTAACTACAGAATAATTTACTCGGAATAAGTACATACCTACTAACTGAGCCGTGCCACTATTTCGCCCAGTATCGTGATAGTGATGTGAAAATAAGTAAATGCAAGATTTATGGCTAAAAGGTATTTTATTTTGAAGGTATTTTATTTTATTAACATCAGTGTTATTATAAAAAGTTGTTATTCATATTATATAATATGTTTAATTATAAAATAAATATACCGTTGGTCTATTTTTCGTCAATAGCAAGGAATATAAGCTTTAAAATTATTTATAGTTTTCATTACGAATTAAAGGAGGAATGGTGTTGCTCCAAAAAACATCCTTGAGAAATAATATATAGAGTTTATCCAACTACATTATGATGAGCGTTAAACGACCAAATAGAGAAGCAATAAATCTGCAATTTCATAAATATATATTTTCCAATGCGATAATACAGTATTAGCTAACAAACTAAAACTGCCTTAATCCATACGCAGAGATTAAGAAGGATTCCCTTGCGACACTTCGCCAGCTCTCATTGGAGGACGTTGCCGATTCGTGCGCGTTAAATAGAATTCCACTCACGTACTTAGTACGCTGCTTGCAAAGTACGGTTTCTGAGTTATATAGGTTTTGTTCACGCCACATGAAATTTATTTCTTTTATTTAAGGTAAACTAACATCATACGTACAATCCATTCCCAAGAAACATTTGTGTTAACTGTTATTATAGGATTGCTACATTTATGATATTAATTTTAAAAAACCAATTTCTTTTTGAACGGGGTGATACTTTGCGATATTTTATCTCATAAAAGCTTTTATTTTGCAGACCTTCACCTTTAAACGGCGTCATTATATACGTTGCTGTCCTGTATCAACAAAACACGGAAAAATTTTGCTTGCTGCTACTGAAACTCGTGTAAATGTAATCTTTCGCTCCCGACCCCTCAATACATTTGGATATAATTAAGATGAATACGGGTATATAAAAAATTACAAATAATTTACGTTCAAGTCTTTAATCAAATGTGAACTGAAATTACGCGTTAAATATTAATAATTCATACAACGAACGTGTTTGCTTGCTTAAAATTCAAATCGCACCCCTAGAAATGAGATGCGCCTCGTTTTCTTAAAAGATCTCCAACGCAAATGAGATAAATAATTCGGCCGCATTATAATTCGGCAGGGTGACCGCATGATGAACTCCTGAAAAATGATACTAATAACAATTTTGAATACGTGTATTAAATAAGACGACCGATCCGCGAAGTGCGAGCTCCGGCATAAATAATACGTTGAACTCGGCGCCCGCCCTCGCGCCACTGCCGCATTGGGCACCGCCCGCCTTGCCGCATCCGACCCGCGCCCATCACCATCTTGGCAGATAATCGTCCCGATCTTTTGTTTAGAGCACGCGTTCTTTTATACTGGTAAGGAATCCTTTAGGAACAAATAGTTATAAATACATTCTATAAATTAAAATTGAAATCAAAATCCGATCAAAATGTACAAATACGCAATAAAAATTATAGTGAATTTACTTAATCCTATATTGGAAAAAACATTGTCATTCAACCTCTCTTGACTCCCAACCAAAGATTAACCGAATACGCCATGTACGAACGGTACGACGGCACCGCGCCGAGTGCCGGACTACTCGAAGTTCGGGCGGACGGACGGAGGCGAAGACGGCGTTGCCTAGAAACGCCCCGCCGCGCCGCGCTGCCTGGCGGTTCATTCTATTCTTTACACCTCACAGACTACATAGTACAATTTTTCCCCTTATGCATTATCTAATGAATTATGTGAAAATACGGCAGACAAAAAACATTAACGAAAAACCTATCCGTTTGTTGCAGGTTGCAAGATCAAAGCGTTGCGCGCGAAGACAAACACATACATCAAGACCCCGGTGCGCGGCGAGGAGCCCGTGTTCGTGGTGACGGGCCGCAAGGAAGATGTGGCACGCGCCAAGCGCGAGATCCTCTCCGCCGCCGAGCACTTCTCGCAAATTCGCGCGTCACGCAAGTGCGGCGCTGCGCCGCCACCGCCCGCGGGCGCGCCTGGCCACGTGACGGCACAGGTGCGCGTGCCCTACCGCGTCGTCGGACTCGTGGTCGGCCCCAAGGGCGCCACCATCAAGCGCATCCAGCACACTACGCACACTTACATTGTAACACCATCGCGAGAACGCGAACCAGTGTTCGAAGTGACCGGCCTGCCGGAGAGCGTAGAGGCGGCACGCAAGGAGATCGAAGCTCACATCGCGCTGCGTACTGGCGCCGCGCCCACCGGTGGCGGTGCGGGCGCGGGCCCTGTCGTTTCGGGCGCAGGTGGGGCAACGGGTGCAGAGGAGCCTTTGGCTCAGCTGTATCGCGCGGGCCTGGCGTCGCTGTTACGCGGGAGCGGCACCGACGTGGAGGGAGCATTTTCATCGGCGGGCTCGTGCTCTTCGGGGGGCTCGTCGGCGCGCCTGGGCGACCTGATCGGCATCTGGTCGTCAACGGAGCGCGATGAGGGTCTCGGCGAGTCACCCTCATTCGAGTCGCCAGGCGCTTGCGGGGGCGCCGGCGTATGGGCGTGGGGCCGGCCGTCGCCTGCCGCGTCGCCCGCGCGCTCGTGCGCCGTATGCGGGGAGCGCGGCGTGGCAGCGGCGCTGGTGCCGTGCGGACACAACCTGTTCTGCCTGGACTGCGCGCAGCGGCTGGCAGGGTCTGCAGCGGCGTGCCCTGCGTGTGCAACGCCGGCGCACCAGGCCATCCGCATTTACTCGTCGTAAGCGCGCTACCACCGCTGTCCGCGCCTGCGCCTTCTCGGCCAGTGATTGCCGGCCGCGGGGGCGCCGCACGGCCGCCGCTCGTCGGTACCGGTGAATCGTTTGACTAGATCGTATCGCACATTTTTGTAATAAATCGATCTTTTTTAATTAAAGTCGTTATAAAAATGTTAAAAAAATAAAAATGCGTAATCGAAATCGTGGTGCCAAAAGTCGGCGCCCGCCGGCACGGCCCGTCCGCCGCGCCGTACCTATCGTAAGTCGGCAAAGTTATTCACAATATATTTTCTTATTATGAACGTTTTTTATTCGGCTGTCGAGTGCGCCGTCGCGTCTCGACGCCGCAGAGAGAGTCGAACTACGTTACGATAGAATTTCGAAAAAAAACATAAAATTTAAAAAAAGTTGTATAATTATTATTATTAATAGCGTAATGAAAAATCGAAAATTTATAAAGCTTACCTAACGTAATAGCATAAAGTATTAAGATTTATAATATATTAGGCGAGAATCGGTAGGCGCGGGGGTGTCGCGGCCGCGCGCAGTTCCGGCGCCGGGCGTTAGCTAATCGTGTGTTGTGTGGTGGTCGTGTTGTCGGTCGTTTCGTCAGTCGTGTCGTCTGTCGTGTGCTCAGTAGCTAGAGAATGTCGCCCCGCCGCCGCGCCGCCGTCGCACCCCCCCGCACCCTGCTCATATTATTTTGATTATACGACTATTCGCTTAAATGATATTATACATACGTACACAATATGATTATGATAATATTAATATAATGTTTGTTTTAAGTGAGTGTTTTAATGTTTAGATTTTTATTGTAATGTTTTTATGGATGATTTTTATCTGTATGATTATTGATTATTATTGATTATTATTTTGTGTTGACGATGTTTTTGTGATTAAGTGCGCCCGCGAGGTCAGAGGGCCGAGGCTGCCTATGTTTATTGTGTTTAGTGGTTATACAATTATCGGATAATAAATTTAAAGTAATAAATGATTAATAATAAAGAAATAATACGACTTCATTCATTATTATTAAATATAGTAGCGTTAGCACGACATCGCATTGACTAACCATTACCTATTGATACTTACTAAGTATTATTATTATTGAATAAATTTAAAGAATGCATAATTATATTTCATAGGATCATTATTCTGTATAATCTAGTTAAATATAACGATAATAAATACTACGTATATGTATCGGAATAACGTTGTTGTTTACTTTCCCGGGGGGCTGGTTTTATGAATTAATATTTTTTTATTTTTTTACCGTTATTAGTTTTTGACTTACTGATACGCGAGATTAAAATTACTGCCTATTAGATTATATTTTAAAAAATAATGGTTACGTAAAATCAGCCCCCGTCGTACGTAGAACCAGTAATTACTATATTTTTATTTTCATAATAAAATGGGTAGAACGCTTTAGGTTCAAATAAAGTTGTGAAAATTTGTGAAATTTTGTAGACTACATATCCTATTATAAATCTAATATAAACTATAACTTTGGACGTACATCTTTTATTCCACATCTTTGAATAGTTCCTTCGGCACACAATTCTGTCAATAATAAGTGACGTTCAAGCGGCGTACGATAGGTAAATATTTTTCATATACTTACACACAATGCAAAACTTGGGGTTCGATTCCTACCATAGGCGTGTTGTTCAGTGAGTTTTTAATTTATAAATACTTAAGTAATATAAACACAACAAGCTCAGCTGACATCGTTATCTCCGTAGTGATGATGATAATGGGTTTTCATCGCAATACAAAGATATCAGATCTGGTTGTTCCTCAAGGTTCGCATCTGGGCCCGCTATTGTTCGCCTTGTACATTAATAACATAACTTCAGTAATTCGGAACTCTGCTATCCTTCTTTATGCTGACGACACCGAAATTTTTAGAATTAGTCATAACCAGGAAAACTGCTCGTTTACAAACAGACTTAAATTCATTCGAACTATTTTGCAGATCAAACAACTTATTTTTGAATTCAGACAAATGTTTCACCATTAGCTTTTTTACAAAAACAAATTTTATAAATTATTCTTATAATCTCTGTAACACGTTTCTCTCACGAGTTACACAAATCCGAGATCTGGGTATTATCATGGACTCTAACATTTGTCCCACACATCGATAAAATTGTGGGAAAATCATATAAGCAGCTTGGTTTTATACTTCGTGCGGCCAAACCGTTCAAAAAACGTACCTACAAAATTTTGTACAACAGCTATATTCGTAGCCATCTTGAATTCGCGTGCGTTGTATGGCATCCGTTATGACATCCACAACAAGTAGGCTGGATCCAATGAATATTCGTTGGTTTGAAATTATGAATATTCGTTAAGTCTCTATTATAGAACATCCTTTAATAGACATAGTATCCAGCTACGTGAGCATCGTCGTGACTGTGTTGACGCTGTAATACTTTACAAAATAGTTAATTACTTTTGACTGTCCCCTCGCTGTTGGACAGTATTTTTTTTCGTGTCCATAGCCGACGAGAGAGAAGTAGCCGTCAGAAAGCTTTTTTTTTTCAGTTACAAATAGTATAACATGCTACGCTAAGAATAGTTTCTTGAGATGTGCTCGCAGGTTGTATAACGATTTATTAAGTGATATTGACATTTTAAACTGCACATTAACTAAGCTAAAGAAACTGGTCTCGACTGCTTTGTCGGGGAGGGAATAGCAGTCAGCAGTAACTTTTTATTTTAAACCATTTTATTGTATTTAGTTTATCTGTATGATGTTACCGGTTATTTTTGTTAGATTAACTTTTATTTATATTTTTTAAGTAACCTATTTTATGAAGTTAGATATGAGGTTCCATGTTTACGAGAAATAACATGATTATATGTAAGCTCAGTAAAAGACTGTTTGTCTCTAAGAAATAAAAAATAATAATACCTGGGACATCCCACAGAGCACCACCTAGTGCCAAACTAAGCAAAGCTTGTATCATGGGTACCAGACAACCTGATATGCATATTGAGTATTCTTTCTAATATATATATAGATATTTTACACCTAGACACGGGACAAATATACATGTCCATGCACACAAATATTTGTCCCTGACGGGAATCGAATCCGCGACCTTCGACTCCGCAGTTAGAGTCTCTAACCACTTAATGATATCCAAAGCCTCACTGTATTTTGGAAGCTGCATAACATTTTCCTGCTTTTATAGCTTAAATCTATACATGTACTTAAATCGTAGACTTTCTGTGTCTATACATTAACAATTTTTGCAAAAGAAAACTGGGAGACACCAGAAATAAGTAATAGAACATAAAACGTAATTTTTTTAAATGTTTGCTCGTTTGTACGCACGTCACATAAAAGCCACTCATTGCATTCAAAAATAGTATCTAAATAATAAACGAGACAATTTTAAAGAGACGACCGGTTCACGGTGCCAAAGATACTTGCCGCGTTACCGCACTGTATTGCAACACTGATCCTCTGAACAAGATATTCCTTGCTCAAAGGATCCTCTGTCAACAGACGTAGCGCGACACCCAAGTAATTTGGCATCCTTGGACCAGGGACCCATCGTCTAGACAGCGAAAGGAATGAAATGGTAACGATTTAAAAGTTATTCGAGCTGCTGTCTCAGCGGCTGCTCCAGTTTTTTTTTTTTTTATTGATTGACGACCGCTTAGCCTAGTGGGTAGCGACCCTGCCTGCGAAGCTGGAGGTCCCGGGTTCGAATCCCAGGTCGGGTCAGTATTTATATGATGAATATTAATACTGGCACCGGGTCTTGGTTGTTATATGTATGTGGTGTCTTCGCTTGGTACCCAAAATACAAGCTAATGCTTAGTTTGGGACCTAGACGTTGTTGTGATTGTGTGTGTTATTATTATTATTGATTATATAACTTTGACACAAAATAATACAAATTTTAATTTGGAGCATGAGTTATCTAAACTTTGTAAAGATTATTTGTTTTGATTGCCCTATTAAAATAAATCTCAAATCTAATAACTGTAAAATATGAAGTTCTACTGTGAGTAACATTTAGTATGTATTTTATCAAAATCGACCCACACAAGTCTTATTCAATTTTTCAGTTTTACGTTCCCCGTGTTGCGGGGCGTGTGTCGCAGGAAAGCGTGCGTGATATAAATGAGCAAGCTCATGTAGGTCGTTATCGAATAAAATAAACGTAATGGGTTCATTTCTCCAATTTCCTAAATTTTATCTTTGATATTACGATGTCAAACAAACATCTTACTCATAAGCGTTGTTTACCATGAAATCGGCGTTGTTAATTTTTGGAGATTACAGACGAGTCCTCACCAAACTTATTAAGGACTGCAGAGCGCATCGCAACTGTAACCTGTTAGCAAATTCACTATCATACTCACAAACTTTACAATAACTATAAATACACATATTTTTATAAAAATGTAACGGAGTGATGTCTGTACGTAGGTACTTAATGTTTTTTTGGTCAAAAATAATTTTATTTTTCTTGTCTTTTTATTTGTTCGTCCATCAATTGATTTTGATAAAACTCACATTGTTAGAGATCAAATCGTGGGTCATTATAAGGGTAATTAATATCTTCAGGATCAGAGTAGTGAGAAACAAGAGTTCATGTTTAATAGGATCATTTTTTTAAACATTAAAAAAAACATTTTTTGAGGTTAAAAAAAGCGGATTTAAGGGTAATCTATTTAAGGTATCTACCTCCTGGACACTGATACTGATCAACGAAAAACAATATTAGATCCCAGAGTAATCCATCGGCCCCAGTAAGTTCAAAGTTCAACCTATTGAATTAATTGGAAATAGCCGAAAGTTAGGTACAGTAAATATTTTGGTCCGATAAGTTCTAGTGAAATAGATCTTTAAATATTAATATTTGTTATATTATAGCTGCCTTTAATGTACTTCGATTTCAGAAAACCAACCCAAATTAAGTAGTCGCTGCTCCTAATACTGTAAAATAGTTTAAGTTCTTGATTACGATATTTTTTAAATGACTTTAAAAACAATTCTTTAATATAAGATTGAAGTGCAGTTTAATAGAACAATCACTTATTTTTATTTCAATTTATTAGACCACAAAGACCCTTATTGAGATGCTTGTTTTAATTTTTCAAGTAATTTATACCACTAATGTAATACCTACGTTAGTTGACTAATTTTTTTTTATATTTCATATAAGTGTTCTAGGTATATTAAAACAGCGAAAGAATTTAAAAAATTATTATTAACAAAGTTATGAATGTTTAAAATGTCCTCTTAGAGAAGGCAATACCGCACGGCGTACCTATATGTGACGTCAGCCCATTCAAAATAATGATAAATTTCGTTTTGCAAGAAAGAGACAGAGATATAATTTTAATAGATTGTAATTTTCATACACTTCAAACGAATATAATTTTGTTTTTAAATTTTGTTATCGTTTATAGTCTATTTTTATATTTTCTTGATAAATATTATATATTTAATACCTGTCACTGATCTCAGAACCTGCCGGTCAATTTTTATAATGATTTTGCGTTCAAAGCTCGTTTATTAAGAAAAGCTATAGACTATATATATATATATATATATATCACGCTACAAAAGAGCGGAGCAGTAACCATAAAAGCACCAAGAAAACAACGAAAGGCGACACGGGTGCGGCGGGTGCAATGGCAGCACGGTGGATATGAAACGGACACTTCTAATTTAACGCGGGTGAAACCGTGGAGCACAACTAGTTATAATAAAAAAAAGTTAAACTCATCGAAATTATTTTGTCGCCTAAATTTAAACAGTTGAACTTATTGCACCAAAGGAGAAAAAGATGACCTCTGAAAGAATACTAGATATTTTCTACAGGAAACGTAGTATGAAACTTCCATTGAATTGCATGTAACTTACCTTAATAATTATAGTATTTGTATAATAGATATTACATTCCATGTCTGACTTGGCCCCTACCAAAAAGAAATCTTCCATTCGCCCCTAAACACGGTGGTCATAACATATATATTTAACCATGAATTAACTTTTTTCAAGCGAACAGGAGCTAACTTCAGGTTGTGAACAGAAATATCACCAGATCAGAGGTGCCACGTTATTTGTTCATAGACAAGCGTCCCAACAAAAATTGGACAACCAATATAACTAAAAATATTACGCACGCATAAATATTTTTGTCTCAGATTTATGTCATTTTGGAAAGCGACTAAGTCGTCTATCCCTTTCACTTGCATCTATGGTATGATTTGATATCGCATTTTAGAGTTTGTTTTTTGAGATGTGTCTTAAGTGTGCAACATACTGCATAATCAATATTTGAAGGGGACAGAATATCAGTCTAGATATCAACTCTCTAACCCACTCTAATGCTCTGTGATTGCCATCATAGCTAAGTATGAGCAGATGAGCCAAATTTCATTCAAACAAAAACAAAGAAAGAATCTGTGGCGGCAAAAATTAGCGGACCATGTGCTGCTATGGTGATGCCGCATAAAAACACGTTTCTGGTATAGAGACGTTGGTACCCTTTATGAAAGGAACCCTTAAGGAACTTACGAATTACAAACAGAAATGGTAGAAGTGCGTTAACGAGAACAATAAACATTAGGTATAGGGGCTTTATATATATTTACACCGGTAGAGTATTGGGCAAAAACTAGTAAATTTTATATAATTTTTTTTTAAAATTTCGTTAACTTAAGCTTCTAAATATCAAGAAACGAAAATGAAGTAGACTTGAAACGAATCGACATTAATAGAATCGGAAAGCCCTTTTTCCTTTTGTAAAGTGACTAAACTTTTTTGGTAAATAAACACATATAGATATATTAACTTTATTTTCTCTATAGTGCATTCGTGAAACAGTTTCTCATATTTAATGATTTCTACATTATTTACGGGGCTCCTACAGTATTTATAAACACTTATCTTGCTCTTCTAAAAAGACTTCGATAATTGCTTGCCCAGATAATAAAAATATTTTTAACTTTTTAAACTTGACATGCACACAGACCAGGCAGATGACATGTATTGTCTGGCTTAACATATATATTTCCTTACACGTCGCCCCATTTTATTATCTTTGAAAATGATCAACCAATCAATCAAATAGTTTTATTGCATGTAATATACAAATATACTTATTCACGTCAAAAGTTACATGGAATTCGTTGTACAATTAATATATTAATTATAAACAATGCCTATGGTATACATATTGTGACATTTCGTGTACCTATGACCAGTGATCATTGTTGTCTATAATCGTAGTGTCCGCCTGTCAGTTCCAGCTAATCTACGTAAAAGTTAAACAAATTAAACTTTGCAGACAAAAAAAATAAAATTGTCAGGAGTAACGCAAGTAATTTTTTGTCTGTGTTTCTTTGTCCACAGACAAGTCAACCTTATAGACCACGCTTTGACAGGGAGTAGCATTCGCCAAGGCTATGTAGTGACACTACATAACTATGTCACTAGTGAGCCGTCAGTTGTAAGCAGATAGGAAGCCATTAAATTGTCAATTTTGAACGAGACAATGAAAACTAGCCGACTTCTCCCCGTACCCCGCCACTTTTTGGCGATTTCGTTTTCATACGGACTTATTATAAAATTATTAAATTTATTAAAGCGTGGTCTATAGGTTGACTGGTCTGTCTTCTTTGTCTGTCAGTTTGTTCGGACTAATCTCCGAAACGGCTCAACTGATTTTAATAAAATTTGCAGACACGAAGACAGCGTTGTCAAGAGTGACATAGGATTTTTTCTAGATTAAAGAATCGTAGTGTCCGTCTGTCTGTCCGTTCCGACTAATCTCCTAAACGGTCAAACCGATTTTAATGCTACTTTGCAGACATAAAAAATAGTTTGCCAGAAGTGACATAGGCTACGTTTTGTCTGTCTGTTCGTCTGTCTATTCCGGCTAATCTTCGATACGGCTGAATAGATTTCAATAAAACTTCGCTGACATGAAAAAGAGGTTGCGGGAAGTGGCATAGGCTACTTTTGGTCCCAGAAAAAAGTACGGTTCTTGTGGGACGGTTCAATATCCGTTCCGCCGTTTTAGCATGGGGCATAATTAATGCGCCATGCTAAACGTCGGAACAGACATTTATGAAATTTAATGCGAAGGTGTTTAAAGTTTAGAATAATAAATAGGATAAATTTCATACCGGAAAACACACGGTTCCACTCCCTACTGACCTCATCTTAACTGAGTGAACAGTAAAACACTTTTCACGTTACATTAAAAACGTAAATCTTAACCGGAGGCACGCGCCAACGGAATTATTTCGCATCGAGTAACTCTTAGGGGTTTTTTGACATCTCGCGCCGGTGACACCCTAGTGTGCCCCCTGGCCGCTTCGATGAAGTCGTTAGAGCTTTCGTGCTAACAACATACGTCCTTATTCTGCTTCAGGTTTAGCGGGTGCAACTCCCATACACCCCGCACGCTCGGGCGCCTGAAAACTGTAGCGTTTAATCCGCCCTCCCACCGCAAGGGTAAAACAAAAAAAAACACAAGGTTCTTATGCGATAACTAATGTTTGTACTAAAATGGTAAATGGATTTTAAGGAAATTTGAAATAGAGATTTCTTAGATAATTAAGTTTCAGAATTTTCGAGAAAGTCTCACATAATCGTGGAGGGTCGCGTCTCTTTAGCCGTCTCGGTATAATTTTGTAGTCCACGCGGGCGTAGCCGGGAGCGGAAAACTAGTTGCTCAATAAGGCGTTGCTTCTCCACGAATTTGCACAGAAACAATTGTGAAATCTAAACAGACCAACATGCTCGCAACCATATACCTGAGGGCCAAGTGTGAGTTTTTTACTATTAACTGTGTCGTTTGCGTTTTTTATAATTTTGTATTGAAACTCTTACAGCACATCTAGCGGTCGTTTTAGGTAACTACAAGTTTCCATACAAATTACGGAAAACGCATACGACACAGTTAATAGTAAAAAAACTCGCACTTGGCCCTCTGGTGTTCGGCTGAACGTACCTAATACAAACTTATAGAGCGTGTTAAAGCTTACCGAACTTAACAAAAAGTTTTAAAATAATAATAAATAATATGAAAAATTAAAGTTTAAACATACTTTTCTCGGTAACAGTTAGTTTGCGCCGTCTGATCACTTAAAACTTTTTGTTTGGACTACATTCATCCGAACACCCGGTACAGGCATTATCCAAATGTTGTGTAATGCAACTAATGATATTTGAAGGCACGCGTGCTATGTCTACATAACGTGTCTAGCTTATTCTGATTTCTGTGATTCAGTAGAAGCAAAATTAGTTTCCAAATCGTTATTATAAAAGTTTATAATATGTTAGTAACATACGACATAGCCTAATCCACTGCGACATGGATATAGTGCAGTGCTACAGGAGGTATAAATCAAATTTTCAGATCCAATATCAGTACTCAGGTAAATCTAACGAAACGGAAATTGAAAATTGGAAACCGATAGTTAATTTGAATTAATCTGTGTTAGTATGAAAAAAAAATCATTCGTGTTTCAAATGCCTCTTAAAGTGTTTATTAAGTTTTAATATGTATATTGTTAAACCAAATGGAAAATAGTTTTATTAATAAACCATAGAAACATAAACATAAAATAATAATAGTATATTTTTAATCAAAATTATGCTTCGTATAAGGAATATGACAAAATAATCAAGAAAAAATATAAATGAAATAAATTTCCTGTGGTTCTAAACATAGTGTAATTTTGTAGCTGTGTTTCGTACCGTGCTACGGCGTAGCAGTGTCGTTCAGTGCTTGTAGAAATATATCGTTAGTATTATAATTCTACGAGATGCTGAAAAGATTTTCGTTTACAAATGACTGATGCATTTTGACTTTTAGCATAACTTTAGCAGCATTTTGAGTCGCAAACACATGATTGGTGTCGCTCAACTAGCGAGGTAATCTCTAACCATAATGCAAAACTATATTATCCAGTAATTTACAAATATATTTCAAAATAGAATTTAATTATGATTTCAAAAGAAAAAATCACAAATAAATTAGTAGTATCTCACCACCATTAAGAACGCCCTTCAGGAATTAAATCATTGAAGGTATAAAGTCTATAAGAAGTAAATCAATGAGTATTTGGAGAATAGAAAATTTCCGTAATATAGGAATAGCCTCAAAACAGTTTCCAAGGACAACTTTTTGAACACTTTTGGTCACTGAACTATAAAAAAAAAGCAGACTAGAAGGCGCGCGCTTGACCCGATCTGAACAACTCAGCCTCAGCCGATCAATTTTGTCAACTATACCTGCTTTTCATTCAACAGTATGTAACTAATTGTGACAGCTAATACACAAAGATCTAGACACAACACAAACATATAGGTAACCAATCGCATGGGTCATCCTGCCGTCTCCTTCTGTATCTCAAATGTGATAACTTTTGTTCGAACTAAACGACCAGCATTACTCCTCTATTCAACTAATTCAAAGCTCAATGCTTTTGTCATAGAAAATGTCTTTGAAATGATACGAGAACGAAAACGCAGAAAAAAGCGAATTTACTATATCTGTGGGATGCTACTATACTATAATTCTGCTATAACTTTGTCTAGTATATTACAACTTACACTTCCCTCTTCAAGTGTCTTTGTTATATGTATCAAAATATACAATAAATTACCCGAAATTAAAAAATATGAGAAAACTGGTAAAAAATTGTTAACATTATTAAAGAACCTATTACATACAAGAAATTATTACACTTATACTGAATATTTAGAAGATGTCTTTTGATAGAAGTTACAATTAGTAAAGATTAATCTATCGATTTTGCTTAAAAATTAAAATGTATATTACTAGGAATAAAGTTTTACCTATATAATTATTAAAAATATAATTACGTAAATATTTCAATGTTTAATACTTGTATAAACACTGATAATAAATTTATGATTAAAAGTAATAGAAATTATTTTTTTTACGCAAAACATAAACAATATGTGTTTTTTATGAAGAAATATAAAATAGTATAAGTAGGTCTCGTTTCAAGTGTAGTTATAGCAAATACTTAAGAATTCTCATGTTCCTAATATTCCTAGTAGATTTAAGGCATCCTCTCTTTTATCTATCTTTGTTTCGCTGTCCCTTTATGATAGGCTCCACAACAATATCATAGCATGTTTATTTCCCATGTCATGTAAATGCTCTCAAAAATTGCGGAAAATGAAAATGCGTTATTCGGCTTCGGTTACGGTCAGTTAAGTCCATAGACGTAGTCTATGATGGTAATGTATCTATGCGCAAGTAATTATCAATTTAGGTTCAACAATTTATCAAGTGTCATTGAAATTGTATGGAAAGTAACATCTCCTGACAATGTCGGGGCTAGGCACCTCTATCGAGGACTCTTCATAACTAATACGTGATATTAACAATAAAATATCCCTTCTCATATAACTTTCAAGTTTATCAATATTTTTTGGTGTACTTACTACCTAGATAGTAGGTATAATGGAATGTATTTCAGTTATTTTGTCGCATTTACAAAGTGATGATAGTTCAAAAATCACGGCAGTTCATTAACACAATTTTATTAATTAGTACGCTTCGAGAAAGTTTATGATCATGTGTATTTTCAATGAAACACTGTTGTCAGCTGTTTGCTTTTTATAACGTGAGAAGGTAGGCTACCTTTGAAGCTAACTTATTCAGTCGGTTATTAAAAAAAATGACATATCATACGTGTCCAAGACGTTGTGAATGACCTCTTTTCCTCACCTTTTTTTGCATACCAACAAATTATTTACAGCTCATCTAATGACGTCATAATTCTATAATTTTTAATATTTATTTGCTTATTATTTATTTAAGTACCACCACGATAGTTCTGTGACTAGTTGATTCGAAAATTTTAGCTTTAAAAATTTGGATCATAAAGTTTGAATACCAACATGGTAGGGCTGTGACTAATCTCGAAAGTATTAGCTTATACAAAGGTCAAGTTTATCCATCTTGCAGCTACATCATCAGATTAGCTTGATGGTACCATATTATAAAATTTTGGTGACGGGTTCCTCAACTATATCGTAAATATAATCAGCGCTGTGCTCTTAGACTACGACAAATATTATCAGAAGCAACGGGCTCCCCATTCATAAAATAATACTTATTTGAATACAAATCTTCTTATCTGATCAAAAAAGTAAAGCTGTCTCGGTTGCGATTTGAATTTCGATAGTTGACCGCATCTATTTATAAAAAAACCGGCCAAGTGCGAATCGGACTCGCACACGAAGGGCGCACCACACAATATAAAAAAAAAACGAGCGTGACGTTAATCGAACTAAACCATTAATCGTAATTATTATGTAATTTAAGATTTATTGTATAAACATATTTCATTTTTATTTCGTAAGTTACGTAGAAAGCGCTCGATCCTCTGTGGTTAATCCGAAAAGTAATCAAATCAAATCAAAATATCTTTATTTCGTAGTTATGTAACATAATCTTGAAATACGTCACGAGAGTGAATTTTATTACTTTGTGGAAGAACGTCACCACAAAGGCGCATTCAAAAATGCTGGTTCCTCTCAGAAGAATACGCAAGAAACTGAGGGACGCTCATTTCTCGAGGAAGTCGAGTCCTCTAAATGTCCTGTCAATTCTCATTAGCGACATTCGTTTTAAAAGAAAAGTTTCAGAACTGAAGCAGAATATCTAAAGAACTTCGAGGATGAACAAGTCCATGATGTTTTCTTTCTCACTTCATAAATCATGAACAGAACAGCAACCCCACTTAAATACAATTCTGTTGAATCGTGTCGCGACCTATTGAAATGTTTAATGCTACAAGTTAAAAGAAATTTTGTAGTTCCAATAAAGTATGAAATCCAGTTTGAATAACTAACTTTGTTGGGTATAATTTCATGACGCCATGAATTTTCGATATTATCCGCGATCGCATTTTAACCGATTGACACAAGTTTAAACTCATCGGTTACACCTTTGCTTTGTATACAATAAATACACTAAATTTAGATGACAACTTTGTTACTAAAGAAAACTATTATATTGAGTTGTTAAATAAAATGTTATGTAAATAATTTTAAATAAAAATAATCTACTTTAAATCCTCTACTATATTTGTCTGTAAATTCTCAATCACAGATCACTCTTGCATATGTTGTTCGTTTCTTATACTATTTACTTATCTTTTTTTATTTACTATCTTATACTATCACAGCATGAAATTCTAAAATCAAATTATAACATAATTATTAAGTAAATTAATTACACAGTTAATTACATCGGTCGCCGACTTAAGAAGAGGGGGTGTGACCCCCGCTCTGGGTAGTTTCTGGTGCAGAGGCTCGCCATAGCGATCCAACGCGGTAATGCCGCGAGCGTTATGGGAACCTTTGCGTCGGGTTCGCCAGGGACTGGTTATTTTTAGCTTTTTAGATTCTGAATATAGACTTTATATTTGTAGATTAGGATGTATATTTTTATAAGTAGTTAATTTTAGTTTTTAATTAGGTTTTATTTTAATATTAATTCATTACTGTTGTTATAGATAGTTTTAATTATAAAATGTGTCTTTAATATTTTCTCAAGTCATAGAGTAAATTATTCAAATTACAACTAATAGATTTCAATAAATATTTTTTAGAAGATATGAACGTAATGTTATCACTAGCCAGGTTCACATTTTCAATAGTTAATAATTGTTTCATGGAAAATTGTAGGCCCAATTTTTTTTCTAATTTGACGACGTGTACTACATATAAGGTTTTTTTTTGCATTAGCTATTTCATACCTCGCAACGCGTGTGCGTGTCACAATCACAATCACAGCCCTGTATCATCCGAACCGTAATAGGAAGACACTTGAAATTTTCATAGTGTATCACTGTAGCCGCTAGAACATCGAATTATATAAATAAAAAAGGAGGTCCCCATACGACAAACTTTTTTTTTGACGTTTTTGGTGATTGGTAATTGTGAGATCGTTACTTACGTTCACTATAACAACAAGTAATAAAATAAAATAAAGTTAAGTTAGGGGTGCCCACACAAAAACAGTTTTTTTTTATGTGTACGGTAAAACCGAAACCTTCGTGTGCAAGGCCGATTCGCAATTGGCCGGTTTGTTTTATCCTTAGCCAGAATTTTAAAAATATATATATCTATATCTATTGAATACAAAAAGTTCAATGTGAACAATTCAAAATGGACAATGAGAATTTCAGATAAAAATTGATATGAACGACAGAAAATGCTTCTGTTATTGCATTTGTAAATATTTTGTTAAATCAATGGGTGAAATGCCGCATTAGGAGGGTTTGCCCATAATCACCACGCTTGGCCGGCGGATTGGTGGTCGCAGTATACAGTTTCACAAAGAGATGCTGCTGCCCATCTTCTGCTAACCAGGGGTAGTTGCCTTTTCCCACACGCTTCAGCATGTATTCTCGCAGCAGCACTGGTCCACAAAAAAGGTGCTCAGCGTGCTATGGAGCGGGCGATGCTCGGTATTTTTTTCATGGATAAAATCAGAAACACTTAAATCCGTCGAAGAACCAAAGTTATTATCATAGCCGAAGCGATCAGCAAGCTGAAGTGGCTGGGCCGTAATTTGCCTTACATTTGCCGTAACACCGATAACCGATTAAGTAGACGAGTTCTCAAGTGGAGGCCATATACCGCGAAGCGAAGCGTAGTCGCCCCCGGCCAGGCGGACAGATGACGTGACGCACCATACCGCGGGTAGTTGTATTCGAAAGGCGGAGGATCGTGTGTGGTGGCGAACCTTTATATGCTACAGTGGACGCGGGCTGATGATAATGATGATGGGTAGAAGCCGCACAATTCCTTTAGCACACATTGCTAAAGGAATTGTTTTTTATAAGCGTTTCTCTCCGATTTTGAATGAAGATATTTACAAATAAAATACATCGTTTAAAAAATTAAATTTGTTAAATTGTATTTTAAATATCAGTTCACCCAAAGAAATTACTCGTAATAAATGGGAAACTGTACTTATTTTCGGTGAGCGTATCATATAATTCGTCCGGTAAGCAGTGAATAATGAGACAGACGGAGAGACGCGTCCTACCGGTTCACACAGGGTGCAACCCCAGTTTAATGTCTTTTGTCCAACCCTTTGGCCCGGTTTCCTATGAAGTTGAGTAAATTCCACGAGTATAGGTAGAGACCATAGACAGGTGTCGAGTAAAGAAGTTAGGCGAACAATAATAATAACAATGCCTCGGATAATCCACACAGCGCCATCTAGTCCCAAAGTAGGTTATTGTTTTGCTTGTATTATGGTGTACTAGACAACTGGTAAACGTACTTAACTTTTTTTTATAATATCTACATATATAGATACTTTATACACCCAGATACGAAACGAATAGAGATGTTCATGCGCAATATTATTTGTCCCGGACGCGAATCGAACCTGCGTCCGCGGTTAGGGTCTCTAACCACTTGGTCAATCGGTCAGTCAAATATTGGTATCTACCTATCGAGAAAGAGACATCACTTCAAAAATTGTTATTTTTCAATATGAGTTTTTTCTTCAATAATTAAGATAGACCACGTGATAACAGTGCGTACAATGTCGTAAATATTTAAAAGTATTTTACCATCGGTGACAAATCTAATACAATATTAAACAACTAAAATTTAATTAGTTCTTAATTTTGGATATGATTTTATTTTTAATTAATTTGGGTTTATTTTAAACATAATTTTACAGTATATTTTATTAACAAACCCTTCGACTTGTATAGGTAAATTTATTTCACGGTTAGTACCTAGCTTAGATCAACAACGTCTCATATTTTGAAACGATCGCAAATCCGACCAAAACCAAACATTTGGCAGAACGATACTTAAAACTAAAATATTTCAATTCAAATTTTTCAGCATCGGAAAAAATTCTACAAAATACAACTTACTCGAACCTACAAGAAAAATATTGCTTGAAAGTTTAGAAAATATTAATTTATAGCCATTTTTAAGTTTGCATTTGAAAACATAAAATCAGCCATATTTAAATCAATGAGTAATTAATAATAATAATCTATTAAATACCCTAATGCTTATGGTAAAAGTGCTCTTTTTGTAAACGTTATTAATTATAGATGGCATAAACAAATATTTATATTATCTCGTGAAATTAGTTCAGCATTAGATCTGATATTAAAATACTTTATATTATTTTTCGTACAAGACTATAGTTCCAGTATATATTACCATACCTTACCATACCATCAGTCCTTAATGCCTCACCGCAGGGGCCTTCGGGATGAGAGCGCTTTGAGCTTAATCCACCACGCTGCTTCTATACTGGATTCCAAGTGGATTCTATACTGCTATCTATTGATGGCAACCGGGACCGACGGCTCAACTTGCTCTCCGAGGCACAGTCAGGGATATGTACATAAAACTAGTGGGCTCGTAGCATATATTGGGTAAAGTTATATATTTGTTATCTTCAAATCCACATTTTAAAGATTAATTTGAATACATGTTATGAATAATACGTAAACATGGCACGTTATCTAGCTAAAACCCTTTTTTTTCTTCTTAATTATGGCGAGCTAAAACCCTTTTTAAAGCTTTTTCGAGTGCCTCATTTTACTTAGAAATAGCCATCGTCTTTTTTTGCGTAGAATGATA
Source organism: Luffia ferchaultella (assembly GCA_949709985.1). NCBI lineage: Eukaryota > Metazoa > Arthropoda > Insecta > Lepidoptera > Psychidae > Luffia > Luffia ferchaultella. The sequence goes on from OX453254.1 coordinate 2,422,863, forward strand.
AGAAGTGGAGGGTGGGGAACTGGTCAGATAGAGTCCATAATTTAAATATAGTTATCAAAATGTAATTTTTAAGGAACGATTTCGAGTATCAAACAATCTGAGCGAAAACCATACAATGCAATTGGTGAGGTACCTCCGAGCTAATTTTTCATTTGACAAATTAAAAAATCGGTTAGATCCGTACGAACGGAGGTACTCCATATCCGGTATACTTGACCTTTATACTCGATCTGGAGCAGGTCAACGGTGGCCCCATGCTGGGAGGCGCAAATTAATGGTCCCTTTTCGGTATTATGAAAAAAATAATTTATAGACAAAGTATAGTGTGCTAATTTCAAGTGAAATAACTTCAGTATAAAAAGAATAATAATAGTGTCGATTAACTTCTAAAACGGATCAATTGTCAAGAAAACTTTGATAAACAAAATTATATTGGGTCGAAGAATATGGAAATTATAAGTTATTAAAATTTTATTTCTATCTCTTTCTTGCAAAACGAAATTTAACATTATTTTAAATGGCCTGACGTCACACATTGTTACGCCGTGCGGTATTGCCTTCTCTGTCTAACAGGAAATTTTAAACGTTCATAACTTTGTTAGTAATGGTTTATTTTTTGAAATTATTTGACTGTTATGATATAGACCGATTGGCCGAGTGGTTAGAGACCCTTACTAGGGAGCCAAGAGCCGCAGGTTCGAATCCCGCCCGGGACAAATATTAGTGTGTATGAACATGTCTATTTGTTCCGTGTCTGGGTGTAAAAGCTTGCTTTGGGACTAGAAGGCGCTGTGTGGAAGGTCCCAGATATTATTAATATATTTAGAAAACTCTTTCATACAAAATAATTTAAAAAAAATAGTAATCTAGCCTATCAACATTTCATTTTGTAAAGAATATAATTACATTTTTGGATTATTTCCATGGTGAGGAGTTACACAAAAAAAAAATTACTGCAATGCCAGATGTCATATCAAAATTTGCAGTATTATCGTTCTTTCCCTCAAAACATTAAGTGAAAAAATCGATGAGAGTTGGACTCGCGTTGTGAGGGTTCCATACTATGTTGACGTGTTTATCAAAGAGTTGCGCCAAAACGGATATTTGAATAGAAAAATATTGTATAAATATTAATTGGTATAGCTACAAAATAACTTTAGAACTTGCTTCTTAAATATGCGGCACAAATTGTTTTATTTTTATATATGCTGACTTAAATACTTAATTATTTATAATTCTAAGGTACCTTAGATTTAAGTATTTGATATTAATTTGAACTTGACGCATTCCTGAGAAAAAGTTTTTGTGGGATATAATTGCTTGCCAAATTTCATGATTCTAGATCAACATCTTATAGTTTTGAATTACTTGTAAGTGTCAAAATATATGGCATGAATGGCCCGGCCCTATTTTTCAATAGCGTAATATTAATTTCAACTTGATTCCTCCACGCGTTCCTGAGAAAAAGCGTTTTGACAGACAGACGAACAACGAAGTGATTCTAGAAGGGTTCGTTTCTCTTTTTGAAGTACGGAACCCTAAAAAATACATAGTATAAAATTGATGTGTTTACATTTGTTACAGATATAATTGTATTGAATATTCTTCAAAACACTATAAACATTAGTCTTGTTAATAAATTTATCAACTGAATAACAATCACGCTGAAATCCTACAAAGTTAAATCTTTTTTATGCTGGTATCTGAAGGGAAAAAGAAGGCAAACACTTCGTTTGCCTTGCTCTGCTCGTTTTTTCCTATCCAACCGCAAAGCAAAGATTACTAGGTTTAATAAGGGAAGCCTAGTGATCCTTCCCAGGAACCAGGATATAGATAATTAACTTTCTCGTGAAAGGACAACCAGGTTAGTTTATTTTTACGGCTTAGGTATTGTAATTTTATATCAGTAAACTATCACCCAAAATTATTAACGCCTAGCTATTTAGGCTAGAATTTCCTTCAGAGAGACAGCAAACATTTGGCCAATTACCTATTTCTCGTGCACAGCTGCTGTGCACTTTTCTCTTTAGGCTGTTTTTAATCTATAAGGTCGTTTTGAACTACCGGCCCTTAGAATGTAATGAAACTAATAATTATTTCATTTATCCTATTAGTTATATCCCTTAAAAACAACAGTTTATATTACTCCTTAAGGTTCCGTACCAGAGGGGTACCAATGGAAACTATTACCACCTATTACTAAGACTCCGCTGTCCGTCTGTCCGTCCGTCACAGGGCTATATCGTTCTGAACCGTAATAGATGGACACTTGATATTTTCAGTATCTATTACTATAGCCGCTATAACAAAAAATAAAATAAAGTTAAAAATTAAAGGGGGTGCTCATACAAGAAACGTGTTTTTTTCGACGTTTTTAGTTATTTGTGATTGTGAGATCATTGCTTACACTTGAAAGTTTCATGAACTATATATTAGTATGGTCGCTATAACAACAAATAACAAAAATAAAATAAAATCAAAAATTTAAATGAGTCCTCATACAAGAGCCTTTTTTTATATATTGTACGGTGGTACGGAACCTTCGTGTGCGAGTCCGACTCGAACTTATCCGGTTTTCGTAATTATTTTTAAACATTTAAGTAATCTGTACTGTTCACCTTAGTCTTGACCTATAGGTACTTTTATTATTAAACTTGATTAACCATATTTTTAATATTACTTTTGCAAACAATAATTTCATAAGGAATGTCTACATAAATCACGGTAAGTAATGTATACCGCGTTTAAGTATTAATTTCTTTTGTTCTCGAGGCGCAGAAATATAAACATAATATTTTCTGAAGTCAAACCTAGTATTAATTACATAAGAGAAAGTTTCTATTAATATGGTTTTTAAAAGACGTCCTTTCAAATAAGAAATTTTCGTCAACTAAAAAATGAATACGTACCTTATTATTGACAGGAAAAAAACTATTTATTGAACCAAGTAAATATTATTTCATTTGTACTGAAGGGAATATTCTTTCAAAACAAGTAAATACTTTTCAGACCTAAAAAATTTTTTGCAACAACAATATAATTACTTTTGTTGAGAGAATGTCTTCTTTGGTATATATGAAATAATATTTACTTGGTTCAAGATAGTTTTTTTTGTGTTTGTTATTTTTAACCGACGTCAAAAAACGAAGAAGTTCTCAATTCAAGGTTTTTTTTTCATTTGTGTATGTTGATTCGAATGCAGATTTGATTGATTCGTGTTACCCCAAAGCGGCTATACTCGAAGTTAGTAGTTGGTGGTTGGTTGGTTGATATAAATTAGAACCTTACGAAAACTTACTAACTTACGAACTTTAGAAAAAAAATTGTGTATATTGTAAATTATTTAATATATCCTCCTTGGAAAATATGTAAAATTTTTACGCATACTAATTTTCAGAATGTTTGTTGTGTAATGAAATGTTTAAAAATTATTATTTTGTGTAATATTCTATTAAGAAGACCATAGATTTGAAAAATATTTAGTTTTCAACAACGACATAACGTTTTTAGCGTTAGACTCAATCAAAGATATGATATCGCCTGATGAGACCTCTTTTATGTCAACGAATATTCTCATAAAGGTAACACAAGCAATTCACAGTTATACACATCTGAGTATTCGTTCCTTCATTATTGTACGCTCAGATTGCATAAAAACCGCTGCGATATCGGGTAGGCACATGGGAAGGTAAATAAAAAATAAGTTTGTAATGAAACCCGAGCCTCGGGAGGAAGTGCCGCCGGATGCAGCCCCCTTCGCCCCGCGCGGCACTTAACCCCGCTACACACGCACACACAAAAACCACCCGCTGATGACGCGCATTGCCAAATCCGTGAAACCCATGGATATAAGAAATTATGGGAAGAGGAAACGATGACGAAGTATATTCGAGTATAACGAAATGATACAGCTGTCATAAATCGTCATATTTAAACAGTGAAGTTTGATTCTTGTTTAACCGCCCTGAAGTCATTATCATGCTAGCATATCTATCTCAATAATGAAATCGCCAAGTATCGTAATTTAACAAAACGTGACATAAGAATAAAAGTTTAATTGATAATTACTGAAAATAGTATATTTCGATAATATAATAATAAACTTTGCACGACAAAGTAATCTCTATCTCTTTCATGCTAAGCAATATTAACACGTATATTATACGATTGTAGGTACTGGACGCCTCATTACAGCACAGTACTGCCTATTGAGCTAGTAACAGTATGTTGCGTTCTTTTTCTAAATAAAAATTTGAAACGATCGTTACATAGTCATTACTTACGTATTTAAATAAAAAATATTGAGTAATGTATTGTTATTTTATTTATTAATTTAATATAATAAAAAATATTTCAACTGTTTGGTAGTATCGCCTTTTATATACAACTCATTAATTTTGATTTTATCACAATTTGATTTAGTAAATTCAAATGATCCTTTCAATCAAAAAGTTTAAAGCTTTTAATATCACTTTTTATTTTTACTTATTTTACAGTTCCAATCAACCTTTATGGCGGTTGTGAACATAGGCACAAGTCGCGTCGCAGTAACCAGTTTTAGGTGTAGGGGGACGTAGTGGAGCGAGGGGCATATGACTGAACCTGCACAAGCATGCGTAAAGCGTTGTATTTTGATCCGCCATAAAGTTTGATTGGAACTATACCTATAGTGAAAAAGTTTCCCAGACAAAAATTTATAAGCATAGAATTTTACCAAATATTATAGGTAGCGCCCTAAATTAAGCAACAAGTTTGTAATATAATAAAATTCATCGATTTGAAATTGTTTCCTTTTACTTTTGTGCATTTGAAACAAGTTTCCTTTGAAAGTTTTGTAAATACGCGTCTCGTGCAGCTCTCACTTAACCTGTTTTTGAGTAGCGACCCATTGTTATAATTTGATATAATAAAATCATTTTGGGATTATATTTTTTCAACCTTTTTCTGGTGGGAAAAAGTACGGTTTGATAAATTATTTCTTCTCTTGTTATATTTTTTTTACCTAAGTTTTTACAACTCTCCGAATCCATTTTTACAGGTTCCACTCTGAATAAATAAGAAAGTTGTGATATTTGAATTGGTGATGCACCGGATAATGGATTTGGCGGGTACCGAATCTTCGGCGAAAGGTTTGGCGGTAGGATCGGAGATAGACCACCGAATTTTTGGAACTATTTTGACCCATCGGTGGAGGAAAAACTTTCGCCACTATGCTTGTTAGTTACTTTTAAGCTAATTTACTGATTATGCCTTAAATTAAAACATTATTAATGTGATTATGAAATTTAAATTCAAATTTATTAAATGATAGCTAAGGCAAAGTACCGTTGGCCATTCGCGATGTAGCAACAAGAGAAATGGTGAAATGTATATCATTTTAAAAAATTCGTCTTTCATTGCTTTTAAGTAGATGCGAATTAATCTCTGCAATGTGTATTATGAAACCGATTAATAATTAAACATGTTCTTTGTGCATATTTATAAATTTATAACAAACTGTCCGGGTTTAACAAGATATTAGTCCAGTATTCAACTGGATACAAATTAATATATTTACTTACTACTATACGATCACAAAGTCCTCGTACGAGCGGGTCGGTTGATAAAGTCTGACTGAAGCGTTAAACGATTAGAAGCATCCTTCGGTTGTACATCATTAGAGTATCATTTATTGCCATCGACAAAGAGTCATTCTACTGAAGAAAGTAAAAAGTATGCCTGTTCGCTTGTTTGGCGATGATATTTAGATTTTAAACAAAAGAACCTTTCAACTTAATTAAAAAATATATCTTTTAAATAAATATAAATCGCATAAAGTCTTGATTTTATTATTTGTATACAACGTGAAATTTTAACAACCATCTAAATTTTAATACAATGATCTTTACTAAAAAAACTTTAAAAAAATTTAAATGGCTGTCTTGTTTCCTTTTAGTATCGTTCAATAGAAAAATATTGAAATATGACTACTCAAACCTTTCCCGAAAAGCCAATAACTCTAGTCACTATTCACGGCCACTCCATGTTCCGCCCCGTTTCTGTCTCGGGCACGTCGTGCAAAAGAAGGCAACCAAACGAAATAAAATAACACTGTAGATAAAATAACTTATTATGAAAATCTAATCTATATTATTTACGTAATAAGGTCTATTGGTGATACCTAACATCTAGAAAAATTGTGGTTAGTTGTTAAAGTTTCATCCTGTGTATAGGTAAGCCAGTTTACATAATGAAAAACCGACGAAGTTCGTTTCTTTACAAATTCAGCAAGACCATTTTATACTCATTGAGTTTTATGCTGTCTCTATACTTGAGCACCTTTTTGAAACTTTTACATAAAGCACTCAAAAGACTCAAAATTCAAACTTTATATTTCACAAGCCAGAATTGAACATTCGGTGGAATTTACGTTTTCAATCATTCAAGTTATTTTCATTTAAATCCTTTGCGTTGTGAGAAATAGATATTTCCAAGAATTTACTTACTTCGAAACACTAATACGGTTGGAAAATCCAGACGCACCCCAAGTGACGCATCGGCATTCCCACTATAACATCGATCCTGAAACAATGAATCTAATCTTTAAGACTGAAAACTTCTTGTAGTTTTATATTCTCAGTTCAGAGTGTTTAGACTGATGAGTTATTTATTACATTGACCCATGAACTTAAAAATACCCGGACGAAGCTTTGCGAATTCACTAACGATGCACTCTTAGTAAGTCAGCATGCTATGTACACATGCGTCAACTTGAACATACTCATAGTAAGTCTACCGACAACCAGTACGCTACGAAGTTCCACTCACATATACTTACGCAGTCGCCATTGCAATGCTTCATTGGTTGTTCAATAACAGGAAGTCTTGAGTTTTCATTACGTCTGTGCATGGACTTATGAATGTTTCCTCGCTTAAAGTTTATTTAATAGGATTTATTCATTCATAATCAATTCATTTATTCATTCATTCATTATTGTCAATTGGCTTGTCACTGCAAATCTGACTAGCGTACAGCGTTTTTATTCAAAGGTTCGGATGTTCGGGCACTCTCTGAAAAGAACAATGAAATCAAATTGGTCATCACTTGCATCCGGATAATTTTTTTGTCAATGTATAAATATAATGAAATAGAAACTGTGAAAAAATTAACTTTCTGGAATAGAAGTACTTGTCGCAGATATTTCGGCTATACAGGTAGTAAAATGGACTACAAGGTATATCGCTATATACGGAATCTGCTCATCAAATACATAATTTTATTAAGTAACTTTTTGTAGATTTACCGTTTTTGAAAATCGTCTCTGAAATTTGACTTAGAAATGTATCAACTCCCAAATAAAAACGATTAATAAGAACTATTCAGTCATTTTACAAAAACATACAAAAAATTAGTTAAAAAAAATTTTTTTTTCCAAAACTAACTAAATAGCCAAAATGGTTAAGTTGGCAAAATTAATAAAAAGAATTTTTTTACGATATTTATTTATTTCGTTTTCCCATATTTTTCCTTTCATTAGTTTACATATTTGAATTTTTTCTCAGATGTTATGACTACTTATTTAATTAGCATCTATTGTCAGCTGGTATGTGTTTAAATCTAAGAAACAGTTTTCGCGAAAATGGTAGATTAGATTAAAAAAAAAATTCCCGATATAATTATCGACACAGAGTGATTACTACGTCAAACATAAAAACTACGCTTGAGAACGGGCGACCGCCGGTGTAGCAGGGAGAGGTATCCCATCGGCAGCCGCCGAACAACGCAATCGTCAGTCACCCACGCATCCGCACGGTACTACTATCGTGGCACCATAACTCACATTTTAGTTCTATCTAAATATCTAGTATCTAAAAGAAAAAACACGTATTTTATTATTTTCACCGAAGATTATATTGAAGAAGCTGATAAAAAAATCATTCGGGATAGTATACCCTGCAATTCTCTTTCTTGGAAATTGCAGGGTCTATCATGCCGTTATCTGAATCTAGTTTTAATAACTTAAGTCAACGTTTGGCTAGCGAAAGCGGTTAAGTTTGCCCAGAAGCGTTACGTAAATATCTAAAAAGCTAGATGTAAATAAGTGACAATTATAAAAAAATAATAAGTATTAATTTATATTTTTTAGGGTTCCGTCACTAAAGGTTACTTAGTTCGGCTGTACATCCGTTCGTCTGTCACAGTTTTTTCCGCATCGTTTGAACCGTATTAGGTAGACACTTGAAGTTTCACAAAGTGTGTATTATTGTGGCCGCTATAACAACAAAAATAAAAATAATTTAAAGTTAAAAATTAAAGTGTGTCTCCATACAAGAAACGTGTTTTTTTTATATTGCCATACAAGAAACGTGTTTTTTTTATATTGTACGGTGGTACAAAATCCTTCGTGTGTGAGTCCGACTCGCAGTTGGCCGGTTTTTTATATTAGTTAATTTGAGGTAATATCCCTGTTCAGTGTATAGTCGTTAAGACCATGTCAAACTTATGTGGAGTCGAAAAAGGGGGGACCTCATTCAAGTGATCATGACGAAGTCGATTCTTTTATTTTATATTTATTATACACTCCTGAAATATACATGCATTTGAAATGACAGACCGTTAAACATGTACACTTGAAAAACCTGCCTGTGCGTGAGCCCTACTCACCCTTAGCCGGTTTTTAATAAAATTATTGATTCGTTTGATAGCACGTTGATTTTATACCGCGAGACGACTTCAAACTAAAAGATTTTGATCTATTTATTAAAAACCGGCTATGTGTGAGTAGGATGAGTCTCATACTTGGCCGGTTTTTAATAAAATTAAAATGAAGCCGACGCCGACGGTGAAAAAAAAACCTTTTTCAAAATTTTGAATGTTTTTCAAATTTCAAAAATGTTTTCCATCCTCGGCTTGATTTTAATTTTATTAAACACCGGCCAAGTATGAGTGAGGCTCTTCCTACTCAGACATGGCCGGTTTTTAATAAATAGATTAAAATCTATCAATTAGAAGTCGTCTCGCGGTATAAAATCAAAGTGCTATCAAATGAATCAGCATTTAGATTGTCCCTTGTATGACGACGTCGTCTTATTTTCGGCTTCACATAGGTCTAGCATGGTTTTAAAAACTATGGACTATTCTGACAATATTACCTCAAGTGTATTAATGTAAAAAACTATGAACTATATTGTATATCCCTTTATAAACCCTTGCTTTTTGTATACTTACTTAACCCATTCTATTTAAACGCAATCACTGTAGCTAACTAGACGTTGAAGTAACTAACTGAAACTAGGTTTAAATAATTAAGAAGCACAAAACTTCCATAACAAAATCACTTGCTCTTTTAATCACCGCCTCTTAGACTCACGTAGCAACTCATAATCTGTCTCAAGGTCTTAGTATTTTATTTCAATTGTAATTATAAATTTATTTATAGGGAAAATTGATGTTTTTTGTCAAACTATAAATTATACTCCGTTCTCTAAAACACATTTAAGGTGAGTTGGGTGAAGACCGGATCTGGGGGAAGATCGGTTACGTTTAATTGCGCGGTTCCTAGGCAACCTGTGTTACCTATTTTTTTAATTTTTTTTTTTGTAAATTTGGCAACAGAGGCCCCGACGCCATTTTACAATAATATTGTAAAATTGGCAATACAGGTCCCCTAGGTCCCGCGCAATTAGACGTAACCAATCTTCCCCCAGACTCGGTCTTCACCCAACACACCTTAATACGTCTAAATTCATCGAACGATTTCGATATTATAATTTCGATTTATTAAATAAGCTAATACGATTTGTTTCAAAGCCGAAATAGTATAAACTTATAATCAGCGAGCAAAACTACGTGCGATATAAGAATATTTTTTAAAACACACATCAGGAAATATATGAACCTAATATAAGCATCTGAGCAACAAACAGCAGGGGTTAAAGGCACTAAACGAACGGGTAATATCTATATTGCGTGTCGCGGTCGCACGCGTTTCTATGGGGAAACCAGAATCTAGTTTAATGTAGTTTTTTTAATAAGTACAAACTTTACGGTTCTATCAAAGTTATGAATCCATGCCGAAAGAAAGAAATTTTAATTTTTTCAGAGTTATTGCAACACTGAAATTAACGAATCGAATCTTTAAACTTTTTAAAAAGCTTTGCATCGAGTCAAAATGTGATGTAAGAACAATACCTAGTCTATTTTTCGATCAGTTAAAAAACAGCAATTGTGGCATTTACAATACATATGGAAATGAGGAAAATTTTAAAAACTTTTGAGACTCAGAATATCTCGATGTTACAGTAAACAAACACCTCACCTGGGAAATACAATGTACGTAGCGCCATTAAGTATGTCAGAAAATCTTTCTCAGCAAACTCAATATCGCGGACGGTAGAAGCTATAATCACACTATAATGTACTAAACGTAGAATCCATTGTTTGTTAATCAAAACACCTATTTTTTGAAAATAATGACTACCAATGTATAAATAAGGAAATAAAATAAAAATAACCATAAAACAAAATCTGTAAATAGTAAAAAATATTAAAAAATTAAGACCTAGATTTCAGAACATGTCGTGATAGCCCAGAGTGCAACGAACCTGTCTCAAATTTATAAGGCCATAGGGCCATGGTTCGAATCCGGGCGTGTACCAATGAGTTTTTCTGACTTAAGTACATTAACTATCACTGACTCCGTGCCTCGGAGAGCACGTTAAGCAGTTCGTCCCGGACGCTGTCAATAGATGGCGGTCGTTACAATCCCCAACCCGCAGTGGAGTAGCGTGGTTGATTTAAGCTCCAAATTCCCTCCTTACCCTGGAGGAGGCCTAAGCCCCTGCAATGGGGTAACATGGGCTGATGATGATGATGATTTCAGAACATAACTGCCGTATAATACTTGAAAATTCGAGTAAAGCGTAACTCCACCCTGTTGGAATCTCCGATCCCCGACTTAGATTTTGGAAAAAAAAAACATTTTTAAAGAAATAATATATCTCGATTTCTTGTTTCTAACTTATTTTTGGTTTATACTTAGATTTCTATTTAATATTTTACTTTATTATTGCTTTTTTTTCTGTTTCAGCTTTTCATAAACCTATATGGTATATTTGCTCTCTATAGTGACCCAAATTCGAAGCAGATTTAAGGTGATTTTAATTATATGATGAGGACAAATATCGATAATTTCAGAATAGGGCACTCGCGTTATGAACGAGCGCGGGGTAACGTCCGGCCCTTAGCGGGGTCAGACCAACGCTCAGACGCACCCCCCGCACACCCCGCGCTGCCAAGTTCTCACCCCGCTGGAGCCCCACCCGCCCTAACCTAGAATCGTGCTCTGTGACGTCATTCATGCCCTGTCTCCGTAGACGTACGGTAAAGGCATACATTGTAAGAGGTCGCACCGATGCCACGCACTTTTTCTAAGCAGCGCAGTTCAATAAGCTTTTGCACATATGTTTAGGCATGACTAACATTGCGCGAAAAACCATATCGGTCTGAATCGATAATGATTGACTGACCAATTGGTCGAGTGATTAGAGACCCTAATTGCGGAGCCAAGAGTCACAGGTTCGATGACAAATGTTTGTGTGCATGAACATGTCTATTTGTTCCGTGCCTGGGTGTAAAAATTACATCTATATATGTATATATTATAAAAAAGAATATTTAAGTTCGTATACCCGTTTTCTAATACCGCGTAATATAAGCATAATACTTGCATACTTTGGAACTAGATGGCGTTGTGTGGGATGGTCCAGGTATTATTATTATGCAAAGACCGGTAGTCAATACACAGCTAGAGGTTGTTCCTCGCCGTAAATTGCGTGGGCTCTGTAGAGATCAGCTGACTGTTACATGATTGAAAGGGGAAATGGGAGGATGAAGGTATTGTCAGTCTTACCTCTTCCAGGTCTGTGTGTGTGTGTGTGTGTGTGTGTGTGTGTGTGTGTGTGTGTGTGTGTGTGTGTGTGTGTGTGTGTGTGTGTGTGTGTGTGTGTTTGTGAACATTGCGCATCAAGCTTTTTGAAAGCAGTTGTTATCCTGAAGCACTATGTTTACATGTTAAGCAGTGTCCGGTAGCCCCAACAGCAGACAAGGTTGACCCTAGTGAAATTTTTCGTTCTAGAAAAGCCGCAGAAAGGTATAAAAACCTACTAAAACTTTCCTGTGGTATATATAGAATCAAAAATGCCTTCTTGGGACGGTTGCTTTCCATTTCAAAGCACTGGTTTAATTTCCACATTTTGTTACATGTTTATTTATGAAGTTTTTCTTACTAATACCGATATATTTAAACTTTCCAATTCGGGAACGTTTATTTAGACTTATTTTAGATAAAATATGTTTTTACTCTTTCTTTCAAACCAAGTTGCGCAATGGAAAATACAATTCAGGATACAAATGAGGACAATACGCATTTTAACTAAATTAAGTCTAATAAATCGTTTCTGAATGATAAAGTAGTGTGAATTATGAATATTTGGAGCGAAATATTTTTTTATTACTGGACAAAATATTGCACATAAATTTTTACATTATTCAATATCGGTATTAGAAATAGGCATGATGACAGATTTTGAAAAACTGTTCCAAAGTGTTCGGAAACGTATATTACTTACAATGAATAACATATTTCTACTTATAATAAAGATTTAGGAGGAAAAAATCACATTTTAGTTTTTAGATTTAAAATTCGCGCCAAAACGCTTGTCAGTGTCAGGGCGTCGCTAATGACGTCACGTTTGAGTAAACTTCGAGTAAACAAAACCAAACAAAACGTATTTGTAAACACTGACGTTCCTTATACGCTCATTGACTAATTTAGTTTATAAAATATGAATTCTAAAGTGTACCTACAGGTGGTGTGTGGTCCCTCAGTGTGATAACATATCAATAAAAACGCCTGATAAGTTATTCGTGTTCGTTCCACAAAAGAAAACGATACGAGATGATACGAGACAAGTGGCTTAAACTGGCAAGGCGAGATCGAACAGCAATGTTGCCTAGTACTCACCTTTATTTTTGTGAAGATCATTTCGACGTATTTCATTTACTTTGAAGATTCTAAAATATTATATATCTTGTTTGAGGCCTAAAATTAAATTAAACACAATCTTTTTCGAGGTTAGGTTTAATCTTACACCACTACTGTTGTCTTAATAGGTATTTTATTTAAAATTTAAATTATTCGGTATGTTTGTTAAATAATAACGTACATAAAGTTTTTACGTTTTTAAATTCTGCTGAACAAAAATCTTTATTTGATGCTAAAAATTCTCCCAGCATTAACACAACAATTTTATGAAAATTATCACTGTTTGCCTTAGTAAATCCGTGTTGATCGTTGACTCGCGTTATTTCACTTTCGTTTAGTTTAAATAATACGGATGAAATAAACAAAATTGAATATTAAATGAAAAAAACACAGCGTTCGTTCGAGTTCGTTTACTTGTTTACTCAAAAGTGACGTCATTCGCTCTGATTGGTGTTCAACATATCATGGCGGACTTTCGTATTTCGTAGTTTTATTTTATCAAAATAATTATTAATCTCGCTATTAATAGAAAAATACATGCGTGTTTCGTATTCCATGACTCAAGTTTCATTAAATAAATATATAATTTCAGTGATTTTCAATTACTGTCATCATGCCTATTATAGAACTCGACGATTAATGAGACATTAGGTATATTACTACTTACGACAGTAGAACGGACGTAAGAAAAATGGAAAGTAAATTGTAAATAAAATAAAATTAATAAAAGTTAACACAAAAATTATTTACATTAAGATGAAACACAAATCTTAACTACAGGAAGACTTGTGTACGTGAGACGGGTGGATTTACTAGTAGTATTATTATTAGTATTATTAGTAGAAAAAAAAATAACTTTAATTTTCTTCTATTTCCATAACCAAATGAAATATGTTCTTAAAAAAAATTAATTTTTTAGCCTCAAATATTTTTCTAGTTAGCCACACCAATGACTGACCAGTAACCACTTTGATGACCAATGACCGATTTGATGCCGTGACGTGTCACATGTCGCACGTGATGACGTCACGGGACAACGGAAACGCGTCCACCGAGGTGCGCGCCCTCGGCAGTGTGTCGACCCGGGCTACGCAGCCTTGCCTACACTCACTAACATATAAATAGCAATCACACTGATAAATATTTTACCTTAGAGTTTATATGCCGGAAGGTTTAATTTTATAGGGGTAAGAAAACGTGTTTACTTCGAATCGGGTCATTGGATTTTCGTAAGAAGTTCCAATTTTTCCAATTTTTCCAAGTTTTCGTAACAGTTTCACCAATGTATTTATAAAAATCCTGGAATCTTATGTGACACCTGTGATGTTAATACTGGTTCTTGGAAAAGTAATGCTGTGCCATGAAGGGAAAGTAGGTGGAATTCCACTGTATCTAAATAAATAATAAGTATTGTAAAATTGTTTTATATTTTTTTTATTTTTTTATATTTTTTTTATATTTTCTGCAGTGAGGCATAAAGAGCTGATATATATCTATATATTAATATTCGTAGTTGGCGTTTCCTTATTATTAAGTACTTTGTAATAAGCTCAAATACTTTTTTAACATCTTAATTAATTAATACACACATCCAAAACCAAAATAAATTAATTTTGAGATATTACAGAAACAGATCAATCTCGTTAATTAAAATAATATTTAAATTTCCATTTCGATATAGGGATTTTAAATAAGGCAGCAGGAGTTTCAATGAAAAAATGTTCTTACCGTTTATTGTTTGATTTTTACTTTTTTAGGATACTGTACCCAAAGGCTACCAAAGGGAACCCTATTACTAAAGCATCGCTGTCCGTTCGTCCGTCAAGAAGAGAGAAAGAAATAATCGAGAGTCAAGAATCGATGGTTGCTCACAATCGAAGATACAGTGCTCTCTGCTACTCGTGTCATAAAAGAATGCGATAATAATAATAATATTAATTAGCAAGCAAGCAAACTTGTAACAATAATAGAACAAAAATGTTTACAAAGTACAAGTATATACGAATATTAAACACTAATAATATTTTTCTATAATTTTGTGTAGTTATATAATGCTACAAAATAACATACAAAGGGATCCCTGTCTCCTAAACTAGGTAAAGACCTGTGCTATGGGAAACAGTTCCTCCTAATACATGACTCAAATTAATTAACGGCTTACTCGCATCACAACATTATAAGCGGTGCAAGTCCAGTAGAATATACAGTAACAATTTTACATCAAAACTAAAAAAAAAAACAAGTTATAATCAATCGCGTTCTTTAACTGGGCTTCAAGTAAATCCTACACTGGTGGAGGAATTCTAGGAGATGAACTTTTCTGCAAAACCGTCCAAATGTGCTTTTGGAGACACTCGTTTGCAAATATTTGGATATGAAATGCATGCCGATGGAATTTTACCCGATGATAAAGTTAAGTCCCTACAGTACTATCACATCTCAAAAAATTTGCTTTTAGAAATTCGTATTCATTCTGGGTCACAAACTCCCGGGTTAAAACATACTTTTTATCTTTTGAGCACCACGCTACCACCCCTATGCAGTTATATATTAGAGAATCCTGAACGATTTTGGTGAGCTGTGCTTTGAAGTATACAAGCAATCAATCATTTTCAATATTTATACTCCAGCACTACGCCACGAGCGATGCGTTAATATTTCCGCCCATCCCTCACCATTTAAATGTGATTATTACAGTATGTTAATTATTTCATGCAGTTATTGCTGCTTTACAATCCTATATTGTTATATGGATGTGTTTGTTTGCTTTTCTTCTCTTCGTAAGAGAGCAATGAAATGACGTAGTTTTTTTATACCGAACTAATTGAAGGGATGAAGAGTAACATTGGCTATATTTCAACTTGATCGAAAGTTGAAATGATGTACAAACCTGATCATGATTCAAAATGATTTGCCAGCAAAGAAAATGTGAGATAGATCAGTAGTGAGAATACGTCTATACTCGTAATTCGAGAAAAACTTTTAGATCGTCAATCAATCATCGATCGCCGTTCGTAGCACCTACCGAACATGGAATTAAAATTTTTCGTACCGCACGGTTACAATTTTTACTAATCCCACCCCTCCCCCCTCTGGTTCGATGGCTGTGATTTTTTTGTTTTTACGATACCTGTTGTCTTTTCGTATTAGGTAATGGCCGTTTTCGGTTTGAACCGATTTTCGAGATTTATTTTTGCATTTGATGCACGTTACAGCACAAATTCTGTCATTCAGTCAACCGCTGACATAAAACTTGCGATCTAAATTTTTTTATTTATACACTAGGAGACATCATATTTTATGCTCTTTCTAATTATGTCCAATTTGTGTCTGTTGCACTTATATATTTTTTTTCATATTCACGTTTCAACAAAATTCGGAAATAAAATTTCGCCAAGAAATAGCTCAATTTTAGATCACTGCCATTGATTACATAATCATTATGAGTCAACATTTCTGCTTTTATAACAATTGGACAACCTTAGTCTTTTGCCTGGGACATGCGTAACGTTCGAGTATGAAGTTTCGACTGAGCACTAAGTTTCAGTTTGTGCACGCCACTATGTAACATTCGTATAAGACATGTAATTTGATTCCATATCAAAAGTGATTTTAATTAGTGATATGGAGTGGTAGGTATGGCTGCGGAAACGGAAATGGGAAACCATATTTATATGACGACGACGACCATGACGACCGCTTAGTCTAGTGGGCAGCAACCCTGCCTGCGAAGCTGGAGGTCCCGGGTTCGAATCCCAGGTCGGGTCAGTATTTATATGATGAATATTAATACTGGCACCGGGTCTTGGTTGTTATATGTATGCGTTGTCTTCGCTTGGTACCCAAAATACAAGCTAATGCTTAGTTTGGGACCTAGGCGTTGTTGTGATTATTATTTATTATTTATTTATATCAACGTCTTATTTTTCCACGTGGACGGAGCAGCTGACAAAAGCCAGAATATTTATATGTTCGATACGTAATTAAATAACGTCTAAGTCATTCGAAACAAGTACACACGTCACGTAATAGTTCACGCTGATAGGGCATTCACTCCATGAATCTTTCAATACTAGAAATTGAATTCTATACCAGTGGGTTATTGAATGTCGACGTGTAGGTCATTTGAAGGTCATCCGTGATAGCCAAATTCATCCGTGCGGTTATATTCGCTGTATTTTTTCTGGGGGACAAGGTGATAGAATAATATTGGAAATAAACACCGGCCAAGTGCGAGTCCGACTCTTTCCCCGAGGGTTCCGTTCTGTTATACAGGGAGAGATTTTAGTCACAAGCCAAAATTTTTCTAGATGTTAGGTATCACCAATAGACCTCATTACGTAAATAAAAATATAGGTCAAATATTCACAATCAATAATTATATCCTAAATATTTTTTAACAAAACTTGGCTACCTTCTACTTACATACGAAAGGGCGGGCATATAGGCTTGGCTTGCTTCTCGCCTTTAATGATTCTAAGTCAACAAGAAGTGCCCTATAGGTTTTGACTTATTTACGAGTATCAGAAGTAATGAAATATGTGTCTTTACTTTTGGTATCACTCAGTATTAAAATAATGAGATATCGCCCCACAGAGTTATTGAATTACTGTGGCTATGTGCGGGCGACTAACAATAGTGTCGGTCAGCAGCCGCCAGCGGGATAACTCTCTAAGCTACACCCGCGGTAGCACGTTCCTGCATTAATGTATGACTTAATATCTACGCTCTATCAATAAGAGTTCCGGGAAAATATTCTAATGTGAAAATTTTACCTACCTATTTTATTTCTTTAAAATGGAGTTTTCAGTGTAGATGATAGGTTGGTACCTGACGCCTAGAAAAAGTTTGGCGAGGAGTGAAAAAATCGCCTTGTATAATAAAAGGGGTATTTGTGGACTAAATATTTTTTTAAATACATATTAAAAAAATGTTATGTAATGAAATAATTTTAATTTACATGCCGAATTTCAAGATTCTTTCGAGAGTTAAAAAGATATAGGCCTTGTATTTTTGGATTGCGTCAACGTAAAAGCCTGATTTTTTTACAGCTCCAAGGAACCCAACTTGATACCTTAAGCGTTTTCGTGAAAAAGGGTCTTGACTGACAGACAGACAGACAAACAATGAAGTGATTCTGTAAGGGTTCTTTTTTCTGCCAATAGGCGGTGCCACTTGCAAGACAATTATATGTACCCACAGACGTAATAAAAATTTTAGACTCCCTGTCACTGAACAACCAATGAAGCACTGCAATGGCGGCAGGCTTATATTCTAAAACAACTAAACAACATTTAAAAAAAAAAGACGTGTGGCACTCGAGGACTGCCGCGGTAAAGCTATTGCATACATTTTGTATCAACTTATGCAATTATAATTATTTATTTATTTTATTTATGCAGTATTTCTTTTTCTTTGTTTTTGAAGTAAAACTTCTTCAGGCGCGACTAGGAGTAACTCAGATTTAATACTGCATAAATAAAATAAATAAATAATTATAATTGCATAAGTTGATACAAAATGTATGCAATAGCTTTACCGCGGCAGTCCTCGAGTGCCACACGTCTTTTTTTATTAAATTCTTGTCGTTGGGCAGCAAGTAACGATGCAAACATCCCACGCATTTCTTCCTTAAATGCGGACAACTCATTGTTTGTTACCAGTACTAGTGCTAGGCTGCGATAAATCAGAGGGACTGTCGTGTTCTTTTCTCTTTTTCGCACGAACGAAGACAGAGTTTGGTGGGGTAATAGTCGGTTCAGCATAATCGAGTCGTTCAAGTTTGATTCGGACAAAGACTTATTCATATTGCCACCTTGTACTAGGAGAACAACAAGCACGTGGAGATTATAGTCAAGTAGGTCACAATGGAAGTATATTATTTGACGTTAATAAATTATGTGGGTCCCAGTCACAGACAATTTTGTCTGTGGTCCAGCGCGACAACGGCGCGATTCCGTGCGTAGTGGTATTATAAGCGCAGTACCAGGATCGCATAAATTAGAGGTAGTTCGGTCGAATCACACTCACGGAAGTAGGAGACGCACACGATGACGAGGCGGCGATAGGCGTATACACACGCACCGAGCACGAAGTGACGTAATCACTCTTAACGATTTATGCACTCCTATTTTCTTGCACTGATTATGAGCGTGAGGTTTTTTTCGTTACGGAATTTCTCGATTCGGTCGCCGCGCTCAAGGCCCGCGATAGAAGCTATGCAATAGCTTAAAAACAATAACATACCGCCCTTAGAGAGTATTTCTCCTATTACATAGAAATACAGCGAGGATCAGACACAGGCCGAACCCTCTTTTTTGTATATAAAAGCTACCCCCTTAAGGAAACGAGTTGACGTATTGAAATTTTCATAATTCTTTTAAATTGTTAAAAAATGGTTATTATACCCGTATGGAGGGGTCTCGTCTTAAATGCTTTTCTTTCATATTATTATACATCGGCCATCGAGAGTTTGCGTTCCAGACAGGGCGTAATCGGCATAGTAATCGGATGGTTGATGTGAATTCGTACCGTCGTCGGACGATTTCCGTTTTCAAATATTATTATCGTTTATATGCATGAATGACACCAAATTATATTAAAAATAATACAATGTCAACTCACAGCAAACATGATGTTATACACGTAGCTATAAATCTCATGTGTCAGGAACGCAAACTCTTGACGGCCGATGTAAAAGACATACGCTCCTAAAAGGCTATAAGCTAATAGATAATGACTTGAAGCAAGTTTTCAAGCGTAGCTTAGTTAGGGCGGGGTGTCTGACGTTAACAGTTTGTCTGTTAGCACTCCCTGGTCGTTCAACCCCCTTAATTGCTAATAGAGTTTGATCAATTTGCATTGATCAATTTATACAATCCCTTTACCTGTTCGCGTTAAAGTAATAGCCTATAAAGTGCTGTATAAAGAGACGAAAATAGATCTAAAATTTTAATACTTGCGATCAATACACTGCTGCGAAATAAATTTAAATTTAACTCATAAAAATTTGTAAATTAAATGCGTTAACACTCTCACTGCCACCCACATATAGAATCTTCGAATTCAACAAGCCATGCGGGCCGCCAACGGCCGCCTCTCTAACTAAATACGCGTAAGCCGCGGCAAAAAACCTATAACTAGTGTAGCAGGCGGTACGGGCGGCTGGCGGGCTTGATGATTGTTTTTTTCGCAAGCCATGCGGTCCGCTACAATTTTGCGATTTCATATCAATTTTGTAGTAACAATAACGAACATTTTGATAGATTATGGCGCGAAAGTTACGACTCGCCGGCGGACCGTGTATAATGTCAACGACGACGCTACAAAGAAAGGAGCCATGGGAATAAAATACTGCATCCAGAGAAATAATGATAATACCTGGGACATCCCACACAGCGCCATTTAGTCCCAAAGTAAGCAAATATTATGCTTGTATTATGGGGTACGAAGGGACAACTGATATACTTACATACTTAAATATTCTTTATAATATATACATATATAAACAAAAAGGTGTCCAATACTACTTAAATTGAGATTTACTTTCTAGGCAGGAATAGGTTTCTTTACAAAAATTATAATAAGTGTAATAACTGACCGCATTCTCTGAATGGAGATAGTAATTAAAATCACTGGTAAAAAATTCAGTTTTAGGAAGTCGTGACGATTATTGATCACGGGCTCCCGGACTACAACCATTCAATGGTTACAATTTATTACGCTCATATAAACAAATAGGAAATGCATTATTTAATATATTTTTTTTTAACTTATTATATTGTAGGTATTTGTAATTCTATAATTGTAACGGTTTACAGATTATGTGATTTTTGAAAATCAAAAAAACTGTTGCGTAGTCTTTTAGCGATATTTTTAATTTTTATTTCCAATTCTATAAATATTTGAAAAAGTAAAGAATAAATTAATATTAGTAAGTATTTAGTTTTAAGTTTCGCTATCAGCTACGTTTTTGTGAGTTAATTAACAGTTTTATTATTTATATTTCATATATAAAATAAGTGAAAATGAACCAAATAAATCAAAGAATTCAAAAAATATCTCAACAGGAAAATATATATGAAAATGTAATTTGTCTATAAATGAAAACAAATAGGTAAAGAAAAACAAGGAATTAGCTAATAATTCCTATTTAACTTCCAGTCATTTGTTGTATTGGAAGTTCTGTTAGTTCTTAGCTTAGATTTTTCAATTGTTGTAGTTTCAATACCTATAATATTTGGTATTCCAGTTCAAAATCAAAATACTTCCCTATTTATCGAGTTTCTTTATTAGAAGAATAAACCCTCTTGATTTGGTGATGACGTGGGTTAACCGAAATATAAGCTTGCGAACGATCAGGTCAATTAGGTCTTATGAGTACATATGATAAAAAAATCATGATGTTAATTCTTACAGGAATTTTAAGTTTTGCATCTATTTCATTCCATATTGTTAAATTTTACAGAATTCCGTTTCAGATTATTGTAAAAAACAATATAAAAATCCCGACAGCGTTAAAAATAATTAAAGAAAATACAAACTCTCTAATTTATATAATTTTGGTTTGTAACAATGTTTTTTTGTTCGATACTTGTCATAAGCAACTCATAAATTATACTATAATGTATATATAATTTGAAGGTATTCAAGGCGGGGACATATAAACATATTTATTGTCAATATTAAAATAGGATTTTTTTAAAACTAGCACTATATATTCATTATTGGTTTGTTTTCGCATACACACAAGCACACACCCCCACACACCATATATGAGTGTACAAATTCACTCGACAACATAACCGTACTGTCGCGTTCAGGTAAAAAGAATTTCTTTCGCCTAGAAATGACTACTGTAATTCGGTACGTTGCAAGTAAACCACGCTGGCTGTCATAAAAATGGAATCCTATTTAACATTACCGTAGGGAAATGCGTGACGGGCGTCGGAAAAACAAGCAATTTAATTTCGTTTCTTCATAAACGCGTCATGTTGGAATTACTGTCTTTTTGGAAATATATATTTGTATCGTATATTCGTATTGGCTTTGTATGGAGAATAATACCTACATAAAACACATAGTATAGTACACAAGTACATTTTATAAATTAATCTATTACTCGTTAAATAATACAGTCTAGTTAGCTGCGATAGTTTCCATTTTAACTACGTTATATATACTCCTGTCATAAATTTTTTTCAAATATCCAAAAACAACGGTTTAGTTAGTAAAGGGGGGGGACATGACTTTAACAAAAATTAGGACTTTAGGAGTGCAACTCTCAACAACTGTTGACTAAAATTAAAAAAAAATGATTGAAACCTTGATATCATTTTTTAAGACTATAGACGAAGAAATCGTATGGTACCTCTCTAATATACGACGATTTTTTTTTCGTACATCAGTTAAATGTATGGCGACCTACCCAAAAAAAAATTCTTAATTTCACTACGTCGTTGTGTAGCGGTTCATAGATTACAGTCAGACAGACGGACGGACGGACATGGCATGATGACATGAAAAGTGTTTCTAAAGCAATTTATGTTCTAAATTCTAGTTTAACTTTCCTGTCTTTTTTTCTAATTACAGATTTCATTTCATAAAGTTAGTTATCTACCATAATCTAAATATTTTTTCATTTACATATTTTTAGTTTTGATTTTCAAAGAAATGCATTTACATATTTATGTATTTTAATAAACAGAAAATAGAAAATAACAGATAATTATGGCGTTCATCATCATCATCATCAGCCCATTTTTACCCCACTGCAGGGGCTTAGGCCTCCCCCAGGGTGAGGAGGGGGGCTTGGAGCTTAAGTCCACCACGCTGCTCCACTGCGGGTTGGGAACTGTAACGACCGCCATCTATTGACAGCGTCCGCCATATTGAAATTTTACTTACGTCGTATCCTTTGATATTTTCCTGCTTAAAACAAATCTATCGACACCTAACGCCGGTGATAGCGTGTGATGACATGGTCTAGCGGCTTGTTTCCCGCGCGCTTTCATTCATTCAAAAAAATAATCTATATATGTAAATGTTATAAAGATTATTTAGGTATTTATGTCAGTTGTCTGGTATCCATAGTACAAGTTTCGGTTAGTTTGGAACTAGATGGCGTTGTGTGGGATGTCTGAGGTATTATTATTATTCAACGTTTCTGAGTTCCTGTTTTTAATCTGTTTAAGTTATCTGATAGCGAAAATGAGAAAATAAAAAAAGCGTAGGTATTAAACGCGTAAGCGATTTGTAAGGGAGTGCGGGATCTGTTACGTAGTAACTATTATACTAATCTGTGACGATACTATCTGCGTTGTAGACTACGCTGCCGAATTCATTGTAAAACATAAGCATATTTTCCGTTTACGTTAATTATATTATGAATATATTAATTATGAAGTGTATTTATATTTTGAAGTTATTCGTCCGAAGCAATCTGATTGTGTAATTTTTTTCAGATTTCTCCTTTTTATATTAAGGATTAAATAACATCGTAAAAGTACGAATTAATTGAAAGCCTTCTTCTGCGCTTACTCTAGCTGGCTAGTGCAAGATGGTGAATTTCAGTCTGAATTTCAGTCCGCGAAGTAGGTTCCGGTACGCTGGCTTACACCCACGGGAAATTGTGTTTGACAGTTTCGACACTATGAAGTGACATTTCTGACTCTATTAAAACCAATCGCTGTGGTCAAATTTATTTACTCTATGTATAACATGAACAATGGTATGTTAAATTATGTTTGTGGTACTTTACGTACAGTCAATAAAAACTCAAAATATTGATATAAGACATAATATTTTTTAATGATAATTTATAGTAACAATTTTCCTAGTAAATAGGTTTTCGCTGGTATTCTAGTGATTGTTTGAACTATCGGAAAATCACTATTTAAGAAAATAACAGTTCAATAACAGAAACTTGGAAGTTTTGAATAATATCGCGCGGAGAACCATAGGCATGTCAAAATTATAACAAAATTACAATCAGCTCCTTAACTATCACGCTACCACAAATTAGACCCTACTGTGTTTGAATGCTGTTGGAAAAACACAGGGAAACAATACATTTATGTATGTGTGGCGTGAAATTAAGCAATAAGTACATTAAATAAACAAATAGAAAAAAATATATGTAGTTGTAGCTGATATTATAATATTAGCTAGAAAATATAACCAGCGAAGGATTTAATAAAGCCTCAATCTGAAAACCTACCGTAGTTTCTTTCCTAGTAACTGATTATACGACAAGAAACCCGTGCTATGCTAGTGCTCGGATCCGAAGATTCAAGGCTGAAATGTAGCGTTGCAGGCCTAGCATGCACACCGCGACAAAATTTCTTGACGCTTTATCTCGTGCCGAAATGAGATATCTCTACTTGTCACAAAGATATCTCGTTTCGGCACGCAATGTGTCGACAAATTTTGTCACGGTGTCCATGCTAGCCCTGCAGATCATAAGAAGGTGTCCCTTTGAGGAACCGTATATTGTCTAGCGGTTTATTCTTCTCGAGGCGTGGGATGTGGGGTTTGATGGACTCTAGCCCGATTCTCCGCGCAGGGTACATCGGGTTGTGTTGGTTGTGGCGAGGGTACCAATCTACAGTTTCTGGCCCTCGATCCGGTTCACCCCGCATCTTGAAAGAACCGAGCCGTTTGCCGCCAGCGCGCTGGTGACAGCGTGTGATGGCGGCTGCAAACTACAAAACAAAGCACCACAATCGATTGGATGTTGCACACATATTATTTAAAAAATCAGTCTTGTGCAGCCCTACGCCGAATGAAAACACTAAAAAACTTTCTTTTTTATTTTAAAGAAAAAAAAAACAGTAACACAGAGAATTAAAAACCCGACTGCGTAAGAAATAATTATTTGAAAAGAAAAAAAGAAATTCTACAATCTATAGTGTGTGAATAAAATGCACTAGCAAAAGTATTTTATTCACTATAGATTATAGTGCTTGCTTTTTCAGTTGGATTTTCTATTCGGTAGAGATGAAACAGAATCGCTACTTATAATATAATGTCGTATTGATTAATGGTATAAAGCGTTCTCACCCCTTGTTTGTGCGCGCGATTTTGTTACGCTGAGTCATAACCACTAAGTAGGTACGGACAGTGAAACGCAACGGTTATGAAACGTTGACTGTGAAACTAGTTTCAAAGTATTGTATGCAGTTCGCGACACAAGAAGCAAGCAGACTGTATATTGAAATCAATAATTTGAGTATAAAAAAAAACAATACTTTACATTCTTAAAAAGACTACTTCCCGATTGTTTTACCTTGATCGTAATGAAATTGGTTGCAGAGTTTAAAATCCACCAATCCGCACTGGAGCAGCATGGTGGATTAAGCTCCAAGCCCTCTCATCCCGAAGGGACGCCTAAGCCCTACAGTGGGGCATTAATGGACTGATGGTATGTTATGGTATGGGATGGTAATGAAATTATTGTTTTATGTGATATAATAAATAATATTGTGCTAATACGAAGACAACTTATAAAAAAATATGTATTTAGTACAAAGAAAATCTTTTTAAGGTTATCGCTACTGCTAAAACTAATCGCGATGTGTTTATACTGGCGAACAATTTACCATTTTCGGGAAGACATTTTGTACTTTGTCAACTTATTCACACACACAATATTTCATAAAAATCAGTCCAGCTGTCTCTGGGGGAAGTTCAATAACATACACACGACGGAAGATGTAATGCCATGTTACGATTTATTGATATATTTATACTAGTGTTTCGCTGAATTACACATTTTTATTGGAACCGCAAAAAGAAGTTCCAGGATATTGAGGAACTTTCGAGAAATGAAGCTATGAAGGTGAATCTTATGACGATAAGTAATGCATGACTGTGCAGTATTCCTACAGGTCACACACAACGATTAGTAAAATCTTTAATTTTTTTGTTATAGGGTTCCCTTTTATACCCCACTGCACGGGCTTAGGCCTCCCTTCATCTGAGGAGCTCAAGTTTAGAACTTAAATCCACCACGCTGCTCCAATACGGGTTGGCGGATTGGAACGACCACCATCTATTGACAGCAACCGGGACCGACTGCTTAACGTGCTCTCCGAGGCACGGAGTCAGTGATAGTTATGTACTTACTTAACTTAGTTATATACTACTAAGACGGCCGCTTAGCCTAGGGGGTAGTGACCCTGCCTACGAAGCTGGAGGTCCCGGGTTCGAATCCCAAGTCAGGTCAGTATTTATATGATGAATATTGATACTGGTGCCGGGTCTTGGTTGTTATATGTATGTGGTGTTTTTGTAAAAAAAAAATTATATATGTATACATATATTATGAACAATATTGAAGTATGTATATCAGTTGTCTAGTAACCCATAATACAAGCAAGCTGTGTGGGAAGTCCCATGTATTATTATTATAACTTAAGTCAGAAAAACTCATTGGTACACGCCCGGATTCGAAACATGGCCCTATGGCCTTATAAATTTGAGAAAGGTTCGTTGCGCTTTGGGCTATTACGACACCCTGATACATGGATGTGGATATATAGATATATTGACTATTAAACGTCAATTTAAAAATATCATTGACTAATAAATAAATGTGCTCATCACTGGTGTTCATGTGAAACCACAGTGTGAAACTTTAGGCTAGAGCTGTGGACTCAAAGAGTATGATTATTATTGTATCGTTCGCCTCAAACTTTATGGTGGATCGGAATACAACGCTCTAAGCGTGCTTGAGCAGGTACGGTCATATACCCCTCGCTCCACTGCGTTAATGTACTTAAGTCAGAAAAAACTCATTGGTAGACGCCCGGATTCGAACCTTGGCCACGTGGCCTTATAGATTTGAAACAAGTTCGCTGCGCTCGGGCTATCATGGCATTATAGGTTATAGGGTTACAAGTTGAAATACAGTTATTTAATAACTTTACTAATTTCAGAGGACCATCTATTTAATTTTTGCCCGACTACGGAAGGTAATTTTTTAAATTATTATATTATAATTTTATTAATATTAGTAGATCTATGCCCAACAGTGAGACGTTTGTAGGCTGATCGCGCTGAAAAAGGCGTCATGAAGGAATTTATCTACTACAGCGATCTCTGGCAGCTATCGATTTAAGACTTGCTTGGAAGTAAATCCATTGTTACCTCACATAATATATATAATGCAAAAAATCGCACCGAAATCAATTCAACCATTTTAAAGAAACAAGTCTACCACAGCTCCTTGCCCCGGTAGCCTATAACCCTAAAATTCGGTTAATAACTTATTTTAAGGTGATACCTCCGTAGTGTGAAACACCACACTAAAATATTTTTTTAAGAAACACATTTACTATAGCGCCCCCTATATAGTCAGGTAGTATGTTCAAAGACGGCACTTCTACAATTATTATAAGAAACATTTAAAAAAGTTTCAATGAAGTCGGTAAAAATAGTTACTAAGTTATATCGGCACAAACATACCTACGTACAGAGGATTCTATAATAAATATAGAGAAAACGAAGATTTCATTACCAAATTGGAAATCAGACCAAATACAAGTAAGTAACCGAAGGAAGCTTTTGAGAATACGGTATTGACTACAATAGGTACTGGAATAAATGAAAATGGATATGCAAATGCGAGATTGCTTTCGTACTTCTTGAATATCTGTAGGGCCCGGCCACGAATTTCGCGACACGATTAGTATGGGCGCGTCGCACCGCCAAACGCGTTGGTTCGTGGCATGTTTCTCAAATTCGCCGCTTACCGCGTATAGAGCCGGAGTCGTGGCGAGGCTACTGGTGCTTTTAGGAACTAGAAATGGATTAAAGATAGAAGTTAAAGTGAAGGAACGAGGATAATCAAAGTAACTGTTATTAGGCTTTGTAATATGAACAAGATAGGTATCTAAGCGAAGTCTGGTGCCATCGGCTGTCCAGATTTACTATATAGCACCCCGCAACTAAATAGACGTAAGGTCCCGCTATCATTGCTACCAGTCAGTACTAATTATAGGCAAAATCATTTTCTTTATAGGACAAGCAAGGGATTTAATATTTTGACACAGACTTATAAGACTGACAACTTCAACACTAGTGTATATATGCACAGTCCTGCACAGTCAGATGGCTAATGAGTAATTTTTTTTTGTAGTTAGGTAGATTTTTGTATTGAATTGTCTGTCGGTTTGAGTTTATCTATTAATTTGTGTGAGTTTCGATTTTCTTGTCTTTTAGATTACTCTTTTTATAACTTGTTTTGTTTAGGAGTAAATTTGTTATTAGCTGTGTGTGTGTGTTTTTTTTCACTAATTTTACTGTGCTATTTTTGTAAGCTGATGATTTGTCGAATGAAAATAAATAAATTAACCAGATCTGAGATCGAGTTTGAATATGAAACGGGAAGCAGGACCAAAAGTACTTGTTTCAGAACCGGCTTAGAATGTATATGAGACGGAAACTATATTTGGACTAGACAATATTTTATTCCATTAAATTGAAGCATGATGTACAAGAGGAACCTCTCGCACACTTACTCTCCAAGATGAGTACCGACACTTCACAAAAACGAGTAATAGTCCGTCAGCAGAGGCCGTTTTTTAATTTGTTGTACCATAGCCACAGACAAGTCAACCTTATAGACCACGCTTTGACAGGGAGTAGCATTCGCCAAGGCTATGTACTGACACTACATAACTACGTCACTAGTGAGCCGTCAGTTGGAAGCACGTCGGAAGCCATTAAATTGTCAATTTTGAACGAGCCAATGAAAACTAGCCGACCTCTCCCCGCACCCCGCCATTTTTTGGCGATTTCGTTTTCGTACTGACGTTTATTAAAGCGTGGTCTATAGGTTGACTGGTCTGTGACCATAGCCAATGGCAATGTGACAGATTTGAAAAGTCCTTCTATCATCAAATGTACCCGTCTTTTTGTCAGTTTAAGGAGAGGAAGTTGTGCTCTGATGCCGTCTGGAGTAAAAAAAAAAATGAATCACGTAGGGTTTCCAATTATGGTTGTCGGTAACTGCTATGAGGTCAAGAAATATAATACATATATGCATATAAAATAGTATGGAGGAAGCTATAGACTACATGAAAATATCAATCATGAAAATGGTTCAGTTTGTTTTCGATTTCGATATTCCATTTACCTGGCGGCATTTTTATATATTGTGTATTATTAAATATCGTTATAATAATAATATCTAAGTTTTCTCACACACTGTCATATGTTTCAAATTGTAAGCAAAACCTGTACTAGAGAACTGATATACAAACTTAAGTATTTTTATAATATATAAATATATAGATATTTTGGACAAATAGACGTGTTCATGTACACTAATATTCGCCCTGAGCGAGAAACAAACCCGCGACCTTTGGGACTGTAGTCAGTGTCTTCGACCACTCAACTGACCAGTCAGTCATTATGTACATATATTGCAATAAATTTTCGCTTTAAGTATTATTATATATGTCCAAAATCAATATTACAGAGACTTTTTGGTAAACTTTACATAATCAACTTAGAAATTATAACTAACTAGCTTTCTGCCAGCGGTTCCGCTCGCTTGGACTACACAGTTGTAATGGGACCCCTTTTCTGGCCTAAAAAGTAGCCTATGCAATTCTTCAGCTTATAAAACTATACCTTTGTACAAAATTATAGCAGTCCCGGTACAGACGACCGCTCAGCTTAGTGGGTAGCGACCCTGCGTACGAAGCTGGAGGTCCCGGGTTCGAATCCCAGGTCGGGTCAGTATTTATTCGAAGAATATTTATATTGGTACTGCGTCTTGGTTGTTATATTATTATGTATGTGGTGTCTTTGCTTGGTACCCAAAATTATTATTATAATTATAATAATGACAATAATTATTATTATTAACTTTGTAGTCCACGCGAGCGGAGCCACGTTCAAAAGGTAGTTTGAAAATAAAGTATAGTCCATGTTACTCGCTGATAATGAAGGTTTCTACAAGTGGAAGAATTTTTAAAACCAGTTAACCAGTTTTTCACCTTATTCGGAACAAACAAAAACCAAAAGTTTCCTTTTCACAATAGTAAAGGTATAAATAAAACTTCCACGTAACACAACATCGCGCAAGTTTTTCGAGTAAACATAAGCTGCACGCTGTTTTCAGTCAAATCCATACATTCAGAGCAGAAAACAAAATGTGAAAGAGTAACAAACGAATGGAGTATGAACAGACATAATTTTCATGAATACATTTACAAATATCGAGTCCTTGGTTATATTTTGTTAACGCTAAACATGTGTGGTTGGCGTGTATCATGCGTGCACTATACAAATATTTAATAACAGATGCTGTGAAAAGGGTAGTGGCAGCGGAAGCAGAAAGGTAGACAGAGATAATAATGCTTGTGTTTTCTGTAATAAATCTTATATTAATATTTTTTATTTTCTTCTCTTATCCGTTTATGTGTTTGTCCTCTCATCACTCAAGAGCTACTCGACTATTTATAATAATAATAATAATATCTGGGACATCCCACACGGTGCCATCTAGTCCCGAAGTAAGTAAGTATTATCCTTGTATTATGGGGTACTA
This sequence comes from Luffia ferchaultella, assembly GCA_949709985.1. NCBI lineage: Eukaryota > Metazoa > Arthropoda > Insecta > Lepidoptera > Psychidae > Luffia > Luffia ferchaultella. The sequence goes on from OX453254.1 coordinate 2,453,448, forward strand.
GACAACCGATATACATACTTAAATATTCTTTTTTTATAATATGTAAAAGTTGCTATGGGGCTAGCACCTGAAAATAAATTATTATTATTACATATACAAATATAGATACTTTTATACGCAGACACGGAGCAACTAGACATGTTCGTGCATACAAATATTTGTTCCGGGCGGGAATCGAACCCGCGACCCTCGGCTCCCCAGTTAGGGTCTCGGACCACTCGGCCAATCGGTCAGTAAATTTAAATAGATATTACGGTTCAACATATAACAATATATAATTGTGATAAAAAGTGTAATATTTTACTGACTAAACTACTTAAGTAAATAAAATTAACAAATAAGCTATAAGACAATTTTGCACTTCCTAGCATAAAAAAATAATTAATATATTTAAAGGGGTTGTGTATTAACAAATTTCCATGTAAAGTGCTTTAATGGTTGCACCCCATCAAACCTTAACCGATTGCCGCAAAAAAATTACATGGTATTCAGATCAGGAAAAACTAGATCCATTCGCCTTTATTTTTTAAATTATTGTGATATGACGACCCCTTAGCCTAGTGGTTGCGACCCTGCCTACGAAGCTGAAGGTACCGGGTTCGAATCCGAGGTCGGGTCAGTATTCATATGAATTTGATACTGGTACCGGGTCTTGATTGTTATATGTATGTGGTGTCTTCGCTTGGTACCTAAAACACAAGCTAATGCTTAGTTTGGGCCCTAGACGTTGTTGTGATGTACGTTATTATTATTATTATTATTATTATTATTATTGTATTATTATACAGTGAAAAAAAACTTAAATGTGCGGGGAACTTCCGAATGAATTTTATCTTTCACATGTTTAACATAAAACTAATTGCATTGATTCGGAAAAAACCCCGCGCATTTTTCTTTCGACGTATCAAAATAATTAACAAAATAGAAACGGTCGAACTTAGTTTTTGCTGATCTAAATACCAAGTTTGAAATTAGCCATTTCTCTTAAGAAATGACCCGTAAAAGGTGGTTGAACTGTATGTTGAGAACGAGAAAACTATTATAGGGATTGTATACTATATGTATAAGCGGGCAAAGCCGTAGGCAAATACGCTACTTATTTATAAACTATAAAGCATTAACGTAGCCAGACACACGTCAGTTGGGAAACAAGATATCGCTGACAAAACATCCCGCGCCTGACAGTTCCGGACGAGACAATCGCGGCGCGATTCACAACTCGGAAAATGGAGCGCACACAGATGTAGCGTCACGCACACAGATGCGTCCGCCCGGGGAAACTTCGTACACATAAGTAAAGCGTACACACAGAAGAAGCGAGGTGCGCACATAGGCGCTGCGTCGCTTACAAACACATGGACGTAGAGTTCGTAGCCCGGGCGGGCGTAGTACTAGAAACACATTGATCCAACTCGGCGGCGCTCCGTCTATGGGCATTGATTCTGCAGCTTCCTGCAACCAGACGGTTGCCAAGCGACCTGCACACTTGCATCTATCAGTTGGTATATGGATAAACATCAGTACCTATAGATATTACTTTTCTTGTTTAATGGATTTTCTACTCCTGATAAACTACTGGAGATAGGAAACAACACTTAATATGTATTTTACAGAGTATTTGTCTTGTTTAAAATTAGTACGAATCGATATCACCCTGAGAAAAATGTTCATCATAAGTTAAGCAATGGATGACCTCCGTATTAAAAAACGAGGAACATGAAAAAGAAAAAAATATGTGTGAGCGGAAATTATGGTTCCTGTAACGTAATTATGATGACGCGTAGTTTTTTTCCTCGGTTTCCTCGTATTTATGATGATTTCGTTCATCAATTGCTCTACTGATAGTGAAACCATCATAATGACATTTGAAATCACTATGGTAGTTTTCTCGGTGACTCTTATTGAGTAAAATTATTTAGTAAGCGATAAAATGATTATAGATAACGACATTTAATTAATTTAACACAGGCACTACATATTAACCCATTTGGGTTAGATCCAAGGTCACGAGCATTTGAATGACAGGGACAATTGATTGATAATAATTGATGGCAAGTTAGTAGATAAATAATATGACTATATTATTTGTTTAATTTTGTATTTTATTTAGGCTCCACCTGGTAAATTCCAGTAAATATGTCAAAATGTATTTTTGTTAAAATGTTTTCAAGTACTTGTGTCTTACAGAAGAGCGATCTTTACTACCGTCTGGGAGCTAATTCCTCTCCCTACGAACATTGCACCCTATAAACTTTGTATACCTCCCTGGCTGCCTAAAGTACCACAAATGTATGTATAAGTACGAATAATCTATTCCTTAAGTCTATAACTACATATACTATAGTCTACAAGAATGTTAATAAAGCTGACAACGGTAAAGTTTTGTGGTAGGGACCCCAAATTCAAAAACAGAGCTCGTGGGTTCGATCCCCACCTGAGACAACTGTGTGGCATGAACATGTCTGTTCGTTCCATATCCGGGCGTAAACAATCTATGCAAGGTTACTGGTAATTGAATCGATCTTTTCTAGTTGGGGGGTCTAGCAGTGCCGGCTTTGTGCGGAAAGCAAATGAAGCTGCACTTCACTAAAATTATGTTATACCTACAACAACAATCAGACTATGAAAGTTTTTTTCATAAATTTATTTGCAAACTTATGGCTTAAAGTAATCTTACCTATTATTCAATCTGAAGGTACATAAACTTTACTAGATAGATTTAATTCTATATTTAGTAATCGCTTCGTCTCAATCCGCGGCGCGTTGCGGTGACATAAGACTACCAATCATTTAGCTTCACTAGCGTTGCATACATTGCGTAGTTTCAGTGAGGATACTCAGATAACTATTAAGTCATGGAGCAATGGAATACACTCTGAAAGAGGCCGGATCTGCTTCGCTCTATTCACATAAAATAATATATGGCTTTGCTAACATGATACAACGTAAAATATATTCATAAATATTATAACAATATAATTATTGTATTCTCAGTTCAGATAGGATTGCCGTTAATAGATATTCAGTTTACTTTATACAAAAACATTGTTACATGTTTTCCATAGATGTCCCAATGATGATATAAACCTATATCTATCTATCTATCTGACTGACTTTTAAGATGAGGATGGTGCTAATGATCTTGTTGCAACCTATGCCTATGCTTTCCTTTGACTTAGGGACGTATTTTTTATTACTTTGTCTAACTATTGTCTATTGGACGAAGGAAGCCCGAAGTCAAATAAGGAATTAAACTTAAGGGTAAATACACGCCAAAATGTTCCTAAGGAATACAAACCTGCTAAGGCTAGGCAACTTCTAGAATTAAATAGGAAACGACTAAACTTAGTCACAGGAGCGCTGTAGGCACTTCATCACCAATAGGCTCTTGCAGCACATGAGACTCACAGAGACATCACTGCATAGGGCATGTGGCATTGCGAAAGAAACAATGTTACATATCGTCTGTAAATGTGATGCAATATCACGCATGAAGCATCTGGGGATGTGCTATCCCAAGCCGGATGATTTGCGTCCTAGAAAATAGTCAAACCATACACTCCATGCAAAGTGTATTTGAAAATGACTATTAGTAGGGCCAAAGGATGGGGACACAATAAATCTAAATAGGTCACAGTGTAGGGCAAGCCCACCCCAATTAAATAAGATATGATAAAATTAAAAAATATTACTGACTCCGTGCCTCGGAGAGCACGTTAAGCAATCGGTCCCGGTTGCTGTCAATAGATAGCAGTCGTTACAATCCACCAACCCGTATTAGAGCAGCGTGTAGAATTTAAGCTCCTAGCCCCCCTCACCTTGGGGGGAGGCCTAAGCCCTAGCAGTGGGGTATAATGGGCTGAGGGAATGGAATAGTTTACCTAGCTCTACCTGTGTCTTTGGGTAATGTAGGCTGTTGTTAATTTTGTTACTCTAAGAGATATCTCTTACATCTTACAAACTTAGTCTTGCAAATAAATAATTTAATTGACATAGGAGTAACAAAAATGCATTCTTCAAATGTTTCTCTAACCGTGGTCTACGTCTCCCACCAGTAGGACCAAGGTAGGTATACCGTCATATCCACCGCTTTTATTCACTGGCTCCGTGTACTCACTGGTGCTCTGCACTCATTACTCCCGAAATATAAGATTATCCATAAAATCCTTGTATAGTGGGTTGACTTTAACTGGTATAAATTCAGTATAATTCAAATAAAGATAATGTTAATAAACTCTTAAAATCGGTCATTTAAATTTTAAGTCTCTACACAATTTTACAACATTATATGAAAAAATTCGTGGCGGGGGCGCTAAAGACCACCCTCCATTTCTTCCAAATGTCAAAGGGTATTTTGTACCCCTTTTAAAAGATCTTTTGAAGACATATACGGCAAACTAATCTGAAATCATGAAAAGTAGTAGATGTCAAAATGATAATAATAATACTCCTTGACTAGTTATTATTAACTAGTAAGTATATATTCCTGGTTCGAAGTGGTTCCGGAGTGGCTCGAATCAAGGCGTGTACCAATGAGTTTTTTCTGACTTAAGTACATTAACTACCACTGACTCCGTGCCTCGGAGAGCACGTTAAGCAGTCGGCCCCGGTTGCTGTCAATAGGTGGCCGTCGATACAATCCGCCGTCCCGCATTGAAGCAGCGTGGTAGATTTAAGCTCCAAGCCTCTCATCTTGAGGGGAGGCCTAAGCCCCAGCAGTGAGGTATAAAAAAATTGCTGATGGAAAAGTATATATTCACAAGAAAATTTATTTTTTAATTTAAAATGGGTTCAATGCATAGAGTAAATAAATTCGACAGCAGTGTTTGATTATGTTATGGTCTTAATAGAATCTGAAATGTCACTTCACAGTATCGAAAATGTCAAACGCAATATCACGGTGGTGAAGGCCGGCGCGCGGGAACCTCGCGGACTAAACTCGGACTAAAAATTGCCATATCGCAACGGGTATACAGCAGCTAGCTAGAGTATGAGTGGTTAGCCGGTAAGCGCAGAAGTTCCCCAAGTACATTCTGAAAAATAAATTTGTCAAAGTTGAAATTCATCTTCGACGTCACTTAACTTTTTGAAAGGGGTACAGGTAAAAGTTTCAATTTTTTTAAATTCGATTAAGCCCAAAAACGTTAGGTCTACTAATTAATGCGTTGGTTGGTATCCACTTTCTAGTTACATTTTCTGAGTCTTTTCCCCATATACTAAGAAAAGTGCTTATGAAAACAAATCCAATAACCCCAAATTCGGTGGGTTCATTCTTGTTCCCATTATTGTATTCTATTATTCACCTTCCAACTCCATCATCCAACCCTCGACACACTGTACAAGGCTCTTGAAGACAAATCTACTGAGCCCAGACTTGGTACATTTACTAGGAATCGTCGAAAGTTTCTGTCATACTCCTTCCAGTCCTACTATCAGATCAGGTTTATCGTCCCATAATTATCGGATGTCATCAAAATACATACTTGTCACATTGCAACTCGATTCGATTAACCGTTAAGATTTTTTTTCTTGGGGATAATTAGATTATTGCATTGTCCTAAAAACTACATGCATGTGCGTAATTTTAATTTGGCAGGTTAAGAGGAAAGGTGACGTGGAATTATTTCAAAGCTTTTGTTGTACAATAATTTTAGACGAAATATGCATATATTATCAGTTTGTTGTAATCAGTTAGTTTGCAGTTGCCTCACCGGCGAAAGCGCCACTTGCGCTTGTTGTCGTGTCATTACTATCAAAATCAGTAGATTACATACATTTTAATATCCATATTAACTTTATAATACAATGAAAACAGGAATCGCAAAGCTTTAGCTTATTTAATAATTATGCTGAAAATTTTTTTTTTTAAATAGATATTCAATAAGTTATGAACCTATCAAATCTGCAATTAGATAGAGAGTACATATCTGACGTGATATGGCAGGTATCCCAGTTTCGACTGAAAATCAAAATTGTTTTCAACAAATTTCTTTCTATATGCGAGACAATAACAGACAATCTATTTAATATTGAACTCAATCATTATTACTTAAAGTACAAGATCCCGACCAATCTTTTTGATTCTTCATTATTTTTGAAATATTGTTCATATGCTATATAATATATCAATAAACATTACTAAGGAGAGTTGGCACTTTAAATTCGCATCGGGCTATTTTTAATTTAAATTGTTAATTTTTTTATTTTTGAATAATTCTAATATACATTTACGTACCAAAAAAAACTGGAGCAGCTGCTGAGTAAGCAGCTCCTAGGAAAACAGCCAAGCACGTAGAAATTTTAAATCGTTACCAATTCATACCTTTCGCTGTCGAGACGATGGGTCCATGGTCTAAGGATGCTAAATTATTTGCTCACGATTTGCGTGTCGCGCTGCGTCTGTTGATCCTTTGAGCAAAGAATACTTTGTTCAGAGGACCAGTGTCGCAATACAGCGTGGCAACGCGGCTAGTATCCTTGCTACCCTGAACCCGTCGTCTGTTTAAATTTTTTCTCATTTATTATTATTTAGATAGTATTTTTAATTTAAAGGTATTTTTAGTTTTTTTTTTTTTTTAATTAGATTTTAATTTAGAATTTACTTGTAATTCGTACCAAAAGTTATTACATGTACTAAAACGTATAACTTCCAAAGATTTTTTTTATATTAGAATCTGATTATTATTTTTATTATTTTAAAATAATTACATTTATATGTGAAAAATATTTGACAATTTCAATGAAAAAATAGCCCGGACCAAATTCAGGGTACCAACCCTCCTTACTAATGGTCATTAATATATTTCATAGTAAAAACAATATTTCGCCTGAGTAAATAATGAAAGATCGCTCTGGACGATCTGGCCACCTAATGTCACTACTGGTGATGGTCAGTTGGCACTCCAATTTCTCTACTGGCTACTAATGACCAAATGACATACTCCCATAACATCCACCGGTGGTATAGGTTGTCACATTTGACCACCGGTGATGACTTGGATATAAGACTACTGGGGGTCGATAATCCTTACACTACGATACTGCTCGAGCTTTGACAAAGCTATTAGAGGAATAGATCGGAATCTTAGACTATTAATAACAAAAGCTCTCTATGTTATAGGCCAGTGCCAGAATGACAGTAACGATTTTATAAATGCATACATCCGTTTAACTTAATCTAAAACCGTCTTTTGAAGTGCGTCGGAAATTGAGCTTGAAAATTAATGTTAATTAATTCTTGACACGGAACGATGTTAAATTAACAATTTGAGTTAAGACGGCTCTGCACAATCGCTAAAACTCGAATGCGTGTTTACTTTTATTTATTTATTTATTTCTCGAGATCGTTACACTCCTGTGAAAGCTGTAATGAAATAGAACACATTGGTGTATATTGACGTGCCATGCGTGTCTTCAAATGCGATCTAACGTGCCTATTGCACAGTGCTTAATGCCTATAATATGACTCTCATCATATTGTCCTACTGATTTAACAGTTATAACAATGTAATTTATTTATTTCATAGCCAAATCTTGTTAAAACCAACACGTAACCAACATTTGTAAATCTATCCAAAAAAAATTGAAAGCTATTTTAGCTGTTCAAACTCAAAATATCGATTTTCGTAGTTTTTGAGCTCTTCGAGCTCATAATATTCATTTTCCGAGCTCCCCAAGTACAAAAACAGAATTTCTATACATTTAAAATGTTATTTTGGAAATATTAGAACTGTAATATATTTTGAACGCGTCGTTCGATTTTTACACTTTTGGCGGCACTCGACGCAGTTTTTAATGTACAAAAAACGTATATAAGGTTTCAAATAGATCGGTTGGAAAATCTCAAAGTTATTTAATCAAAACTTAAAAAAAAAAAAAATATTTTCTGAATGCTTTTGAAACAGCTCGACTGATTGACTTCAAAATGTAATCAGATCTAAGTTTCGATAAACCCTTTCAAACACCGTATTGTGGTTCTTGATTGGTGAATCCGTTCTCAAGATATCGTACAACAAAAGAAAGTTACATACACCCACACATACGGACGTCCAGCCGAAAATGGTCAGAATGGCTACTCAGGACCTCGAAACGTGGAGATCTGATGAAAATTCGTTTTTCGAAAATCGGACCCAAATCAATAACTTCCCTTGGATAGCGGGAAGTTAAAAAAATCGGTGAAATTCTTTCCATAAAAATATCTTAACATAATATATCAAGTCTATCCTAAATTAAATGTGTCAACAATACCAGGTTTAGAACGTGATTCCCTAATTAAAAAATATTGACTTTTACTAACATTTTTTATAACGTTGTAATCGTTCACGTTGCACTGTTTTTTTTTATATCCGTTGGTTCGGATGTTCTGGTGCTTTATAGAAACTTTCCAATATTCTCACTTCTTAAGTACCATTGGTACTTTATAATTCTAATATGATTGTTTGTCCATCGTCCGACCGTATGTTCTCGTTTTCCGTATTTCCCAAAGAATTTTTTTAGACCTACTGCAGGGGTTTCTTTTACCCTCTAGTTTTGCAAGTACAATTTTGGATCTGATTGGAGGAACTGGAGAAAACTGCTTATATATATTATATAATAGTATACCTAGTTTCGTACTTCCGAACCGCCCGAGTATATAATATTAAGCAGTTTTACAATGTGCTCAATGAGCATATAATATTAAGCAATTCTACAATGTGCTCAATGAGCAAATAATACTAAGCAGTATTACAATGTGCTCAATGAGCATTTTTCGATAAAATAAAGTTACTTATGAGGACGTTTCATGCTTCTGAGGAGGTACATAATAAGACGTAAAGTAAGATATTTTATTTTAGTCTGTAATAGTACGCCATTTAATAATATTTTTAGTATGCACATGATCAGTCCTATGTTTAGTCAATGGTTATTTCCGACTCATGGATCGGCTCGTATACTGGAAATCCTATAGTAAGCAAATATTTATAAGACAATTATTACTTCCATCCGAAGAACGGAACTCTCAGGTCGCGCCTAAAGAAGTTTTACTTCAATAATTAAATTAAAATAATAATAAGATACTGGCAAATGCAATCAACATTTTAACCACAGGACGATGCTCCATGTAGATAATAGAAAGCCATACTAAGGTTTAAATGAACAGCTGTAACGTTTTGGCGCACATACATAAATAATTGTTTTCCGGTTGTTTTTGTAATTTCTTTTTAAAAGGGTAAAAAAGGGTATTTGACTAATATCGACGACCGCTTAGCCTAGTGGGTAGTGACCCTGCCTACTAAGCTGGAGGTCCCGGGTTCGAATCCCAGGTCTGGTCAGTATTAATATGATGAATATTGATACTGGTACCGGATCTTGGTTGTTATAATATGTATGTGGTGTCTTCGCTTGGTACCTAAAACACAAGCTAATGCTTAGTTTTAGGCCTAGACGTTGTGGTGATATATACGTTATTATTATTATTATTGAAAATATGATATTTATCACGAAAATATAAAAATAGACTTTATGCGATAACAAAATTTATATTCGGTTGAACTTATAAGCTATTAAAAGATTATCTATGTCCTTTTCTAGAAAAAAGAAATTTAACATTATTTTAAATTACCCCATACTGTACAACAAACAGTCTCCAAGCTGCTAGAGTTGGGGTTGAAAGTTCTCCCTCAACCGCCATACTCACCAGACCTTGCACCTACCGACTATTACTTTTTTTTTCAAAATTTGGACAACTTTTTAACGAGAAAAAAATTAAATTCTCGAAATACAGTATAAAATGCCTTTGAAGAGTTTGTTGCCTTCCGTCCAGTAGATTTTTACAAGAAGGGCTTCAATAAACTGCCACTGCGTTGGCAAAGATGCATCAATTGCACGGGTGATTACTTTGAATAACAGAAATAAAGATGTTTGAAAAAGAAACTTTAACTTTTTCATACAAAACGGCAACTTCATAGGTTAAGATCTAATATTTAGAAAACTCTTTCGTATAAAAGTTTTTAAACAAAATGTCAACTACCCTATTCTTATAAATAAGAATTCAGTACTTCAATCCCTTGCGTTTGACTTGATTTCCATCAAACTTTCTCGGACAGAACTAGTGGTGGGGAAGCGTCAATTAATGACGGAAGTCGCGATGTATATAGAGGATGTAAGATACGAGTATTATCTGCTCTTTCTTGTAAGTGTTCAAAATTAATTCACTGCATTTATCAGCAATGAAAACGCAACTAATATTGTGGAACACGCCACCTTAAATGAGTATTATTGAATTTCAACACAACGTATCCTCCTTCCATTTTGGCAAATTACTTCCACTTTGCAAACAATCCTTGATTACTTCGTTTGAAAGCAGAATGTAGGTACTGCATAAATTATTAAATAATATTTTATTTAGGTACACATTTATGGTTTTAGTGACTTATACACGTTATGATGACCGCTTAGCCTAGTAGGTTAGAATCTCAGGTCGGATCAGTATTTATATGATGAATATTGATACTAGTACCGGGTCTTGGTTGTATGTGGTGTCTTCGCTTGGTACCCAAAAACATAAGCTAATGCTTAGTTTGGGGCCAAGACGTTGGTTTGATGTAGACGTTATTATTATTATCATAAATTGCGATTGGGTTTAATTAAAATTATATATTCCAAATATATGTGAAGAATATGGTTTTTTTTTTTATTTTCTAATAACATTGTGATGGTTTAGCACTAATGTACAAAATTTTAAAATACAAATATTTTAGTTCATTATAATACTATATTGACTTCATTATTTAATTTTTCTTTTCTTCAAATTTTCCATTTCATCATGTGCAACCGCGACGTATCGACGCTACGCAGTACGTACTCAAGGTTACTAACCGTGAAACACTTTCAATGACGGTAAAAACGCATACATTTTATAAAAATAAATTTAATAAAAAAATTTATGCTACAACATTCATTTCTTTTTGAACTTATCTTCAAGTTCGACGTAACCTCCAAAATATGGCGGAAGGATAAAACCATACTTGAAATATGTAGCAGTAAAATTGTAAGATTTTTAAAATTATGATGTTACTGGAAAAATTATAATCATTGCTTTATTGTCATTCCTATTTAAGTGTATTTTTAAAATATTATGATTTTACTAAACTGTCAGCAAGATTATAATTTATGCACCCTTAATCCAATATTATCTTTATCATTAACAGACCAATAAGTCGGAAAATAATAAGTATATGTTGTAGACCGTAGGGAACAGGAGTACTACATTGCAGCTCGATCGAAACTGCCCGTCTAGACGTGCCGACTACCTACATACTTCATATGTGATGTTAACGCAACATCGAAGGCTTAGCATGATTGATGCGAATATTTAGAAACAACGCTCATTTAATAGTACAAGTATGTTATAAAACTTGTAGACAGCCTATCGACGCCGCTATATACGGCTGATTTTAAAAATCCCCTATCATCGAATGTGCCCATCTTTATCTTCATTTAGGAATATTTAGGATGTGAATTCAACTACTTCCAAGCAGTCTTATATGTATAAGTGTTAATGGTTTCTTATAAATCCAAATCGGCAACTTCGATCGAACAATAGAAATTTCCGGTAACTTCACAATGTCGACGATTTATGAAAAAAATAAAAATCTTGCTTGTCTCTCAGGCCATTAATGGGGCGGCCTAAATTTGAATAGACTTTGCAACACACAAAGCCTTTTCTGATTAACCCAAACAATAACGCATTTATTGTGTCAAGACAATCAGGTAGCGAAATGCCACCCCAACTGCTACTTAGTTTTACTACACAGAAAATAGTTTTTGGTTACAAGTAACAAAAAATTTGATAACTAGTTACCTGAAAATAGTGACAACATAAGTACTGCTATACGTAATCAAACTCAGTTGTACCAACTCACCAACCAGTAGCTTGCAGTTTAAGTAACTTTGTTTAAAAATTATCAAAGTTCTGCTATTTTCATGGTAACACAACTAGTTTTGTTATCTACTTTTTTCGGTGTACCACGTTTTACTGGCGACAAGGCGCAACTGTGAACACGGTAACCTTCCCTTTTTGAATAAGTATATCAGACAGATGTCAACTTTCATAGAAAGTTCAGCGAAAAATACCAATCTATATATTACATTTACTGGCGTTAAAGCGGCCACCAATCACCATAAGTGGTAACACTGCAATATTCATTTTTTTAAATTCCAGACCGAATTTTCCAACCCAAAATTTTAGAGTAGGCACTTAAGTGATTCCAGATAAAAATACTTGGAAATAAATAGATAAAAATCTAAACATAAAAAAAGATTTTCGCCCAAATCTTTACAAACCAATCCTAGCTGTAATTTCAGGTCAGTCGGATGCGAGCGGAGTTTTTCAGCTATGTGGAGAATCAAGACGTGACTGAGATCCACTATGGGAAAAGAGAATTTCTCAAACACTTTCCTTCTTCATAAACAAAATAAATGCGTTAAAGTTAAAGTCACTTCGGAAAACAATTCAAAAAAAATTAATTTCAGTTAGTTCAATTTTTTAAATAAATACTGAAATCAAAATAAACAGGTTTCACGAAAAATTTCTTTGTATAATTGTACTTTGAAAGAAATTTGAGGACGGTCTTTTTTTCGGATGTGCAGGATCACTCCTGCCACCCTAGCTCTACCAGAAAGCAAGCTCAGCAGACTCTTCACGTTGCCGATGGCTTCTGGGAACGACCTCACTGATACGAGGTTGACTCGTGTCTACATGGCAAACTGACTTACTAGTGTGCATCGGTAGTTAATTCACGGTGCTACGTCCAGGTATTTCTAGGTATGTGTTTCCATAATATTTTTTGTCTATTACTTAGTGATTTTTTTTCAATGTTAACTTTCTTAAAGAGATTTTATAGATTTATAATAACATTATGCGGAGGGGGGTACAGTACAACTTATTGAGTTTCGTGTTTGTCATTATAATCGTAAGAAAATAATCAACTATTATTATTATTATTTTAGATTATTAAAGAAATAAAATGTGGTTATAAATTACAATTTGAATTAAATTGAAGGGTAGGTGTCTACTTTGGGACGCCACCCGTGCGAAGCCGGGGCGGGACGCTAGTATTATGTATAACTTAATTATATACTGTGACCTACGAGGCAGCGGCGACCGCACGTCTTGCAAAATCTTAGACTGTGACGTTGTTCTACTATCATAATGTGTTGATTCGGGTTTATGTTCTTCATGAATATTAATAATATTTATCTGCGTTCCGCGACATTGACTTGTTTACGTTTATCGAACGACATTGCAAAATAATTTTGCAAATATGAAATACATTGCTTCTTTTGTTCCTTTCTTTCTTCTTCGAAGTGATCTCTGACCAACATTGTATATTGCAAAAATTTTTAAATGACGCATTTTGTATAATTAAAGGAGTATATCGGTGAGATTACGTGGCGTCGCAAGCGTACATTGGCGCAACGCCAGACCTGCCCCAACGTAGTGCATGTTGTCCACTGTATAAAGTTAACTAGTCAGGCTACCTAACACTACAGCGCACTAGTCTAGAATTTAAGATTATTTTATCGCAAATGACGTAATGATTTGTACTGAAGTGTGGATTTTTAGGTTTCTATGTAAACTGACTACACCAGTTTATAATCTGTTACGCGTCTTTAGATCAAAAATAAGTATTCATTATAAATCGAACAGTAGTGATAGCCGTGTGGTGTCGAGCCCGCTTCTTGTTTAGAAGGCCGTAATTCGAATCCCAAGGCATGTACCAATTAGTTTTTTATGACTTAAATACATAACTATCACTGAATCCTTGCTTCGGAGAGCATGTCAAAACGACAGTCCCGGTCGCCCTCGTTTAAAATCTACCCACCCGCTCTAGAGCAGCGTGGTGGATTAAGGTCTAAGCACACTCATCCTGAGAGAATGCCCAAGGCTCTACAGTGGGGCATATTGGGTTGATATGGAATTAAAACATCGTAAAGCTTCGATGTTAAATTAATTTAATAAGAAAATAACGTATATAGAATATAACGCTACCTAAATTGGGATTAATACAATATCTTGAGGTTACATTGACTTAAAGTCACATAATTTAACCGCAATCAGATATTAACCTGAAAATGGTACAACTATTATAATTAAAATAATTCTTGTGTAGCTAGAAGACAGGTTGGTGCCGATAGAAATAGCTGGCGCACTGTGTCGTGCGGTGACCATGATTTGGTTATAAATATATTTTGCGTATTTGTATAACGGGTATGAACATATAAACAAATGTAACTAAATGAACTTTAATAGAAAATAAACACTTTATTGTCATAATTTTTCTTTATTTCACATTTGAAACATTATTCGTTATTTTGAATTTAAATAATAAAATGAAAACTCCCACGTTTTATTAACATTTATTTTTAATACCGAAGCCTCTTTGAAATGTCCTTTCCATGACGTCATTCACACAAACGTGTCGTGTTTCTGATCCAAATTAAGCAAGCACACAATTTAATGAAGTAAGATTTTAAGAGGAAGTTTTTGTCAAAAAAATTAATCTCAAAAATTTAGAAAGATTGAGCATTGTCACCATAGCGTAAATGCAGACGGGGTGCATCCGGCGGTTTCCATGGCAACCGCCGGGAGACTGCAACGCTCACACCTATACAATAAAGGGCTATGGCGAAATCCTACAGTACCCTATTGCTGTTATAAAAGATATGAAAAGGTCAGTACAGGTAGAGTTTCATAATGACTGACTTTGAAAGCAGATCCGTGTGGGTAATGTAACGTCTAAGGGAATGTGATAAATATGGGCCTACCATTACTTATAATTAAATGCTTTAAATTTCAAAAAAAATGTCTCTCGTGTGCTCGCACTGGGTCGAAGATTTGGATATTTTATTAACACACTGAGTGTTCGGCTGAACCCAGTCCAAACATATAGAGCATGTAGAGCTTACTGAAATAATGAAAAAGTTTTGAGTGAGCGAATGGCGCAAACTAACGGTTATCGAGAAAAACATGTTTAAAGTTGAACTAAGTTTAGCCGAACACCCCGTATATATTTAGAGATCCATTTTTTTTAATCATTTGTTTTATTTTAATTTTAAACTTCTTGTTAAGTTCGGTGAGCTCTACACGCTCTAAAAGATTGGACTACGTTCAGCCGAATATCAGGTACAGAGATAAAGATGGCTAATCGCCATCTCTCTCTTCCTGTTTTTTCATAATAAGCAAATAATGTCTACTTATAAAATATTTGTAAATGAATATCTAGCCATATCTCAGTATGACACAACACTGTAAAACTAAGGGTCGCGGGTTCGATTCCCGCCCAGGACAAATATTTGTGTGCATGAATATATTTATTTGTTCTGTTTTAAAATATCTATTAAATGTATTATAAAGAATATTAAACTATGTATACCAGATGCCTAGTACCATAAATTAAATAAGATCATCTAAACATATGGTAAATAATTATCACCACATTACTCAACAACACGTATTCATTTTGTCGGTGAACAATAATTTTTCTATTATATTGCTTGGCACCTATGTCTGTCTATCTCTTTCTCTTTCTTTCTCTCTCTCTCTTTCTCTGGTATAATCCACCTGACATGGACATCGTTGTCTACACACCAATCCTTTTCGGCTGTCAAGTCAACCTACATATGAGAGAGTTGAAGCGTTCTAACGCATTCCAGTAAAATTACATGAAATTAAACTGACAGTCGCCTGATTTTGACTGTATTTTCTGGAACAGAATAAATGGAGAAGTGTTGAAAATTATATGTATACTTCCGGCCGTCCGTTCATATGTCTGTTACATTCTTGCAGCTTTTACAATTCACAAACCTTTGATTATAAATAAATATTTTTAGATGGAGGTTCGGCGTCAAAAAAAAGTGAATAAAAATATCTCCTAACTCTTAGGTTATAATTGACGCGCCCAGAGACTGGTAGTATACGGTTAGCAAGGAGCGTTGAGAGTATGTAGATTGTAGTCTATTTAGTCACTCACACAAGCATATTAAATTCGGACTATTTTTGTTGTCTTTGTACTATGTGTGAACATTGTAATTTGTGACTCTATCTATACATGTAAATAAGCAAAGTTCACTTAAAAAATTCAGAGTGTCGTATGCGAAAAAAAACTTCATAATATTTATTGAGAAGGCGTAGACGAAAAATTAATTTTACTCATCGCATCGTGTAGGGTACCGTTTCATATATTTTGTAAATTATCTGTAAGGGTTCATTTTGAAATTTTTATTTCATCTTCCAGTCACATGTTACGAGCTATAGCATCATTTGCAGTGTTTCTTGTTTTAATATACTTTAATGAAAAACTATATCTGTCCCTAAAAAAAAAACAAATTTTAAAAATAATCAATTTTTAGTCACCATCAAACTAAAAAAATAATAATAATTTTGTATGAACCTAGACGATTCTTAGTTCCATCGAAATATTTGTAAATAAAAAACATTTCCATTTAACGGTATTTTAGAACGGAACTTTTTAACTACTTTTTAACTCAATTCATCAATTTACATTTTAATTTAATAATAATAATGAATTACAATTATAGTTGTTTACAGCTGGAGCTGTTATGAAAAAGATTTAGGCTGTAATAGAATTATTGGGAAAATAATAATAACCATAAAATTGTTTTGAAAAATAAAATTCTAACGAGGACGCGAATAATAAGGAATTTCCATGAATCACTGGAATAGATTGAGCTTGGATATTAAATTTGTAGAAAGCCCGACAATGGTGTCTACAGACGCATTCGTAGGCTCACGTTTGACTGTGTGACGCCGACGGCGGTCGTCATGGCGACGGGAATAACTCTCTTTTGCTGCTTCACTCTCTTACCAAAGTATAGTAAAAGCATAGTGTGATGTAGTGTGTGATGTCTACCTACATAAATATCGCATGAAATTACTGTATGCATTGTTAATGTTTATTCAGCTGGGAAATGAAAAACTAGGTAGAAAGTATTCTTTTTGTATGTCTGACTTTACAAATGTACCCTTACCAACTTTTACAAAAAAGTTCTAAGTATCTAAAATCGGAAAAAAATTTTTTTTTTTTGTTGAGGATAAATAAAAACGACTTAACTAATTTTACAAATTCTGTCATATCACCTATGGATAGCTACATTATCAGCGAATAACATGAGCTATGTTTTATTTTCAAACTAGCTTTATACCCGCTACTTCGCTCGCGTGGAAAACACAGTTGTACAGGGACAGCTATTATTTTTTACACAGATATATTTTATAAGCTGAAGAATGACGTAGGCTACTTTTTATCCCGGAATAAGGGGTCCCGGTACAACTGCTGTAGTCCACGCGAGCAGAGTCGCGGGCGGAAAGCTAGTAATTAAATATAACCAGTGAAGCCTTTTGAAATGCATTCGAAATTTAGAGTGACAATTTTCATATGTTCAGAGAAAGGGAAGACAAAGCGGACAATATTCATAACGAAACGGAACCCTCGAGATGGCAAAAAGGATGGAGGAAACATGGTTCAGATCATGCCGTTGTCTTGTCGTTGCCGGAGGCCTACGTAGATCAGAGACACCCTGATATGTAAAACCATGACTTGCCCGTGGTACTACCAGGGTCGTACTACCAGTTGGTCCATGGGGGATTTTTTTGCCCGTGGGCGTACTATGTATTCTTTGATCAAAACTCAGTATGCAGATTACTGTGAATAACCGATGAATAAGGTGGTGCCTAAATTTTTTTGACTGTACTGTATTATTACAATATTTGTTATACTATTTTGTGGCAAAATTATTATAAACGTCCAGCCCCAAGTAATTAAATACACGCTATTGATAATAGTTTTTTTTTTAATGAAAATTACGAACCTTCATAAACTGTGACAAAAAATATCTGTATAAGAACATACCATTTTTTTAAACTTTTTGTTTTTAAAACATAAAACCAAAAAATATATAAACTACAAAAAGCTAAAAAACCTACATATAATAATAGATATAAATATCAGTTGTCTGTTACCCATAATACAAGATTTGCTTAGTTTTATCTATATATGTATATATTATGAATAATATTTAAGTATCAATTGTCTAGTACCCCATAATACAAACATAATACTTGCTTACTTTGGGACTAGATGACGCTGTGTAGGATGATTATTATTACATGCTTTCTATCATTATCATCTTTAAATTATTGGTAAAAGTTTATCAACTCTGGTTCAGAAATGTGATGAATTTGGATCGTAATCATATAATTTGGCTACACTTTGCTTCTTGTTCTCTTCAGAACCTTTTACTTGCCATTCAAGGTCGCACTTAACCGATTATTTACATTGAAATATCAAAGTGTTGTCATTACGAACATCCTTAACGAAATATACGGTTTTATATTTGTTTATGCTTACTGTTAAATATAATACACTATGTACATGTTTTGATCCTGGGACGCTTCGTCTTGTTGCCAATCTCTGGTTGCCAAAAATATATTCGAAAGAACATTAGCCAGGGCCATTTCTACAGTTATGAAATTACTGCGATTGAAAATTGTGTATATAGTACAACTAGTATCCCATAGACATTCCAAATATAAATAAACAAATAAATACTTAGGACAATCCACGTAGCATCACCTAGTCCCGAAGTAAGCAAGTATTATGCTTGTATTATGGGTACTAGATAACTGCTATACGATACATACTTAAATACTCTTTATAATATGTGCATGTATTTTACTCCCAAACACGGAACGAATAGACGTGTTCATGTACACAAATATTTGTCCCGGGCGGGAATCGAACCCGCGACCTTCGGTTCTGTAGTTAGGGTCTTTAACCACTCGGCCAACCGAACGGTCAAATGAAGCCTAGGACGTAGAAATTTAGTTCAATATCGATAAACGAAAAAGTTAATTAACTAATATTGTTCATAGAAATATGATGACATCGCCAAAACAAATAAGTATTTTCATAAATTGGATCATAGATAAAATTTTACATTTTAAGAAACGAGACACGAGAAAACAATCGCTTATTTTAATTCATTCGAAATATTACAAATAATCGATTTATGCTGCTGTGCCCTCGTAAGGCTTAAAATAAGTTTTTTTTAATTATTTTATTTTACACCTGTTCATTATTTTTTCCTATCCATTGCTCATGATTGAGCATTATCATCAAGGGTCAACAGTCGTTTTAAAATTCCACCACGTCACCTTTTCGTCTGGCAGATCATTATGTTCTGAAATTATCATAGACAAAATAAACTTCCTTTAACTAAAAATTAGTTTGGATTTGGTGTTTGTGTTATATATTTTTTTGTACAAATATTCTAACATATTGATACTTGAGTTAGTTGTTATTGATCGTGAGCATCCGTGCCGGGCACCGCAGCGTTGCTAGGCTGCGGGAAATGCGCCGGGATACCGCCTGCACCCGTTTCCTGGACAACCTGTCAAAACTCCCGCCCGGGAATCGTTTAGCTCCGTCACAGTCGGGAATTTTCGTTTTATATTAGAAAGAGACGCATATAATCTTCAAATAACTATGACTTGCTACGGAAAAGGCATGTATGTTTATTATTAGTTTTCGACGTTAAAATCTCATTTCCTCGTTAAGTTTCTATTTGTACCTATAGCGGTGATTTTTTAATCATTTTCCAAAATTAAAAATTTAGATCTTTGGCGAAAATAAGAAAATACTTGTTTTTTTTCTTTCAGTTCTAATATATTGAGATATGACGCCACTAAGTTATCATCTCAGCCGTGTCATGCAAAGAAACACAGTTTGACCACGATACCTGCCTAATACTAATATTATTACCAGTCAAATTTGAAAATGTATGTAAGCCAGCGTAAAAATATTTATTGGAAGAGAAAGGGGCAAATTCATTTTTAAACCTAATTATGGAAATTGAAAACGAATTGTTAAAATAAAAAAAAAATGACACGTATCATATAATAGACGCTTTTTCAGCGCTGTGTATATTTAGCAGGATACTGCCACTGTCGCATTTGTCATACGACAACGGAATCTTACTTTATCGCATCCAAACACATACTTCACACCCGCGGAAATTGGCAATTATGTTTTCATCCAAATATTACTGTACGATGCCTCCAGACGGCTTGCGGCGACGGCGCAAATGCTGTCATTGCTCCAAGTTATAATAATTATAGACTAGGTACATACTGAAGAGATTATTTATACTTTTTCCATTAGAGCTTCTTTTTCACTCTTGTTTGGTTCAAATACGTGATTTAGCATTTATATGTACATTTGTGGCCAATTATATCCTATACTTATTTTTATATTTCACCATCTTCAAGAAAATTAGTGCTCAATACATCCCTTGAAATTTTTACAGTGGTTAAATATTTAAGCAACATTTTTGGTTCTATTAATTATCCATAGTTTTTCTTCGAATTATATCTTCCTTTTAAATTTACTTCTGATATTCAAAAGCTCTAGAAATAGCTTACCATAGGTGAAAGTTCTGTTATTCGGATCAATAGTAACATTGCCAAATCCAACCGAAAGAAACAAGGGTATGTCACTTAGATATAAATAGAAAACCTTATCAAGTTCACTTTACAAATTTTTATGTTCTGACGTTCAAAGCTACACCGTAATACATTTTTCATGTAGCTATTATACGTGTGTCAATGACGGGCGGTTACCTATGAAAAGGTTACAATATTTCAGGCAATAAACATGCTGTCATTTATATTGCGATTCCTTATTCTAATGTTTTGGGCTCCTTTTACTATATAAATTCGTGTCATGATAGAAGATGACTAGAAGTTCGTGGGTCGAATCCTAGAAATACGGGCATGTAGGTACCTAATAATGAAACTTTTCTGACTTAAGTACATAACTATCACTGACTTCGTGACTCGGACAGCATGTTAAGCCGTCGGTCCCGGTTGCCATCATCAGATAGCAGTCGTTAAAATCCACCAACCCGCACTGGAGCAACGTAGTGGTTTAATCTCCAAGCATCTTATCCCGATAGGAGGCCTAAGCCCTCGCAGTGGAACATAATGGGCTGATATGGATATTATGGAGTAAATAAACATTAGAAGAAACCATCGTAATAAATGATTGGATGTAAATAATAGAGTGTTTATCCACCACTGAGTTATCACCTAGATTATTGTAGGTCTTCGTACGTAAATGACGCTTGTCCTAAAAAAAACTAACAACCGTTGTGTTTCAAGGAAACGTGTTTTCTTAAAGTTATTTGTATATTTTAAACGAAACATTTACACAAGATACTGCAATACAAATATAACAGCTTTATTGGACCGCTGAATTTTCGACACAGGAAGAAAAGACAAGAAGAAGATAAAAATTCGATTAGTTCCACATATGAGTACGCTGCACAAAGTGCGTAGCCAATAAAATATATTATATTTCTTTTTCACAAAATATATCTACCAATACATTTCTTTAAATTACCATCCCCTGAAATAAAACGTTGTAAGTAAACTAAGTTGTGACAATTTATGTGAAGACAAACGATTCTCATAAAACAATTCATTAGGCCACCCCATGGGTTGACATGCTAACGAGCAAGTGATATTTTTTCTGACTCCATGTGTTTACGTTAAAAATCAAATAACTCATCTCAGTACATTATCTTTTATGTTACAGTCCAAATTACAACTTTATCCTAAGAAACTACCTGGTACTTTTTTAAATAGTCCAAGTATTGTTAAAAAATATTTAACTTTTTTTTTATTTCAATCGATTTGAAACCTTGCAATTACATTATATGTATATTTATCATTTTTATTCGCGTAAAAAAATTATTTAATTATTAATTTAACAAATTCAGGAACAAGTACCTACTATAGAAGTACACAGTATACATCTATATTAATAAAATTGAAGTGTCTGTCTGTCTGTCTGTCTGTCTGTCTGTCTGTCTGTTCCGGCTAATCTCCGAAACGGCTGAACCGATTGCAATGAAACTTTGCAGACGTGTAGAGGGCATTACCGCGGGTGACATAGGGTACTTTTTATCTGGCTATCTGTCCATCTGTCTGTCTGTTCGAGCTGATCTCAGAAACGGCTAAATCGATTTCAATGAATCTTGGCAGACGCGCAGAGGGTGTTATCATGGGTGACATAGGCAGCTTTTTGTTTTTCTGTCTGTCCGTCTGTCTGTCTGTTCGAGCTGGTCTCCGAAACGACTGTACCGATTTCAATGAAACTTCGCAGACGTACAGAGGGCATTATCAGGAGTGACAAAGGCAATTTTTGTCAATCTCAGACTCATCGTGTTGGTACTCAAACTTGATGTTTTGACGAAATCTATGTGACCACGTGACCAAATTTTTAAATGCTTATATTTTCGAAACTATCAATCGCAGACCTATCGTGTTGGTACTCAAACTTGATGTTTTGACGAGATCTATGTGACCACGTGACCAAATATTTAAATGCTTATATTTTCAAAACTATCAATCGCAGACCTATCGTGTTGGTACTCAAACTTGATGTATTGACGAGATCTATGTGACCAAGTGACCAAATATTTAAATGCTTATTTTTTCGAAACCATCAATCTCAGACCTATCGTGTTGGTACTCAAACTTGATGTTTTGACGAGATCTATGTGACCACGTGACCAAATATTTAAATGCTTATATTTTCAAAACCATCAATCTCAGACCTATGGTGTTGGTACTCAAACTTGATGTTTTGACGAGATCTATGTGACCACGTGACCAAATTTTTAAATGCTTATATTTTCGAAACCATCAATCTCAGACCTATCGTGTTGGTACTCAAACTTGATGTTTTGACGAGATCTATGTGACCACGTGACCAAATTTTTAAATGCTTATATTTTCGAAACTATCAATCGCAGACCTATCGTGTTGATACTCAAACTTGATGTTTTGACGAGATCTATGTGATCACATGACCACATTTTTAAATGCTTATATTTTCGAAACTATCAGTCGCAGACCTATCGTGTTGGTACTCAAACTTGATGTTTTGACGAAATCTATGTGACCACGTGACCACATTTTTAAATGCTTATATTTTCGAAACTATCAATCGCAGACCTATCGTGTTGGTACTCAAACTTGATGTTTTGACGAAATCTATGTGACCACGTGACCACATTTTTAAATGCTTATATTTTCGAAACTATCAATCGCAGACCTATCGTGTACGTACTCAAACTTGATGTTTTCAAGAAATCTATGTGACCACGTGACCAAATTTTTAAATGCTTATATTTTCGAAACTATCAATCGCAGACCTATCGTGTTGGTACTCAAACTTGATGTTTTGACGAGATCTATGTGATCACGTGACCACATTTTTAAATGCTTATATTTTCGAAACTATCAATCGCAGACTTATCGTGTTGGTACTCAAACTTGATGTTTTGACAAGATCTATGTGACCATGTCATATTACCTCATTTCATAAAAATTTCATAAGATTTCTTAGGCAGTTAAATTTTAGAACGTTCTAGAAAGTGTTACAATGTTCTAGAGCGTCGCGTTCCTTTGACTGTCCCAGTACAACTGCGCTCAACGCGAGCGAAGCCCGCGGGCGGAAAGCTAGTATTATAATAAAGACCTAACACTCTATACCTACCATATTTAAAACATTTTCATAAATATATATAATTATTATTCCGCTGGTCCGCTTAGCACATAGGGTTGTCCTATGTACGAATACAGATATGAGCATGTGTCTACAGTAACGGCGCAAAAAATATCGCCTCAAAAGTAACTATATTTAATACACTACTGCTTGCAACGCACACATACTGTGAAGGGGGGCTGGATATAAAAATGCTCTCGTCGCCCCTGTCTAGACTTCCCGGCCAGACGGTCGGGGTTAGCGCTTGTACGTAAGTCTAGACGGCACTGTGGTATTGCTAGGGATAGGTCAGGCTCGTTGCAGTCGTATCGATCTGGGAGATGCGATTCGGTGCATTCGATTGTGTCTTGTGCAACATTTATGGCGGACCGTGGCCACGATTTGTGGAAATAACTCATAATTTATATAGAACGCAAATTCAAAATATAACCAATCATTTTTATTCAATATAGATGAATCACAGGCGGTTCAGCAAGTCTGAGAGAACAGTTTGCTACACAAGTGCATTGCATGTCCAAAATTAAGACAAAAACTGTCGTTTATCACACGGCACGTATTTACTCATAAATCTTTTACGCCAGTACGCTGTATATACACATACTTACTAAAAATTAAAATGTACTACCATTTCGAAAATGCAAAACCAAGAAAAACTGACAGGAATCTATTTCAGTTGAAATATTACAACGACGTCCACATATTTATTATCATTCAAATACCTACTGATTAACCCAATAACAGACACTTAACACTTTCAACAGACACTTTTAATGAACTAACCTTTAGTAATTTATTTTAGTCAATTATTATTTATTTAATAATAATTCCTTTCGAATTACTTTATAAAATTTATAAATTATAAAGTTGTTTATAAAGGTGTGAAATAATTAAATAACGGTATTATGCCTTACAATCGCTCTAAAATAATAAAATGTAAGATGTTATAACCACAGAGCATTACAGTAGGTTAGAATTGGCATGTAGGCGGATACGCCCTTCCAGTATACAGTATGTATACTTACAAAATCATACTTAAGACAGATCTCATGACCTAACTAAACTCTAAAATGCGACATCAAATCATACCAAAGATGTAAGTGAAAGCGATGAACGACTTACTCACTTTCTAAAATTATATAAATCTAAGACAAAAATATTTACGTATGAGTATTATGTTTATTCTTATTTTCGTTGTGTAATTATTTTTGGGACACGTACCTCGGAACAAATACCATCACATGGTATCTCTAACCTACTCGATTCTCTGTGGTTTTAACTATCGTGCGTGGCCCCTAAACTGCATGCTCATAGACAAACTTTAGTATCATCATCGTAGGCACGCACGACGGTTAATAATAAATATAGTTCTTATCTTAAATTAAGTTTTAGATCGATTATAAAGTAAAATATTATTAGTTAATTATTACTCACTTTTTAAAAGACCTACTTTTAATTGATTATTTTTAGCTTTTTATTAGTCTTTGCATAAAGATTAACCTTGGTGTATTATTTTAAATATCGAATTTTACTTTTTTATTTCAAACTTTTTAAAGATTATTAAGTCAGTGTCCATCAGTGGGATGTTTATAGCAAGATGATGATGATAAGGAAAAAGCTGTTTTAAATATATATATATATATATCCACTGCAGCGCCCCCTGGTGGCTTGTAACCGTTAACCAATCTAAGAACTTGCACTGAGCTGACACCTATATCAGACCATCTGTTGAAAAGAAGAATATCTGCTGCAGCACCCATTAGTGACTTGTAACCTCAAGGCATATACAGGATGAGATTTTAGTAACCAGCCAAAAATTTTCTATATACCTTACATATCACCAATAGACCTCATTACGTAATTAAAAATATAGGTCAAGTATTCATAATCAATAATTATATCCTAATAATTTTTCAACAAAATTTGGCTATCTTCTACTTACATACGAAAGAGCGGGGAGTGGGGCATATGACCGGAGCGCGTGCACGTGCACTGGCGCCCTCGTGAATGGTGACTAGTATATTGGTAGTTTTGGGAAAGGTTTACGTAGTCTTAACTGAATATGTTCCTATTGAACAATACTAAAAAGGAACGAGACGGCAAACGAATTTTTATCAACGGTCATTTATTAAAATTTGGCTGGTCATTAAAACCTCACCTGTATAAGAACCTAGTCTGGAGTGATACGTGTGTAAATCAAAAATGAATTAAAATTGAACCAGCAATGGGCTTGGACCAAAATTTTTATACATAGATTTAAATATTTTTCTTTTAAACTCTAAAAATATGGAATGTAAATTTTGAGTTATTTAATAAGAAATTTAAAATACCCCTGTGACATCAACTGGACAGAATATTTACTATTTGCTTTATCTTAGAATAAATATAGTCATAATATTTTATTGATTCATGAAGACTACAATTTTATTTAACGTAGTGGCTTTACCTAAATATTTTTTATTTAGTTTTAGCTTTGCTATTTTATTGTGGAAAACAGCGCAATAGGCTCAACCGCTTAGATGACGTCATAGGGACAATTTCTACATCAGATGTATTTTCATAAAGATCTAGTCATGGACGTAATAATGCATACGATCTAGTAAATTCGCACTTAGAAAACATTGATATTTTGAGAGATTATTCTAGAATCTCGCTCCTTTTAATTTTAAAGACAAAATCAGCGCAACTTTAAAGTTTTGGTCGAAGCCTATTTTAAAGAAAAATACCAACTGGAGGACCCCCTAGTGTACTTTGTTCGTAAAACAAGAACTTGCTTGCTAAGAACTTGCTCTGAGGTGACACGTATGCAAAACAAAAACTGCATCACAATCGGGCCAGCCGTTTCAAAAACACATATACTGCATCGCCCCTTGGTGACTTATAGCCGTAAAAACACAATTAAGAACCTGCTCTGAAGCAATATCTGTCGTCTCCGTCCCATCCTGGATAAAAACTAATACAGTCGCCATGAAATTTTTTTTAACCTTTAACAGTTTAAACCTGGGAATATTCCCTTGACTACTAAAATATCGTACAATTTGCACAGAAATATAATAGTCGGTTACACCCAACGATTCTTAAATCTATTTGCCACTGATATTGCGTATCTTTTTAGAGTAAATTACTTTGACAGCTGCGTTTGGTTTTAATGTTTTAATAGAGTTATAAATGTCACTTCACAGTATCGAAAATGTCAACCGCAATTTCGCGGGGGTTAAGACCGACGCGCGGAAATTTCGCGGTGGTGAAGACCGACACGCGGGGACCTCGCGCACTGAAACTCGGACCGAAACTAGCCATCTTACACGAGCTAGCTAGAGTGTGAGTGTTTGGACGGTAAACACAGAAGAGGGCTTCTAGTCAATTCGTAATTCTATGCATATCTTGAGATTAGCTTTATTTTTCCAAAACTCTAATTTGACATAAAGTACGAACAAATTGTAGGTAAATGTTCATAATCCCTGGATATATCTGTAATTGACATGCATATTAGAAATAAGTCCGAATCATACTTTTTTATAAGCGTTTAATAAATCATGTTGTGGATGTACCTAAATAAATAAATATATATATTATATAATATATTATTATATTATATATTTATTTACGTACATCATATTCATAAATAATATTTATTACTTCTTGAGGATGTCTTTAATCATTTTTAAAATCACCTTTACCACTATCGATAAAAATAAATTTGACCGGAAACTAGCAATTTTTTTAAGGTACCGGTAAAGGTAACGGTAAAGGTAACGGTAACCCTATTACTAAAGTTCCGCTGTCCGTTCGTCCGTTTGTCTATCACAGGGCTGTATTGTCTGAACCGTAATAGGTAGACATTTGAAATTTGATTTTTTTACAATGGCCGCTATAACAACAAATAATAAAAATAAAATGCAGTTAAAAATTAAATAGGGGTCCTCATGACTGTTGACATTACAAGAAACCTGTTTTTTGTATTGTACGGTGGTACGGAACCCTTCGCGTACGAGTCCGGCACGCACTCGTTTCAAATTAAAGTTCTTAAGCAACGGCAGTACTCTTAGAAGCAAACAGATGGCGCTGGTTATTTCAATTTTGGGTTTAAAATATATTTGCACAAGTCATCTAGTCAAGGATATAATTAAAAATCTTTCCTTTGTGTACTTTATGTACTTTTATTAAATAAACATTACTTACTTATAACATTTTCTATTGTAAGAAGCTTATAATAAAGTTAATGATCAGGTTGTTACTTTTTAACTGTGAGTTATTTCATTGCCTGAAGCGATAGAACGAACAGTTCAAAGAATTAGAATAAGAAAGGAGTGATTCAATATTTTATTTTAATTTAATTAACCTATGAACTTTGGATTCTAATGATTACCTAACAGTCGACCGAGGCCGTTTTTAAGGACCCATACCTAAAGGGTACCAAAAGGCACTTTATTACTAAGGCTCCACTGTCTTTCCGTCTGTTACAGGGCTGTATCTGAACCTTAATAGGTAGACACTTGAAATGTTCACAGAGTATGTATTACTATAGCTGTTATAATAACAAACAATAAAAACAAAATAAAGTTAAAAATCATTTCATTTTTGTTTGTTGTTAAGTCGTCGAAAAAAACCATGTTTCTTGTATGTGGAGAACGAGAAACGTGTTTTTTTCGACGTTTTTGGTGATTGGTGGTTATGAGATCATTGCTTACACTTAAAATTGTATTGAAGTATGTACTACTATGGCCGGTATAACAAAAAAAATTAAAATAAAGTTGAAAATTAAACGACGTCCCCATACAAGAAACGTGTTTTTTTTTAATATTGTACAGTGGTACGGAACCCTTTTTGTGCGAGTCCGACTCGTATTTGACCGGTTTCTTTAATATCTATCGTACCCGCAGATGTAAAAGATTTCCTGTCATCAAATGTGTCCGTCTTTCTGTCCACTTATGTGCAGATTTAGAAAGATAATATGCTCAACTCAAAAAAGCCTTCTGGTGTATATCAAAATAAATCCAACTTGTGGTTGTCGGTGTGTGGTCGGTGTGTGGTCGGTATTTTGGCGGTGGCCGCTATAAGACCAGTACATAGTACATACGTTTTAGATTAGACAATATCACTGATTTCCATTAAAAAAAATTATTTCATTAAAAGCAATAAATTCAACGTTAATACATATATTAATTTTACCATCTTAATAAGTATAATACATCGTAAGGTTGTCGTTTTTAGAAATATATATTCTTTCTAATAGAAAACGATTTTAATGTTTGTTTTTAAAGTTCATAATTTTCGATTTAGTTAAGTATGTGAATTTTTTCGTTTGGTGTTAAAAAGGACGTAATTTATAAATATAACAAGTTTATGTGACACTTTTAACTTAATAAGATGGTATAAAATAAACACAACAAAGTGAAGTTTTTTACTTCAGGTCAAATAAATTTTGTATGGAAATCAGCGGTAGCGTTTAACCTTACTAAGACGTTTTGAAGGAAGCTATGGTTTGTTGTTAAATTTGTGAGGGAATAAAATTCGTTTTCGATTCGATTCTAGTTTCGATTCGTCTAGTAGGAATCAGAGAGATAAAATAATAGTTATTATACATGGCTTTATGTTTTCACTGCTCACAACTCTTTTTATACCATTTTTTCCAAAATCTTTCTATATCGATCGAAAGACGGCCACATTTCATAATAGGAGGACTTCACAAATTCGCCGAATCTGTCATTACGCGCAATAGGTACACTAGAAGACGGTTCTTTGTTAAAAATTCTAAAATTTAGTTTAACTTTTTAATTTGAAGAAGTTAAACAAAATTATTAACTTTTACTTTATATTGTGTCCAATATTTATTACAGTACATTATTATTGTTGTAAATATTATCGTTGTTTTAATTTTTATAACCTGTTACGTACCCATATAACATGTATGACTTGACAATGACAAAATAATACTTTTTAGTAGTCAGATTTTTTTAAGACGGTTTCATTTTTGTCAAAATTATTTTTGCTTTTTAACAGTTTACTCGTGTTTAGGAAATAACACAAAATATGTGTAATTTATACCTACATGACAATTTTATAAAGATGGTTTTTCCCGAGTTTCTGAAAAACTGTATGTGTCACGTTATAGATAATATATCAAACTATCGCGGGATCTACATTAAAAGAATACAGATTGAACTAACCAAATTGGTTAAGCGGTTTCCGAGAAATCGGCGATCATACACTGAAAAATTATTAGAAAAAAGCGTCGAATATAGAACCTCCGCCTTTTCTGAAGTCGGTTAGAAGCAGCCAAAAAACATTATCAAACCCTGAGGGCCGAAAAGTTATGATGCCTTTTATGTTTGGCATTTACATAATCTATACCTGATACCTACTTGATTATAATATCTCTAGTCTCGTGTAAGTTTTTTCAATGTAGTACACGTAATAATATATCACGAGATATATATGACGACCGCTTGGCCTAGTAGGTAGCGACCCTGCCTACGAAGCTGAAGGTCCCGGGTTCGAATCCCAGGTCGGGTCAGTATTTATGTGATGAATATTGATACTGGTACCGGGTCTTGGTTGTTATATGTGTGTGGTGTCTTCGCTTGGTACCCAAAACACAAGCTAATGCTTAGTTTGGGGCCTACACGTTGTTGTGATGTATACGTTATTATTATTAATAATAAAGTATAAAACAATTAAAAAATTAAACCAAATAACATGCAGTAAGGATTTAAAAAATGACATCTGTTATTTTTATATTAATACTATTTTATGTTAATTCTGAAGCAAAATACAAAGTTCATAACCTACAGTATTTTTATTTAAAAAAATTTTTGCCCGGAAATAGTACTAATAATTTTGGTAACTACCGTGATTACTGAATAGGGTAATTTTTTTTTCAATCATTTTATAAATTATCAAAACAGTGAATTTATTTTAAAAAATAAATCATTAATAACAAATTATGAATGTTTAAAATGTCCTGTCAGACAGAGAGCGCCTATAACGCAAGGCTATTTAAAATAATGTTACGTTTTGCAAGAAAGAGACAGAGATATAATTTTAATAGACCATAATTTCTACATACTTCAACCGAATATAATTCTATTTATAAATTTTGTTATCGTATACAGGCTATTTTTATATTTTCTTGATAGATATAATACATTTAATATTAGTCAAATACGCTATTGTTAATGTATATAGAAATCATCACGAGCAAACAAGTAAATATAATTTTTGTGACACCTTTCTAATTTTATCCAACACACGAAACTAGACGGGCTTTTACTGCTCACTTATTGATTTGAGCGTTACATAGAAAGCCGTAAATGTCGTAGCACCACAGACTATCGTAGAGGGCTATGTGATCGCTTACATTCACGTTACGTTGCGTAGCGCTACGAGATTTTATGTAGACGATAATTTTTATATTTTAAACAACTCCGAAAAAGTCTCAAGCGACAATTGCTTTTTGCGAAATCTGAAAAGTCAACAAAATAATAATTAGGTATATTATCTAAAATAATTCTTATTTTATTTTCTTATTCTTTATAATTATTTAATTTTAATTTTTTTATTGACCTATTTTGATGCTTTAAGTCTTGATTGAATTTCCACGGTGTTCCTGTTTTTAAGTTGTTTATGTTTAAAAGACTGAATATACAAAATAAAATTTAAAAAAAACAAATCTAAATAAAAAATGGTATGAAAATTGCTTAACTATTAAATCGTTCAAAGACTTTCACATATGCAACTGATGTTGTATTTAACAAAGTAAAGAAGGGAATAAATGTACCTATATTATACTCGACAGAAATTAGAATGCTAATTTCCAAATTTTTGGTTTTTATCAAACAGCTATTATCTAATATCAGAACAACACATTCCATAGATACGTATATTTACAGATAAATACATAAACTCAACGAAAATAACTCCAGTTAAACAATGTGGCATGATAGTAAGTTGCGTGTACGAGCAGGAAGTAAGAGAAGAGGGGGAGTTGAGGGGGAGAGGCGCAATGCGGCTGCAGCGGGTGAACGGCCGGGCATCGATCCCGCTCACACCACCGCTTGCCGCCCGCTCTCACCCAAGCCACCCCGTTATGTAACCGCTGAAACTCATGAAAAAGTGCCATCACTTATACCGATCGCTCTCAGCTTCCTGTTTAGTTATAGTATTTGGGTATCTTATATTTACCCATAAAATAATATTATTTAATGAAAACGTTGTACACGTTACAAATTTATATTTTTTCACTTAAGGAAATTATTTAAAAAAATATATTACAAATTATATTTGCTTAATATAATTATTAATTTTAAATTTATTAATTACAATAATTTAATTTCCTAGTGAATAATTACAATCATAAATAATTATGATATATTTTAATAATTACATTATTATATTGTATACATGCTATAAGTAATAACTAAAATTTTAATTAATTACATTTACAATTCTTTTTATATACACATAATACAAATGTAATTAACGGGTAAACATATAAACTTGAAAAAAAGCATAGCTCAAATTACGAGTATATGCAAGGTTACAAATGAAGCATACATTTCGTATTCAGGCATTGCTGTTAATAGGTAAATATGGGTAGGTATATACAATTAACCGGAAACAATACAAGTATAAGTAGAAGTAGAAATTGTAGCTATTTCAGTTATCGTTTCTACTAGGGCCATATAAAATATCGTCGTTTAAAAATATTCATACACATTGAAATTTCACTGTTAATAATATCAGGGTTTGAAGTCTTTCATTATATAGGTAATATCTGAATAGAGGTTCGGCGTCAAAAAATATCACCTAACCGTTCGGCTATAATTCATGCACACAGAGACGGTTTGTACATGGTTAGCATAACATAGCGAGAGTATGTCGTTCGTTGAGTCACACATACACAAGTATGTAAAAGTTGGTCTGTTTGTTTTGTTGACATTGTTTTGCGAGGGCCCATCCAGATATTATATATTCAAAATTTGAATTTTGAAATTGCCGTTTGATATAAGTAAAAATAAAACTAAAAATAGTATTGATTAAAGAAAAAAGCTTTTATTTAATCAAAATAATTACCCATATTTTCGACGCATCTCTGCCATCAAATATCATGAATACCTTTGCGATGGAACTCTCGAGAGCAGAAGACAACATATTCCAAATAGCGATTTCTACTGCTTTTTGGAAACAATTTCCAAAGAGAAAGTCCAAATTTCAGTAGGGGCCAAGTCCAAAAAGTACAGAGAGTAACAAAGGATTTCTACCTTGTGCAGTATGAGGTATCACGTTATCGCCAAACAATAATAGTGAAGAACGGTTGACCAGTTGATGCTGTTTCTCTGCCAGTTTCATCATCATTTTCCAAAATTCCTGACTGTAGCCCTCAATTGTCATTTTTATACCTGAGGAAGGCCAAGTTAAATAACACCATGACTGGGCCACCAAACAGTCACAATTATCTTTCTGTGGGCGAGCTTCTTTTTAGGGCCATGTTAGGCAATTACCGACCGATTGGCCGAGTGGTTAGAGACACTAACTACAGAACCAATGGTCGCGGGTTCGATTTTCGCCCGGGACAAATAATTGTGTGCAAGAGCATGCCTGTGTATTACGTGACTAGTCCTCATAATACAAGCATAGTATCGGCTTATTTTAGGACTAGATGGCGCTCTGTGGGATGTTTCACTTATTATTATGTTCTGGCATTTTACTTGGGCAGATCGTTTAAGTTATGTGGTGCCCATTTTCTATTTATTCAAAGTTGCAAATTGGCGCAAGTGGGTCAATATGGTGAGTATACTATCCCCAAACCATGCTACTAATTCTACGGTAGATTGTTGTGGATTAATTTCCACCGTGGCTTGTGATTCTTTATTGTTGTCTTTAGTGCCTTCCTCTTGGTTCAATTTGAAAATCGAAATTATCAGTGCAAAAGGACTAAACAAAAAACGCACGGTGCGTTCATTAGTCATGTTTTCTCCAAATACAGCATTGATGTTATGGGCTGTATCGAATTCAAATCGCTCGTATTTTCGAAGTGTTCGGATTTGAATGCAGACGAGAATGTAAAAAAAAATTAAATGCAAATATGTAATTGTTTTAAATTTTAAATTAGTACTTGGTTAAAAAAATATTTAAAAAAGTCTTTAATAGTTATGTAGGTATTTTGAATTTTATCTGTTTAAGCATAATTATCAATGTTCAATAAATAATACACAAATAAAATCTCAAGGGTCACATAAGAAACGTACGAAATTATCTGCGATAACTGCCTACCCATCTAGAAAACAGGATATACCATTAAAAATTTAAACTTTTAATCAATCCCATTTCTAATATTTATGGATATTAATACCATGAAGCTGTATAAATATTCAAAATAAAACATAAATAAACCCTATAAAAGAAATCACCGTAACGAGCGCGCCGTGTGGCCGCTTCGTCCCGGCAGCCATTAGCACGTAGCGCGTAGCCCGGCGTAGCTTGTAGCTCGCGTGCCCGGCGTAGCCCGTAGCTCGGTCGCCGACCCCTGGCCGTGAACGGGGGTACGCCGATCTCGCCACCCCTCGGCTCCCTCGCTACCTACTTGCACACTAGTAAACGTTAGCTACAGGATGAATACGAACAACTTTTTGTTTTCAATTATTCTATCAAACCATAACGGAGGAATGTGTGTTCACTGTGGTTTGTTCTGTTGTATGTCGATCGCTGGCGGATATCTCGGGATATACTTAGCTGATTTCTATGAAACTGGTGCCGAAATACGCAAAATAACAGCCCGCAGAGAAATCATATATAAATTCGAGTAAAGCTTTGATGAAAAATTCCATGTGCCCCAAAATCTGAACCAAAAAAATTTTCTTTTACGAAACCTAGTATCTAGGTATAACTAAACCTAGTATAAGCTGATATGTGATATGCTACGAAGGTATTGCTGGAATCCAAAAAAAAAGTAATATAATTTAAAAAAAAAACGCTTAATTTGTGATGGTCCAGAATTTCATTTTCGTATAAAATCGCAAAATAATAATTAAGATGGAAACTATCAATATCGATGTTGGCTGAACAAAAGAAACATTTAAGTTGTACCGTAACGCCGTTGTATTGTTTTTTGTATCTTGAACATAAGCCATTGATATATTTATTTATTACATGGATGCGGCATCATATGATTGCTCATGGGTCACCCATTTTTGTGACGAAACGTCTCATAACTAGATCCACCATACTACTACTACTCTCTTTTATAGCCTTTCTGGTTTATGTTACATGAATTTGTGACAACCGCTCTATGCATGGTGATGTATATCTGGCTAAAGCTAAAATATTTGACATGATATAGGGATGACGTCGATAATGCATTTAAAACTAAAGTCTACCTGAACAAAAACTAACAAACCGAATAAAAAAATGTATACATCTCAGTAAAGTACACGTGTTACTTATTTATTTATGCCCGAAGAGTTTTTTATACTTACAGTATATTATAAT
Organism: Luffia ferchaultella; assembly: GCA_949709985.1. Lineage (NCBI taxonomy): Eukaryota > Metazoa > Arthropoda > Insecta > Lepidoptera > Psychidae > Luffia > Luffia ferchaultella. The sequence continues at coordinate 2,488,568 of OX453254.1, forward strand.
GTTTGTGAGTGCTTGATTGGGTAGGGTAGGGTATGGTAGATTAGGGTAGGGTAAGGCAGGGTAGGGCAGGAAGGGGTTGGGTAGGATTGGGTATGGTAGAGTAGGGTAGGGTAAGGCAGGGTAGGGCAGGGTGGGGTTGGGTAGGGTTGTGTAGGGTAGAGTGGGGTGGGGTGGGGTACGGTAGGGTAGGGTGGGGTAGGGTGGGGTAGGGTAGCGTAGGGTAAACGCAATTGTTTGATAAAGATTGTAGTTTGTAGTAAAAAGGGTGATGATTCATCACCACTTCGCAAAAATAAACAACGCAGTTATCATGGTAAATAACGTTTATTCTATTAAAATATATATTTCTTAGCTCAGTGAAAAAATATCACTAAAAACTTTGAATGTACCCAAAAGAAACCCAAGCCACGAAAATAAACAAATAAAATAATAGAAAACAAGCATTCACAGAAAACAACTAAGATAAATTCTTAAATTTGAAATTGATTTTTTAGAATAATTAGTCTTAAAAAGAACACTCTGTATATACTAATTTCCCGGTTGGCGCACACTTACAAACCCGAAGCTTTAAGGCTTTTACGCTTGTACGTGTCACCACACCCTCCTGTATATACACGTCGGCACTCACACGAAGACAACGCCGCCGACGTCGCTTGTATGTTGCGCGGTTGTGTGTCAGTACGTGAATCTGTGTTAATGTCTAACTTCCGCGTTCTGCTGTATTTGTGTCACTAACACATAGAAAAACAGCTCGTGGCCGGGGGTTTGTCAGTTTACTTGTGTGCGTAATCTGTGTATATATTCACGGTTGATATGTAGGTCTATGTATATTTTGGGTACAGGGTTTGTTTGTGTGTGTATCTAGGGTGCAGCGACTTCCGGGCGGGCAGGTACAACGGCCGCGAGCAGATTTATGTATTTTCAGTCCCCCCTTCACCCCCTGCCTGGTGGCGTGCCCAGTGACGTTTCGTTTGTTTTCAACGCTATCGACCGGGGCAACCTTCCCTTCCTACAAGCCGTACCTTCCGATATAAAGTTATTGGACGATACCAATACGGAATTCCTGGTTTAGGGAAGTGATCGAAACGTGAAATAATTATAATGGTGTTGCTTCAATAACGTATATATTTCGATATATGTATTATTACGTTCGCTGCTCACGTGTAACAGCATATGTTACACGCAGTTTTTCGCTGTAAACTCCAGGTGACATTGTTGATACATCAACTGTTTGAGTTTATATTGGAATAGTTTTGTATTAGTTCATATGCACGATTAGAGTTACACGTTTTGGTGTACGAGAATTAATAATGGGAGTTAGTTTGAATGTACTGGCAACGTGATAAGTATAGCAACCCCACAAATGTCAACTTTATATGGTCAACCTCAAAACTTGTTCAGTATAACACTTGATTTGAACTCAGTGTAATCGGTGTTTGCTCTGTATTATATTCTTCTTGTATCGTACTCAATAAACAGATTATTCTAATTCTTGAAGTTACATTTTCTATTTTTAGGTATCATATACTGTTACATGAAGTTTAATTGTATTATTTAATTCTCCCTAATTTATTGATACGTTTCACACGTTAATACATTGAAATGTATATTAATTGTAAAATTCCCGAATTATCCCTGTATCATATGCTGATACTTTATCAATTTGTATGGATATTTTGGCAGTTTGTTGCAATATCATAGTAGGTGTATGTAAGCAGTGAAATTGTTATTTTTCTTTTGTTTGTTATTTTTTTCTCCTAATATGGGGAATATTTGGACAAAATATTACAATAAAATTGTAAACTAAAGCGGCTGGGCGCATCTTCTTCCGCGTGAGGTATTCGTTTGTTTTCGTATTACCTGCGTTTTTTTCCGCACATTTTTCGTTTTTCCAAGGGAGATATTTTCCTCTTGCCCTTGCTCTTTTTCGTCTATACTTTCCCTATTCCGGTGTAAAAAGAGAAGTCTTTCTAGTACCTCTTTCTAAGTTTGTGTAGAATAGTAATGTAATAAATACCGCATAACCGTACGTGCCTTATTCTATTTTCCTGTAGGAACGAGATATTTTGTGATGGAAAGTTGACTATATTTTTGTGTGTCTTCCAGTTATCCCTACGTACAATACGACATGATTCTCTACTCTGTAGGGATGATAGTAATTATACATTATACCTACCACAGCAAAATATCTCGAAATACTGTCTCATTAAATCTGCATGCTACATTGACAGTTTGTTTATTTTTTCCCTGAACTTCACGTTCTTTAGGCCGTAGACTAAAAGATGCAGCCACATAGCAGGTGCACCGCAGTTGCTGCGTACCCTTCAGGAAGCATGCTATAGAAAATTTTCCATACCAAAATGTAAAAATGTACTAAATTATATACACTATTGGAAAGGTATAAATAAGCTTTTTCCAATAGTGCATATAATTTAAGGTTTTTCAAAATAAACACCTCTCACATCTTTCTTCTTATCTTTGATTTTTTCTACATGAAATTCCGTTTAAAAATAGGTCGAAATCAAATATAACAATTAAAATGTAAATTTTTTACTGTAATAAAAAGTAAGCATAGTTCTTATAAGCATTCTAGATGAAGTCATAGAAATTCAAGACATGGGAACAAAAATAATAGATATGAGAAAAGAAAAAAAATCGCCCAAGAAACACAAGAGGGATTAGCTCACTCGCAGGCCCATCTTTAATTTTTTCACGACTCGAGCTGCAATCGTCTCTTACGCACACCACAAAGTGCAGGATCAGGTACACAGGAAGAGGGACACACTACGTCGCCCTGTGACGATTAAAATTCGCAACATATCCTCTTAATCAGAGGACGACATCTTATCGATTGCCGTGAAGCTACCTCCGCTGTGTGAGCCGAACTCAGCATTGACGTCGGGAAAATATCTCTTCGCTATTGCTGCGCGTCTTCGTCTTTGGTCTTCGGTCCGCCTAACTGCTTCTAACCTGACGTTCTATAGCCTTTTAGCGCCTCTCAAGAAACTCCCATCAAATTTAATTGAGCGTCGCCTGTTTTTGACCGTAGTTTGTGGAACAAAATTATTGATGGGAAAGTGTTAATAATCGATGTCGAAATATACATATATTCGTTATACCTATACATATAAGAAAGGATCAGGGTAGGGTTTCCTATATGTCTGCGAGTAAAATATTTTCCGTTCCCATGTGCATGCAAAATACATAACCAACAATGATGTACAAATACAGCACCGTTATTCGCTGCCCGTGTAAGAAATTAGAATTTCCTTCTCGTACATTCGCGATCACGGCTTATAGAAATGGAAATATTACGTTTTAATCCAAGTCGTAATCCCTACATCGCGTGCGTTTGCTCCTATGATCCCAGTCCACTTGCGGCTTTAGCTAGGCATGTGGCATTTTTATATTATGTGCTAAAAATGCACCAGCCAAAGAAATCTTTGAAGTACGTATAAAGAGTATCATCTACTTTTTATTCTTACAGACATATTTGGATTCAATCACTTAAGTAATACTATAAGTTAATGTATAAATGCGAATACCTATTAATACCTATTAATGTTTAAGTAAATTTTTATATTACTAATTGTATAAATGCTGTCGGTATTCCAAATAAAATAAAATAAATTATCTTTTAAATTTAAAAATATAGTCAAGAACATATGTAGAGTAAATTAATTTGGCAACAGCGTTTGGTTTTAATAGAGCCATAAATGTCAGTTCACAATATCGAAGTGATCTTACGCAATTTGGGGGGGAGGTGAAACCGGCGCGCGGGGATTTCTCGGGGGTAAAGAGAGGCTGAAGAGCGGCACGCGGGGACGTTGCGCACTGAAACTTGGACTAAAACTCTCCATCTTACACCAGCTAGCTATAGTATGAGCGGTTAGACGGTAAACGCAGAAGAGGGCTTTTAGTGAATTTATACTTTTATGGCCAAGAACATATACGTATAATGTTGATTGAACTCTTCGCTAGTCTTCCGAACACTCATACAAATAATAATTGTAAAATTACTGAATAAGTATTCTTTGTAGCTTCAAAATTCCTCATATCTAAAAAATCAAAACATAGAAACAAAGATGTGGGCGCCTTTGGACTTTGGTAGCGTTTTACAATGTTGTCTGACGAAAAGTTGAAAAATATTTAATCGGGCTCGTAGGGGAGAGGTGTAGGAACCTCAAGCTGTAAATATTTTTTAACGGAATTGCAAAAAAATATAGAGCTTTTTAGTTGCTTGTCGCTCTGCACCGTTTTGTTCCATACCATAACACAAGTCGTACCTAACCTAACCTATTTTTTTTTAAATGGTGGACCGTCAACCTATCTTGGCCATATGTAAAATTGATCATTGTTATGAATACGATTGGCATCATACGGCATTGCAAAGCTGACCAGCGACTATTATTTTGAAAAATAAAACTTAAATTTACGACCAATAACAAAGAATCTCAAGTTAGTACGCGGTTCATTAGGTTTCTTTCTGTGAGCTTATGTGGCACCCAAACATTGGCCTTTTTTGTTTGACTGACCGATTGGCCGAGTGGTTAAAGACTCTAACTGCGGAGCCAAGGGTCGCGGGTTCGATTCCCACCCGGGACAAATATATAAATAATTAGACAAACAAGAAAAGCTATTTTGTAACCTTTTTTGTAACTTTTTGATTTAATTTAATGTGATCACCGTAATGGTGCCAGTTTGTCCCTGCTGATATTTATTTAATTTGTCACTACATATATTTTTTTTAAATCCTCTGCCGCGTCCGTCTGCATGTCTGTCTAAACGCGATAAACTCAAAAACTAACAAACGGATTTTCATACAGTTGTCACCAATAGCCGGAGTGATTCAAAAGGAAGATTTATGTATATAATTTATATTTTTTTTGTATAAACTGGTTGAAATATGACGATTATTGTTAAAGATGTCGGAACAAATCAAGCCGACTGGGAGCTTTCATCGAAAACGCTGCCTAATCCCTTTGATATATAATAAAACAATGTATGGAGGAATTGTTCCTCTTTTATATATCTAAAGAAACGTCGAGATGATATATATCTATCTTTTAAGGATAGCTTAGTATTCCTATTTTATTAATTAAAAAATTCTCACATATAATGTGGCAATTGGAAAGCTATTTACACACATACAATATTATTCCTTATCAAATTAAATACATTAGTTATCTTAAACATTTCATGCACATTATAATTGCCCTGTACACCATACAATTGAAATTAATATCCTAGGAGTTCTCGTAAAATTAAAACAATCGCGCGACTAAATACCTTCAAGCGTCCGACACCAAACCGACATGCACGCGTGATGTAATTAGGCAAAAGTTATCATTGTTGTATACAATGAAATATTTTAGTTTGTTTATATGTATATATATTCTCTACTTCTTCACATATTTGCAGAATTGGAAATGGAATATATTAAAAATACTCCAAGGAGGATGAACATATGTTACACTTAAATCTAATCCACATACTCGACGCAACAAGCTGATACGACACTACGACAGAAAAAAAAATGTAGGCATATATGTTCTGCTACCCGTGCGAAGCCGGGGCGGGTCGCTAATAATTTAATATTGCCTACTGCAATCCACCCTGTTCTCTAATCACCGGTATTCTGCAACACAAAAAGTCGCAATCCAGGACATCGAAGTCACCGACGTCGCTTTGACAGCCGATGAAAAAGAAAAAACTCACTGGCTCTCCCTAACGGTCTTACTATTAAATATTAAATTCTGTACATTTTTGACTGACGCGCCCCCTTCAAAGGGTTAAGTTAAAATGCCCAGATCTCCCCTGTGTGTGTTTGTATCTAATACCTACTTAAATCGATACAAAATTTTAATTTAAAATCCATTAGTTTTAAAACAGTGCCATAATAATAATTTTGTGCGATTTTAATTTTGGTAGATTGTTTTGACCCCTATAATTTATACAATGTCTTCGTTTATCGTATTTTTCTTATACCATCAAATCGAGACACGCCAATTAAAAATTATTTTAAAATTTCATTTACAGTGTTTATTTATTTATGGTGGGAAATCCAACTAATACAGTCCAACAGCTGTAGCTCCAGTATAGATACTGGTAATTCATTTTTTGTTGTATGTTACGGTTAAAGTAAGAAATTGTATGTTTGCCGAAATTGTATGAACGGACACATTTTGTATAATTGAATGTATTGTAAATTAAAAATTATTATATTTCGTTTAATATTGTGCGCATGTTATAGCCAAAATGTATAATGCGCTATATTACTAACCGCCTAGCAGCATTACAAAACAGCGCTGCCGTAGAGGTTATTTCGCACAATAAAATATAACGCGTCTGTAGTAATAACATTCTGGCTAAACAAAAATGAGCCGCATTCAAAAACAGCGCTGTTTTGAAGTGTTTTCTAAGCGGTTAGGCGTTTTGTAATGCAGCGTATTTTACATATTGGCTGAGACGTGTACGAGTATAATATTGCGAATCATGGTAAACGTTTGCCATAATGAAACGGACAGCAGTTGTCGGGCGGAGTAGTCCAGACGCCGCGTCAATATTTGTATAACCACTGCCTACAGATAAGTCAGCATCGTTCTGCGAGATATAAAATTAAAAAACATTAAATTATTGAAGATATATCATTCATTCGTCAAGAACGTTGTAACCGTGATCATTTCAGCTGTTCAATCATCATTTCCATACAAAACGTAATTTATATATTATCCCGGATAATATTATGTGGGGCATCCCACATAGCACGGTCTAGTCCCAAAGTAAGCAAGTATTATGCTTGTATTATGATGTACTAGACAACTTCTATACATACTTGATATGTTCTTACCCAGGCACGAAATAAATAGACATGTTCATGCACACAAATTTTGTCCCGGGCGGAAATCAAACCCGCGATCATTGGCTCCGCATTTAAGGTCTCTATTTCAAGCTTTGGTATTGAACAATATCGAAAAATCTTTTTCTAAAATAAAATCTTGTAATAGCAAAAAATTATTAACAAAAAAATAATAAACTGCCGAAAACACTAAAAAGCAAAAAATAATAAACCTTTTTTATTATTTAACCTATAATAACTATATAACTAAGTTCTTAAACTAATGTACTTATACCTAAGTAATTTTCAGTCAGCGACAAACAAGCCTTCAAGTTTTACCGAGTCTTTAAATTTTAAGGTAATTTAGTTCATTGTTTGGCGCCGACTCAAAATTACTTAGGTATAAGTACATTAGTTTAAGAACTTAGTTATATAGTTGTTATAGGTTAAATAATAAAAAAAGGTTTATTATTTTTTGCTTTTTAGTGTTTTCGGCAGTTTATTATTTTTTTTGGTAAAAAGTTTTTATTTTATAATTTATTGTGGCTGTAATGTACTAACTACATGCTTAATTTTTGATTACTTTTAAATTAGCTACCTACATGCATGGTCATACATTACTTTATTCGAAAATATTTTTTTTTTTCGAATTAATATCGGATCAACTACAGGATATACCCTTTCCAATAAAAATAGAATTATCCAAATCGGACTACTCTCCAAAAATTTATGTCTAGTCATGCATATAATATAATAATATACGCCTCGAATTGAGAACCTCATCCGCTTTTTTTCGTCGGTTAAAAATTACTGGTTAAACATTTCATATCGATGTCTCTCAGCTTCGAGTAATATTTAACTGAAGATATGTATTCGAAGAGGTAGTATGTATACGGGATGCTCGTCGTTGATCATATTTACATACACAATCATAGAATTTAAAAATTATGGGCTAGACAAAATATAAACATAATAAATAAATGTATATAACATACTGAAAAAAATACAATTAATAGAGGGTCGCACTTTACGAATAGACTATCTCTACATAGGTTTAATACCACATTTTAAAGTGCCGCATACGTTGCTATAGAAGTATTCACATTAAAAAAAAACACTTTGGTATCTATAAATTTAATTTACAACTTAAAATTTACAATTTAAAATTAATTTTAAAAAAAATATTAAAACCTTCGATAGCATAATAATCAAAATGGAGCGTCTCATACATTGAATCGAAAAGATCGAAAACGTGAGCAAAATGTCAAATTTAGTGATTAGACAAATCATAATAATTATTTTAAATCAACATTCCATCAGATTAAGCATGAAATGTTATTTTAGAATTTTTATTCGCTTTTCCAGTACGAATTTTACATATGGGTCACACGAAATTCTACTTTACAACGAATATTTCAAGACATCAACGTCTGTATATTCGGTCTGTGTGCATATGATTTTGTCCACAACGAGTCTCTATGAACTTTGAACATCTGTGGTTAAAATATATCTCTTTGTGTACTGCCGACCTAACACGTCGAAGTTGCAATTTGACTTCAAAGGCCCCCGTAACTTGACTCGTTTGTTTAGAAAACTTTTTGCAGATGCGTCTTGAAACGTTCCCTGGAGAAGATCAATACTTGCTCATCGTAGCTAAGTGTTGTGTTATTTTGTTTTCATAGTATATTTTAATAATAAACTGTTCACCTGCTGATCGCGCTGATATTTTTATGCGCTATAAAAGGAAAACGCTTATTAACAAATTTATAGTAATTATGGTGGTTGTGAAATCACTACGCTTATACAGGCTGTCCCAGAAATAAACGTCAAACCGGAAGGGGGTGGTGAGGGACAGTAGTGACAGTTATCAGAAAAATATTTTAAAAATCTTAGTCATACACTTTTAAAATTATAAGCACCAAAAAAAACGAGAAAACTTACACTGTGATTATTGGATGCAGTTATATTTTAATTTTAGATTGTAATTTACGGAAAAGTTCTTCAGAGTTACATTGCGAAAAAAATTCGAAGAAAAGTAAAGATTTGCAGTCACAGTAGGTACTTACTTGAAAAATCATCCCAGAATGTCTGTTTTCTCTATTTTTTTTAAAGCTATAATTTTAAAAGTGCATGACTAATAATATTTTTTTATATTTTCATAAGTGTCACCACTTATCTCCATGCATCATCATCATCACGTGTCTCCGTTTTGAGGTTGAATTCTTGGACACCCGATACAAAGAACTCCCGATATGTGTAAAGTTCAAAAATAATTTAACATAAAAGTAAGTCTGAATCTTAAAGGAAGATACCTAGTCAATATTCTGACAAAAATTGTATACACAAAATTTTTCCTATAAAATGAAATTATAAAGTATTGTAACATATTATTTCTTCCTAAAAAATGAAAACAAAATGACACCAAAAATTAAGCACCAGGTAATAATTAGAAAATTTCGAATGAGACAATCAATGAGATTTCATTGGCTATTTCTTTGTGCTTTTTGAAAACATTTTCAGTTTAAGATAGGTACTTACGTCGATTTTTCAAAGCTCATAATAACATTTCAATATAAAATACTTCATGTTGCCCTATATACTCTAAATATCAAATGCGACATACCTACATTACATACTTGTAAACTATTTTTACTGCATGTCTCTCGAAGTATAGCAGGTCGTCGTACGGACCTCGACCCTTTCAGCCCCTCGAGACCGACCAATTAACACACACCCCTTAGTTCAGGGAAGAGACGCTCTCTCATGATAGCCACAGGTTGCTTTGAATAACGAAAAAAATCATTACTCAAAGGTTTAAATGACAGCGGCCCAATCAATTTCTAGACTAGATTTTCAAAGCTCAAAAAACCGGTCACGTACGTATCGAACACGCATCGACTTAGAATTCCGTAGCGTATACTACAAGCACTCATCTTACAATCACCAATCACACAAAATTAAGAGCTTACTAGTCAGTCTTACTCCATAGAATTCTCATTCCATAATTACTCAGTAACCGTTGGGCGTACTGATAAATTTTAAATAAACACGGTTCATCTCGTTTATTAAACGGTGTAATTGCCCGACACTTTACAGAAATTAATTTTATCTAAAAGTTCAAGCGTGAATATTTTATTAAAAGCTTACAATAATTTTCTAATTTCGGGCCCCAGATAATTTAATGTAGATTTAAAATAAATTTACTTTAAGTTCTTTTCAGTTATACTCTTTTCAAAATCGTGGGATTCGTGAAAGCCGTTCGTTTAATGTGGCGATAGAAATTTTCAGTCCCGTTATGTCTATCGCAACTTACCTATTTAACGAACGGTGACGTTAGATGAAACAGCATGCGTTCAAGCTGGCCGCACATTTGAGTTCGGTGCTAAAGAGAATCTGTCCTTAACCGAACAAACCGATTTGAATACTTTGGCAAATGAGTTAGGTACAGTTACTAGTGAGAAGTGATTCCATTAAACTTTTTCGTAACGTAGAACTGTTTTTACACCAATTCACGACACGAATGCTAGCGCTAGCACTGAACACTACCGGATATGTTTTGATGTATATCATGTGCGTGTTTCGTGTAGGTATTGACAAGAGAGGATTTTCAGGCCTTAATATTTTGTTCATTTTATTGTATATTAGTATTATTCATAGCATTGTATGACCTGTCTTGCCTTTTTTTATTTGAGACAACAAACCATTTGGTAGATAAATTACAGCTAATAAACCTGCCAGCCAATGACATTACATACAGTTTTTAGGCAGACATATTATACTCCCACTCGGCATGGCAAGCTCATAGTAAAGTTTAAGCACCACTTGCTCTCAGTCTATGCAGACTTACGCAGTCGATCTGTCACGTAACTTCTGTATTTTCCTGCCTCAGTTTTCAAAACGCTATCTTATGTATTGCGTAAATGTGGTGTAATAAATAACTACTAGAAAAAAAGACCAAAAATAACGTTCGATTTGCAATTTTTTTTAAGAAAAAAATTTTTTTGAACCGATTAATTTTTATCTCTGCACATTAAACCCAATACGCTATACCTACATCATACGAAATTTCGAGAGAGTCACGTAATAAAACTTACTACGGCAATCAAAATTATTATTATTATGTTCTAGGTTTCGTCTGTTTGAAATAGTCTACCTCAAACTATATGTAACGTCATTGACATTAGCTAACTAATACATCAACCGGCTTCTGCCGGCTTGTACGGGTAAAAATATCTTGAATAAGAAATGAATAAATTCAAACATATTACCTACTTTTAAACCACTTAGAATGTATCTTATCCACGGGTCCTGGATATCAATAAATTCTAACATATTAGTTACCTACTTTTAAACTACTAAACTTAATTAAATACAGATTTCGGATATAGTAAGTCGCTTGTATGTTATCTTATCTCACAGTGGTATCCGCTTCGTACTCTCAAAATGATTCATGTTAAGAAAAATGGACATCAGGTCCAGTCTGTCAGAATCCTTTGAAAGGATTCCATTCAATATTAAAATTTCTTTACATTTGAAATTTGAATTATGTTTTTTATTTATACTGCCTGGCTGTTCACATAACTGAACTACTACCATATGACTTCTCTAATCAGCCACAATACAATATCTTTTTTTTTTACGAAAATCAACTATAATCGTCTGAACCGTAATAGATCCCCCTATTACGGTCACTTCACTTGAAATTTTCACACAGTGTGCATTACTATTAGCCGCTATAACAACAAAATATAAAAATACAAATAAAAATAAAAGACGATTGTATTGACGGGGTTGTTCGGCTGAATGTAGTTCAAAATTCAATTTGTGGAAACTTGTTTTGGCTTGTTGCAACATCCATCGTCTTTTTTTTTTCTTAATGTTTATATTTAAGTTGTAATTAGCTGTAAGTTTTCCTTAAAAAATATTAAAATAAAAAATAAAAATAAAATTATAGAGCGTGTAGAGCTAACTGAACTAAACGAAAAGTTCCAAGTAAACAGATGGCGCAAACTGACAGTTACCGAGAAAATATGTTTAAAATTGAACTGTATTCAGCCGGATACCCTGTATATAATATACCGCGTGTTCATCTGAACGTAGTACAAACTTGTATAACGTGTAGAGCTTACCGAAGAAAACAAAAAGTTTCAAGCAAGCAGATGGCAGAAACTAACGGTTACTGAGAAAAACGTGTTTTCATGTTTAATTTTTTAAAATTTTGTTTTTAATCATTTATTTATTCATTTTTAAACTTTTTGTTTAATTCGGTAAGCTCTACACGCTCTACAAGTTTGGACTACGTGCAGCCGGTATATTAGAATTTTTATAACTACCTACTTACATAAGTTACTGAACATCGGCCGTCGAGAGTTTGCATTCTTGACAGGTCGTTTACTTACTGATCCACCTGACGATCTCACCACCGAGGTAGAGATTCTCAGGGCTCTAGGCAGATCAGACCTTCAGTCTGACGTAGGAGAGCAGTACCTACCCCGCGATATCACTTAGTTAACGTAATAAATCTGCTCGAATGGCATCTAAGCCTTGTTTGTTCACAGTCAGGCCTTCCAGCTCGAACTGCCTTCCATTGCCGAGGGATCGACACGTGTCGGCCCTCATCCCTATTATAGTCGTACGCCTACGAGACGGCGCCCTTAAGGCACCGCCCAAGGCATTAACACACCGAAGCATCCTAAATGCGTCCGGTCGATGTTCATGTCAAACCCTATACACTCTCCGGAGTATAGGTTGAGGATGTCGTTTATCCGGACGGGCTGCACCGTCTGTGTAGAAATCCCAACCCGGCACTATCTGCGCGGTAGGTCGGGCGCGCAGGTGTCTGTATGCAGATTCGGCCCTCATTAAATAAAAAAAGAAGGACAGGTTGTAATCGGATGGTTGATGTGTATTTGTACCGTCGTCGGACGATTTCCGTTTTCAAATATTATTATCGTTTACATGCAGGAATGACACAAAATTAAATTTAAAATTATATTATTATGTCAACTCACAACAAACATGATGTTATAGCTATAAACCTCATGTGTCAGGAACGCAAACTCTGGACGGCCGATGTATAACTGAATTTATTTTTTGTGTATTCGGCACGACGGGATAGCGCTAAAACCCCATCCGATGAAAATAAACAAAACGTCCAAGATATTGAAAAAACCTTTTTAATGTATGCACCACGAGCGCGCCGGAAGTGCGTGAAAAAGTCCGCCAGAGAACCCTTGTAATAGTCATAACAATAACACAAGCTTAAATATAGGCAAGGGAGTTGACCTAGATATCACCAACCCCTTTGCATCGATCTGAAGGGTATTTTCATGTTCTATTAAATTCTATTTTTACTTTATAAAGTACGAAATGCAGATAAAGTCTAAACAAAATTGTTTTTATACTAATTTTGTAATGGTAATAAGTATCTAAATATTAAATCTATAAAATGGATATAAGACATATAATGGACATGGACCAAAATTTTAAAGTAACATTGATGATGGTCAATAAAATCGAAAAGATTAAAGTTCTATAACAATCTCTTAAAATATCATTTTTTTCTTTTTATGGACTTGCCGGATATTTAAAAAAAAATCCATTTGACGTTGATATTATCACTATGACGTCATCTGGACTGTAGGTAATTATTCCACTGCTTTCCACAGTAATTTCAGTACGTTCCAAACAAAAATCAAGTATGAAATATTTAGATTAATCGCAATATCAAATTAAATTATAGCTCTCGTGAATCAATCATAATTTTATGGTCTTATTTAGCCTTAGATAAAGCAAACAATAAACATCTGCCCAGATGACGTCAGAGAGATATTTATTAATCAAATTTTACAAAGAAAAAAATACAAAAAAAATACAGTCTTGATTATTGAAAAGAAATACATAGATTAGTCTATATTTACGGTAAAAATGATATCTTATAAATTTTGGTCGGACCTCATTATATACCTACTCGTCAGAATCTAACAACGTGACGGACGACACACTTCGACAATGAACAACTTAAAAGAAGCGCCAAAAGATTCATTATTTAAATATTAGAAAAAATTACAGGTACTATTTAATTCAATTGTATTTTGTATCACTTACAATTCAACATAATAGAATGATCTACAGTTTTTAATTTACAAATGATAATGCTTAATCCAAGCAGATTCGCCGTTCAAATACTACCGCACGAAATAATAAGCTACTGTTAACAAGCTTCTTAAAGTTCTCGGATTAATCGTAAATAAAGCCGTTAACTTCAATAGATATAAACAAATAAGATAAAATTACGAAAACGAATCCAACTTAAGTTATATTTCGTACTTGATCACAGAGTATCTCGGTCATACAACGAGTCGTAAACTTAGGATGGCCACGTGGCATATACCATCTGCCCAGGCTTAACAATGGCGTCAGGAAGACAGCAGCTGCGATCCGAGAGTTAAACCTATCTCAGCACAACAAAGCCTCGATACACGATAATAACGAAAAGGATACGGGCGTCAGCTGTCCTGGCAGCTTGCGCCATAAAAAATAGGCCAATAACTTCGATGGCGAAAAAAAAGTAAAGAAATGTTAAAGATGGCGGCAGGTGCGTCGGTCAGCTGCGCGCGCACCTTTGTGATGATTGCGCCATCGTTTCATTTCTTTTTGTTTACCTGCACGCACGGGTCAAAGACATTATGCCGTTCTCTTTTATCCTTGCGATGCCTAAGGACAAACTGTCTGCCGAGAAGGAAACAATATAAACTATACAAACTATACTGCAATGCTCTGCAGTCGTTGTTCTTGAACAAGGTATTAAAGTCCCGAGAAAATAATGAGAAAAATAAATACCTTAATTATTAAAACATAAGTTTAAATACAGATTTTGGTTGTTCCTTTTAACTACTTACACACAATGACACTACATGTAGTATAAGAGAGACATGTTATATCCTCTCTCGGCGTGGGAAGCTCAAAGTAAGGCTTAGGCCTTAGTTGCTCTCAGTATTTTCCCGCCTTAGTTGTCAAAATACCTTCTTGAGTAATGCCTACGAAGTAATACTACTACTAAAAAAAGACCAAAAGACAACGCTTCATTTGTGAGTATCCATAAATATATAGAATTTCCATACAGAAAAAATATTTTTTTAAACAAATTTATTTTTATCTCTTTGAATCAAATGCAATATGCCTATAAATGCAATCATGTATGTATAGTTCGCTAGAGTCACGTTCGTTTCGTCTGTATTGAAGTAACTAGTCTACTTCAAAGAAGGAAGAAGATTAAGAATTAAGAAGAAGAAGGAGGAGGAGGTTGCCAAGTCGTAGGCGAAACAGCTGAAGCCGACCTTTCGCGGCCCCGTATACCCGTTTTCACTTTATAAAAACGCAAAACACAAGACTAAATAAAAATTATAAAACACAAGATTTTATAAAAACGCAAAAACAAATGAAAATTTCATATTATTTTCTTTAAATCCAACTGTATCAAAATTCGTTTGGTACTCAAACAAAACTTGTAACTCAATTACTTGTTAGTAACTGGTCATTAATCGAACCCTAAACTTGGAAACCAGATTATCGCGTGCGATGAACATAACACGTGCGGCCACACATTTTACCCTTTCCGACTTTACTACCTGCCTTATGAACCATAAAAACTTTATTAATTTCAAGAAATACCTTCGCAAATAGACAGAAACTTTATTACAGCCATTGCGAAGGCACAATTAAAATGTCGTTTGCATAAATAATTCCGAGTTAGAATAAAAATACAATATTATGTGACGTCAATCGATTCTAAATCTAATTAGTATTCGTTGCACCTGCCTCACAATTTTAATCGGGCGAAGTCAATAATTAAAGAAAAAGCTATCTGAACATAGTAAACAATACTGTTAAAGCACACTAACAGCCCGCCCCCGCTTTACCCGGGTGTAAATCAAATTTAAAAAAAAAACAGACCAAGTGCGAGTCGGATTCGCACACGAAGGGTCCCATGACACTGTACAATTAAAAAACACGTTTCTTGTATGGGGAATCCCTTCAGTAAGTTTATTTTTTATGATTTGTTACAGCGGCCACAGTGATACACACTTAGAAAATTTCAAGTGTTTACAGCCCTGTGACGGACGGACAGCGAAAACTTAGTAATAGAGTTCTCGATGCGTTGGTACGCTTTGGATACGGAACCCTAATAACTAAAAACCCGTCTATGGACTCTGCTCGTTTACTAATAATTTATTGCTCTTTGAGAACAACCTATTAGATCAGCTTTTCTGAATAGAACACTAAAAAAAGTGTTCACCATCAGTGGAGCAATGGATGAGGTGAGGGCTATAACATAAAACGAATACGTAGAAGAAAAAATATGCATTAGCAGAAACCATGGTTTCTGTATGGTTTCCTAGTATTTATGGTGATCTCGGTCATCAATTGCTCTACTAATAATAAAGAACTCTTTTTTCAGTGAACGTGCAAATAGGACGGAGTTTTTGAAACTTTGGCTTCAGAAGCAGCTGCTTGGTCCACGTAGTTGTCTACGCTAAAATGTCACCAAATAGTTCATCAGCTTATATTTGGACGGCCAGGCTGATCATCCAATGCCGACATCCAATTGAATGGTGAAAGAAGACCACCGAATTGTTGAAACCAACGCAAAAGTGCTAAACAATCTGAACATAACTTTTAGCCTCTTGTTTGTGTATATGAAATAAAATTGTAATGTGTTGTTAGGGTGACAATGGAACCGTAAAAAGTGTGAATTAACAATGTGCATGGTTCTGCTGACAGAAAAAAATAATACGTTAGTTAAAGAATATAGAGTCGGTATACTTGATGATAGATTGAAAATAAAGTAAGTACATTGTAATCAAAAAATACTTCTATAAAAATAAACTAACTAGTAATATAAAATTGTAGGACTAATTAATGCCCTAATTCGTAAAAGTATTAATACAAACACAAGTCTTAGAGGTATTTTATAACAGTAAACTTTTAAGTTTAAGTTAAGGTTTTCCTACTGGAATATGGAACCCAACAAGGCACTCGTTTCAGCTATTTTATTTGTTGCGTATACCTGCTAGCGCTACCGTAGGAAAAACAACTAATAATTATTCGATGGCAGCCTTTGCTTCAGTTATTTCGGCTATTCGACCGATTATTCCATCAAAGACCGCGGTTTAATATTAGATCTTAATCTGTGAAGTTGCCATTCTTCAGTACTGGCCATTTCAAATTTAAAAAAAAATTTGATTGGCTGAGAATTTTAAATTTAAATTAATTTTGTTTTAAAAACATGATATTCTTCTTACAAAGTCAGTTTTTTGTTTTGATTAGCGTTGTGTTTTCATTACATTTGAACATTTTTCGTCATAATGGACACA
The DNA here is from genome assembly GCA_949709985.1 of Luffia ferchaultella. Classification (NCBI taxonomy): domain Eukaryota; kingdom Metazoa; phylum Arthropoda; class Insecta; order Lepidoptera; family Psychidae; genus Luffia; species Luffia ferchaultella. The sequence continues at coordinate 2,505,782 of OX453254.1, forward strand.
TTAAAAATTCTTGTAATTATGGAATATGAGTTCCGTCGTGGCTCTAATGCAGCACAAACGGCACGTAACATCAACGTTTACGGAAAGAACTTAACAAATGAACGCACAACCCGTTATTGGTTTACCCGCTTCCGTTCTGGAAATTATGACTTGAATAATGAACCTCGTGGTCGTCCGGACACTTTGGTTAACAATGATGAATTGAAGGCGATTGTGGAAGGTAATGATAATCAAACTACAGCTGAACTAGCAGCACCTTTGGGTGTTAGCATCAAAACAATATTGGACCATTTGCGACAAATTGGCAAAGTAAATACGCTTTATAGATGGGTACTTCATGAACTTAACGATCACCAGCGCAACGTACGCATCGAGACCTGCTTCGCGTTGCTCAACAGGCACAGAAATGAAGGATCTTTGAACGGGATTATTACCTGTGATAAAAAAAGGATTCTATGCGACAATCGAAAAAGCTCAGTAAATTGGTTAGATGCTGGTTCAGTACCAAAGCAATGTATTAAACGAAAAATAACCCCTTAAAAGGTGATGTTCAGTATTTGGTGGTCTAGTACCGGTGTGATTCATCAAAGCTTTTTACAAAACGGCATGAGCATTACTGCATATGTGTACTGTGACCACAGACCAGTCAACCTATAGACCACGCTTTAATAAACGTTGATACGAAAACGAAATCGCCAAAAAGTGGCGGGGTGCGGGGAGAGGTCGGCTAGTTTTCATTGGCTCGTTCAAAATTGACAATATCGCTGACAAATAGGCTTCCGACATGCTTCCAACTGACCGCTCACAAGAGACGTAGTTATGTAGTTATGGTAGTGTCACTACCATAGCCTTGGCGAATGCTACTCCCTGTCAAAGCGTGGTCTATAAGGTTGACTGGTCTGTGACTGTGACGAACTGAAGATAATGATGGAAAATTTCGCACGTCTGCGACCAACTTTGGTCAATTGATCATCCCCGCTGCTCCTCCACGACCACGCGCGATCCCATACTGCACAACAAACAGTCTCTAAACTGTTAGAGTTGGGGTTGGAAGTTCTCCCTCATCAGCCATACTCACCAGACCTTGCACCTACCGACTATTACTTTTTTCAAAATTTGGACAACTTTGTAACGGGAAAAAATTCAATTCCCGAGAGACAGTACAAAATGCCTTTGAAGAGTTTGTTGCCTCCCGTCCAGTTGATTTTTAGAAGAAGGTCCTCAATAAACTGCCACTGCGTTGGCAGAGATGCATCGATTGCACAGGTAATTATTTTGAATAACGAAATAAAGATGTTTGAAAAAAAATACTTTAACTTATTTTATACAAAACGGCAACTTCATAAGTTAAGACCTAATATCTCATAGATTTATGGCATACTGGTCAAGAGTGCTTTCTCGTCTTTTACTTGAAGAAGTTGAAGCAGTGTCCATAATACCCTTCCATGGGCAAAATGTGTCAATATACAATCAGAAGGATTCTTTGAGATAATTTATCTATGGTCAAACATATCTTTGAACTTTTATCTATCTAATAGGGTAGTTACATTTCGATACAAACTTTAGCAACCCTTTTATCTCTAAAGGGATGAATTTTGAAAATCGGCAGTAGCACGCATTGTAAAATTCGTTCTCCTTAGTATCAACATCATTATAGTGAGGTTGAAACTCTTTGTCACCCTTCAGGAATAATTCAAAGGTCTGAATTTTCGTATAATTGGAGTACAGTATTCACTTGAAATAGACTGAACCTATTTAAATAAAGATTTAATTATACTCGTAACTATATATGATTTGTTCATTTTAAATTAGATGTTTCAAATTATATTCGTCGGTATATCGTATAAAGCGTATTCCAAGGAAAGCTCTGGCACAAGCAATTTCTAATTGTATTTACATGTGCGTAATAGTCGATTGTTACACAAGGGGTGAAATATAGCTCTTTCATGCTTTCACTCTACGAGTTAACATTCTGCTTTTCATTACGAATATGAGGGAAAAAAACGCGTTACATATGGTTAAATCCATATCTGAATCTGATGAACTCATTTTATACAAATATCTGTTTAAAAGTAAATAATTTGCACTCGAGAAAACAACTGAAGATCAAATTGCCGCTTTCTCGCCCTTTAAATGTTTCTTTCACTATCATTCTCACCAGCCAGGTTTTTTTTAATCATTAATAATTGTTAATGTTTAAATAGCTCAAATCTATATACATTAAATGATAATTTATTTAAAAGTGAATCATAAGTGCAAAGGCATACATATTACAATATTATTTTTTTATAACAATTTAACGCCGCGTTTCAACAGAGTTGCTGTATAAAAAGTTGGGACATGGCTTGAAGTTTTTTTTATTTTGTTGACAGCATGTAAAATCTTTTCCCAGGGACGAAAAGTACTGTTTTCGTCCCACTGACCAAGTAACTTCAAGCGTACTTTCCGAGTATGAATAATGAATAAGAAACCTATATCTTTTGTTTTTTTTTTCACGCACATGCCAGCTTACTTTGCTAAGTTTCCTTGGACTGCCACAATCAAAGGAAAATGATATGCGTATATAGTTTTAACGTCTAAAACGGTTCTTTTGGTCATACTGCTTCATACATAGAATTAAGAATAATATAATAGTACTAGGATGAGATCAAACGGTATTCAACTGAATTATTATAACGTCGTAAGCCGCAAACGCAGGGGAAGGTATGCGGTGAATTGCGGAAAGGGTCAACACGAACAGCAACAGTCAGGAGAAGAGAAAACAGAGCATCATACTCGTAGTTATCGACATCGTTTTAAGTAATTAATATTGTACTAAATCTCTAACAGGGGCTGTTACCAAACGCGGCTCGTAACTACACTTAAGTGTAGTCCGGGTAAGTCAGCGTAAGCGTAGTAGTGTTCACGTCTTAAAGCCTCTTGCGGAAACAACCATTCACCGCCAGGTACGAGGTTTGATAGCTCGGCGAGACCCAGTGGTAACCGATAGGTACATACGTCCGGAAAGTATCGATAAAGCTCTCGGCCGTTCGTTTATCGCACTACGTCCTCCCAAATGTCAGACTTCTGGACTATGCTTCTGGGCTCTAATCTCGGTCTTAGCGCCCTGTCTATCCTGGCCGCACGAATAACCTGGAAATGAACAACCCACCCCATCCAAAACTAGGAGGGCGGCTTAGCTTGTGGACCTGTAAGCTTTCGTCGGTTGGATTAGGGATGAAAGCTGGGTACGATGCAAAGGGCTCCACACGACATGCAGCGATGCCCTCTGCCACAAACAGCCAGCTACATTCGTCACGATGCGCGTCGACAAAGGTAACCCGGTAGAGAACCTTCAGAGCATCGTATCGCAGACCCAAAGGCAAACTCCATAATTGACCCGCAGTCGTCAGTCGCCTACGCAAGGAAAGCGCATGTTTCTGTGTTCGCGCCGCCGCCGCCGGGTGCCGCGTCTGTTTGTTTACAATATTCTCTCACTATATGTAAACGACGCGTTGACTCGTTCCACGTGGTTACACTATACGTATGAATGTATTTTTTTAATATAACTTTCTATAACGACAAATAAATGTATGTAGACTTTTTAAATTTTTTAAAAACCTATTCTATAAAGAGATGTTGTTTAATAATATTGGCATATATAAACAAACATTTCCCGGTTAAAAAGTAGCATAGGTTACTCTCCGAAAAGTCTACCTGCCAAAACTACCATCAAAATCGTTTTGGCTTTCGTAAGGTGCAAATAACCGTAAGTTTACACAGTAACCGTAAATATTGCCAGAAATAAAAGTAGCTTTTAATATTCTCTCAAAAGTCCCTACAAAATTGGTTTAGCCGTTTCAGACATCAAAGAAACGAACATTTTAAATACTTGTGTATAAGTTTTATTTTCGTGCAAGTAAACATATGAACAGTAGTCAAAATGGGTATATTATTTCGTAGTTATACAATATAATCTTGAAATACGTCACAAGAATGAATATATTACTTTGTGGAAAAACGTCACCACAAAGACGCAATCAATCAATGTGCTGGTTTCTCTCAGAAGAATACGCAAGAAACTGAGGGACGCACTTTTTAACAAAATTATTAAAAAAATTGTTGACAATAAGTGTTTAAAGATTAATATTATTGAAACAAGAGCTTATGAAACAGTTTGACTGACCGATTCACAAAGTGGATAGAGACCCCAAATGCAGAATTAAAGGTCGCGGGGTGGATTCCCGCTCGGAATAAATATTTGTGTACATAAACATGTCGGGTGTAAAAGTATCTAATATATATGCATTATTAAGAATAAGTATGTTTATCAGTTGTCTGGCATCCCATGATACAAGTATAATACTTGCTTACTTTGAGACTAGATGACGCTGTGTGGGATGTCTCAGATATTATTAAAAAGTCTTAATTTCGAAATCATACACAGACACTTCAATATTATTGTATTTATTTCAAAACTTTACATTAAATTTAATTAGTTTAAATGACATTGGTAGGCGTCGCAGCCCAAATGTGCAAACCGTGTATTTACATTTTACAGACTCCCTAAACTTATAACTTTACAACTTGACAAATATGACAAATATATATATATATATAAAGCATATTGGTCTTAAAAATGTTTATGATTTTTCATTGCCATCTCTTCACTCTTAAACAAGTTTTATTTAGTTGATTCTAAAGCAATAATGATAAGATACTTATTATATTTTCATACAAAACCAGTTTCACATTTATGGATAGAAACATGTTTATTTATTACAACTTCTTATTTTTACATATAATATTATGCCTTTATCTTCATAATGTAAATTAACCGTAATGTTATATTAGAGGGTTTATGTGTTGTCTAGGCACGCTTTGATTAACAATGAGGCATTATTATAATCAGCTAAATATACATAAAAACCTGATATTTTGCACACATCATAGGAAACACTATCAAATTATTCCTAATTAGTCTCCCAACCTAACACTCAAAACGAATTCAACTAAAATTAATTAACGTTTGAGAAAATTAATTCAATAAATATTTAATAACATCTAAATTGCTATTAATTAATTAAGACGTAAATATTTTAACAGATGCGCACAGGAATGTCCCTGTATTCTCACTAAGGGGTGAGCCACCACCGAGACGTGATGTTAGTACAATGCACGAAACTTTGCCGATGTGAAATATTTACAGAAAGCGTCGCAGGAGCATAAAATAGGAGCGCGAAGGAGATGAAGGAGAGGTCGGATAATTCGCGCTACTCGCTCGCGTACGCGGCGTTGCTTCCCACTACTACCCCTCATTGCCCGCGCGGCTATACCTGCGCATTGAGTCATTCGCAAAAAATCAGAACAGCAAAGATCCGTGCGTTATACTGTAGTTCGTAGGATAACATTCTGACGGAATCGCAGCGAGAACCTTGTACGTGTAGTCCAATCCTTTTGGATTTTAATACACGCTAAATACTTAGTCCGCAGGGAACCAGCCCAGTAGAGTTCGAGACAAGAAAAAGCATAACAATGCCTTTTAATCTGATCAATTGTAAAAAGTTTTGATGTAAGACTTGGCTGTTCCAGAATTGTGATATTTTTCCTATATATAAAGAATATTAAATTTACAAACAGAATAATTAATTATTCATATAATTATCCCTAATTTTCTACAAATGCGACTGGGCCGAAACCGATCAAGTGTTTATCCAATTAAGAATAAAATAATTTAATGTAAAGATTTCTATACAAAAATACCATAAATAATTAAGTGTTTATCACAAAAATATATGTTTTTTGGAAGTAGTCATTTTACAAGACAAAAAATGAAATTATGGTTTTTTGTTATATTTGTTCGACTTGATGACAGATGCCCAGTAACTCCATCAGTGATCAACTAGCGCTATTACTTCCAATTTTGGAAGATATAGTTGATAAAACTTGAATTGGCTCATCGGAAATGAAAATAATCTTTGCCAATAGTTTAATTACCACCTTAACATGTCAATATTCAAACACACTTTACCTTTCATTGCTATAAATTAAATAAATTGAAACAAAAATATGCACTATCAGAATGACATCTTAAAATATTGTAGAAAGTATTAAGGCATAAAACACGATTTACATCAAAGCTATGTTCAGTTTTAAATTGTATTTTCGTAATTCTAAACCAATTCCTGTTATTTAATCTATAAAACATTTATTTACACTATAAATGTTAATTTGTAATGAAATTAAAATAAGAAATAGGGACCGAGAAACAAGTACGCACGCGACCGTGCAGGATCGTCTTAAATAGAAGGAATAACATGTAATTTTAACTATGTACATACTCAGACGTTGAAAACCTGCATCAGCTGGAATGTCCGATGGGCCAAAACAAATTAAAACAACTGTAGCAAATTATAACTCAATGGATGCCCCTTAAATAAACATTAATTACACATTTCAATATTTATCAAAATTTACATTTCAATGTGTGACAGTTTATACAAGCATATGAATGTGTCCAACACATGCTGGCGCGAGCGTTTAACTAACACATACGTTTATGGAGTAAGGGGAGACGGTAATTAACATCTCTACCATACCAAATGTCAACCCCACCTGCACGCGCCAGATGACAGCGGAGGACAATCAGCTTCCGTGGACTCCCTGCTGAATAACCAACGAGCCTCTGGCGACCGAGTAAGTAGCGGTACAACCACTAACCTACCTAGAGTAGATGAGGCTACAGCAGCTTTGAAGTCCAAATAACTTCTAAAAGTACTGGAACAGAAGGCAAGCCTTGCCACCATTTTTTCCATGAGTCATGAAAAGGTCTCCTATCAGACGATCTATAGACCACAACCACTCTGTCACGAGTGTACGGCTAAAAATAATATTACATGTGCTTAAAAGAAATAAACGATATTTTTTGTCTCACTTGCGAGCATGTAAATACATATGTGTACTTTTTGTACATATCCTTAGCTGTTTTTTTGAAAATGTATTAAGTCGGCATTTACTGAAGGAGATAAAGAATAGAATCAGTTTAGTTATTTGTTGTTTTTCTGTCGAGTAGGTGGACCACAGCTAAGTTATTTATGTTAATTATATAGGAAACTCTAGCTCTATATTATGTTCTTTTTGTATGAACGTAGATGTAAATGACTGTTTGTTTCTAAATAAATTTAAAATATATATATATATATATATATATATATATATATATGTGTGTTAGTAAATCGCTCACGTCAACATTCGTTGATTTGCGTGTACACTTTAATTTTTCAGTTTTGGCCACCCTGCCAAAAAAATTTTTGGTCACGAAAACTCATACATTTGAAAGTGAAACATGTTTTTACATTTAGGTAAACTTATATGCCCTTATTATAAGATTGAGTCATCATGTCAATTAGCCATATTTTGTCAAATTTATTCTTTACTAACAATTCCCATGTTGTTGTGTAATTGAATAAGATAAATATTTTCATTTCTTTGACTTTAAATTAAAAGATTTAGCATCAATATACAGCACAAATTGTAATGCAATTAATATACAAAAAGGGATAAAATGCAACTTTCTATTGAAAGCCACATATTGTCAAAGTTGAAAAAATTATAGGTTCACACTTTTTAATAACAAATGAACTTTCCAAAAAAATACAGTTTTATGATTTGTTTGATATAAAAGATATAAATAAAAAGAATGTAATATCAACATCATAAATAAGTGAACTTCCCTGACTTTAAATATTGAAATCAAACAATATGGGCTTTTTTTTTTTTAATTATTATTATTATAAAGTCAACAATATTAATTATTTACATACATACAATGACAAACTGTAAAGAAATACAGATGTAGTTGAAAAATATTTACAAACTTACAAAATACAGCAACCTCTGGAAAAAATTACAACACCAAAAATCGTGTGAAAAAACAAACATCGAAGGCACGTATCACTCTGGTATTTAAGCATTATCATTTTAAAAAGTACTATTTTCGAAAATATATATCACATAAAATATGAATTCGTGAAAACAAAAATGGGTGGATATTACATAATACTGCAAAAATACCAGACATATGAAGATAACGCGTTCTCATTTTACAATTTAACATATTTAGTGCCATTTTCGACGAAGTTTCCTTTATTGGAATTCAATTAAAGTGCGGATTTTAAATATTTCTCATTTATCACAAGGCAGTCATTTCAAACATTACAATACCACATCACTTGAATCATACTCTACCACAATTCATGAAATATTGTTCAAAATATTACAATATTGCATTTGTTTCGTACTGTTATTTGCACTACACCCATTTAACTAACAAATGGATGGATGCATACATATATTTTTAATTTTAATACCATACAAATCGCTGGCCTGAATCCAAAACTACCCGCAAAGAAACCACAAAAAAATAGCACAACAGTTTCAGTAATAATGAATAGAGATATTTCTATGGGAAGTTACAAGTTAGACGCGTATTTGACTACAGAGCAACATTGTTTTAAGCAGCATCAGTTGCATTATATTGGACGTGTTCCTTTTGGTGTCAAAAAGCATACAAATGCATAGTTTTTTCCCCTTAAGGGCAAAAGGCATCTAATATAAAAACTATTATTTAGCAAACTATGAATTAACTGCAAACCCATCAATTGCGCAAGACACATAAACATGAAATTCATATTAAAAATTAATTTATTCTGAAAGTACAAGATGATTCTATTGTATAATTAAGTCTAATTAAATAGATATTGTTAAATAGAAAACAATCATAATTAATGTCCCCAGACTGTGTACAGTCTTTCATCAGCAATGAGTTAAGGTGTTTGACTGTAAGCCAACCTTGCTGGTCTGATGCGGGTTGCGGGCTGTTATCCTCCACCGTGACAGGAGGTCTACTCTAGTTTCCTTCCTCCGAATTTTCGGGCCCGAACGAAGTTCGACCGAATCGGAGCAGTCAAGGCTACTCTAATTTACTATCGGGCGCGGACACTTCGATCGGAACCCACAGTCTAATTTTCGGAACAGACGAATTGCGAAATGAACGAATGAAGTGATCGTCTTTGTTTAACCAACTAAATTAAATAGTACCATTTCAACGTGTATTGATAGCGGACTAAGTACCTTTTCAAATTTATATCGTAATTTATCAGCTGGAAGTTTTTGTTATGAAGGTCGAGGTATGTTATGTGTATTCAGGGAGTAGGTATATTGTATCATTTAGAACAACACGGACCACCGCACCGTCCCGAGTTTTTTGTATTTGTGAGTTATGACCACTTACGAACTTGTGAATGTTTATGTTGAGAAGTGGATACAACGAGTAGTTGTTTGAAATGTTACACGATAAGTCAATATATACGATACCTATATATTTTCTGAGAAGATGGGATGCATTCAATATAGGTAGTGTTAATTTCATACAGGCAAGTAGATCTGTTGGCCGTAGCCCCATTAAAGTTTGTGCCCATAAAGCCGAAATCGAGAATGGGCCTCGCACCCCGCACCGCGCAAAATGCACCGGCATCAACTTCAGAGCGAACTAAAAGTTTGGCGTTAGTAGCGTACTTTGTTAACGGGGTCAATGGAATCCCATTTTTTTTTTCAGAGGTAGCAGTGGCACAATTTCTTGGCATAATTCATCAATGATTCCCGACTAAGTCTATAAGACATATAATCTGCATGTGTTAAATAATGTAACAAAATTTTGTATTGAAATAAATATATAAAAAAAATAAAATAAATAAAAAAAATAAAATTGCTTACAAATTCATAGTCGGGAATCGAATTAGTTTTAAAGGTCTCCCGTTGATGGTCGCGACGTCTCCTTCACTCTACATGTTCCTCACAAAAAGCTTTTACTCACAACATAAACTTTACCATGTTTATACATTCCAATAATTAAATAATTAACAACCCGAAAATCCCAAGGTAGCTATTTAGGTGTCGTGGCAATCGCTTGAAAATCACGATAAAACTTGTGTCAAATTCAATATTTCGTCATAAGTTACGGGCGACTAGAGTAGGGTTTCGATAATAAACGCGTCAAACATTTTCGGTCGGATCCGATGTTTGAACGAATGGGAATCATAGTAAGAATTGCCCGAAATATCGGCCGAAACTTCGTTTTTCGTGAAACTAGAGTAGACCTCCAGAACTGATGATGTAAGCGAAGCTTGGGATATTAATTTGATTTAAATTTTCATAAATTACAAATTCCTTGGTCAACTTTCCTATAGCGGAAATCAAACCCACGACTTGATACTGTAAACTTTTTCAATCAATACCATCCTGTGTGTATGGCACAACTTTCTGTTCATGCCTGAGCACACTAATCGTACTTTAATTTATCTGAACAAAGTGGAAATTTATTTATGACATCTACAATTTCTGTGGCAATATTTGCGATTTCTAATGATTCTATTGCAGCTTCATTGACTCGGGTATTTTAAACTAGCGACCGCCCGCAGCTTCGCTTGCGAAGACTACATGTTCCTGTTACAGGTACTATTGACGTTCGAGATGGTTTATACGCACTTTTTGCTAGCACTAATCTTGTTTACTCTCATCCAAACTTTTAATCCCCCATTCCCCACAGCCCTTAAAACGTAAAAATCTAAAAACGCTTAAACACGTTATCTTTCATTTATAATGAGTTAGAGTTAGAGAGTTACAATTCCATTTTTCAAGCTCCTACTTTTAAAAAAACCGATACTCCCATACAAAAATTCACCTCCCGTTTCCCACCCTTGAAATATGAAAATCTATAAATCCTAAAACACATCATTATTTATTTATGCTCAGTAACTGTAATTAATTTTTTTAATGTTTTTATGTAACTTTAAAGAACAAAGTTCACTCATTCCATCCTTCCTTAAATTTAAAATTTCCAAAAAAAATCCTTTCTTAACAGGTGACTCTATAAAATAAACTTATGTTCCAAACAGCTTCCTAGACTTAGCTGTTTGGGCTGCGATATGATAGATCCGTGAGGACAAAGGACAGACAGACAGACAAAAAGTAGCGTATGTCACTTTTGACCATCTCCTTTTCATATCTGTGAAGTTTCATTAAAATCGGTTTAACCGTTTTAGAAATAAGCCAGAATAGATAGACGTACAAACAGACAGAAAGTAGTGTATGTCACTTTGGACCACCTCCTATTCACAGTTGTTAAATTTCATTAAAGTTAGTTCATCTGTTTTGGAAATTAGCTCGAATAGACATACAAACAATACGATTTTATTATATATTAAGTCTTAATCTGTGAAGTTGCCATTCTTCAGTACTATACATTTCAAATTTAAAAAAAAATTTGATTGGCTGTAAATTTTAAATTTAAATTAATTTTGTTTTAAAAACATGATATTCTTCTTACAAAGTCAGTTTTTTGTTTTGATTAGCGTTGTGTTTTCATTACATTTGAACATTTTTCGTCATAATGGACACATTAAAAATTCTTGTAATTATGGAATATGAGTTCCGTCGTGGCTCTAATGCGGCACAAACGGCACGTAACATCAACGTTTACGGAAAGAACTTAACAAATGAACGCACAACCCGTTATTGGTTTACCCGCTTCCGTTCTTGAAATTATTACTTGAATAATGAACCTCGTGGTCGTCCGGATACTTTGGTCAACAATGCTGAATTCAAGGCGATTGTGGAAGGTGATGATACTCAAGCTACAGCTGAACTAGCACCACTTTTGGATGTTAGCATCAAAACAATATAGGACCATTTGCGACAAATAGGCAAAGTAAATAAGCTTAATAGATGGGTACTTCATGAACTTAACGATCGCCAGCGCAACGTACGCGTCGAGATCTGCCTCGCGTTGCTCAATAGGCACATAAATGAAGGAATTTTGAATCGTATTGTTACCTGTGACGAAAAATGGATTCTGTTCGACAAACGAAAGCGCTCAGCAAGTTGGTTAGATCCTGGTTCAGCACCAAAGCAATGTGTTAAACGAAAAATAACCCCTTAAAAGGTGATGTTCAGTATTTGGTGGTCTAGTGCCGGTATGATTCATCACAGCTTTTTACAAAATGGTATGAGCATTACTGCAGATGTGTACTGTGACGAACTGAAGACAATGATGGGAAAGCTCGCAAGTCTGCGACCAACTTTGGTCAATCGGTCGTCCCCGCTGCTTCTTCAGAACCACGCGCAAGCCCATACTGCACTACAATCTCCAAACAGCTAGAATTGAGGTTGGAAGTTCTCTCTCATCCGCCATACTCACCAGACCTTGCACCTACCGACTATTACTTTTTTCAAAATTTGGACAACTTTTTAACGGGAAAAAAATTCAATTCTCGAGAGACAGTACAAAATGCCTTTGAAGAGTTTGTTTCCTACCGTCCAGTTGATATTTACAGGAAGGGCATCAATAAACTGTATCAAATCAAAGATGCATCAATTGCACGGATAATTACTTTGAATAACAGAAATAAAGATGTTTGAAAATAAAATACTTAAACTTATTTCATACAAAACGGCAACTTCATAGGTTAATACCAAACATATTAGGTCGGGGAAAATGTCTTTTCGCATATAGTATGTATATACTTTTATGAAAATGTCTTTGGCTGTACTAGTTGTATCTAGCTGGTTTTGATACCATTAAAAAGGTTACATTTCAAAAAAAGAAACAATTTAGTAAAATATTGTTTCCCGCCGGTTTTCATTTGTTTTTCTTTCTATCAAAATGAGTGATTCTAATGAAGAAATTTGATACATTTTAAAATTTTATTTTAAAAAAGGAAAAAATGCAACGCAAGCTGCGAAAAAAAAATGTGAAGTTTATGGCCCTAATGCAGTGTCAGTAAGAGTAGCACAAAAGTTGGTTTAAACATATTGATTGCTGGTGATGAAAAGTGGGTCAAGTACGATAAGAACGTGCGAAAAAGGTCGTGGTCAAAGATTGGTCAGGCTTCACAGGCTGTGGCAAAATCCGGGCTAACTCGCAATAAGGTGATGATGTGTGTATGGTGGGATTGGAAGGATATTGTCATCATCAATTCTGATTTGTACTGCGAATAACTGATGAGGTTAAAGTAAGAAAATGAGAGAAAGCGGTCGAAATCAATCAATAGAAAGGGTGTGGTCTTTCATCACGATAACGCTAGACCTCACACATCTTTAGTCACTCAGAAAAAATTAAGAGAGTTTGGCTGGGAGGTATTAATGCATCTGTCATATAGCCCTGACCTTTGCACATTCAGATTTCCGCCTGTTTCGGTCTCTTCATAATTCTTTAGACAGTATTAGGTTAACATCAACAGAAAACTGCTAAAAGTACTTGTCACGTTTTTTTGATCAGAAGTCCTGAAATTTCTACAGCAACGGGATAGAGTCACTACCTACAAAATGGCAGACAGTCATCGAACAAAATGGCACATATATATTATAATTAAATGTAAATAAACGTTGAAAAAAAGGCTTGAGTTTTCATACGAAATGCGAAGAAACTTTTTCCCCGACTCAATATCCTATAACCTTCCACCTGATTTAGGCAATCAAATTCAAAAAGAAGTTTTGAATTCCGACTTATAGTGCCCGAGATTAGCGCGTTCAAACAAACTATTCAGCTTTGTATAATAAGAAAGAAGAAGAACATAAGTATAAGTATAGAAGTATAGATATAGGTGTATGATTTAGATTTCAAATAGGCCCGATTTTTGTTGCGAAAAAGTTGACTCGAAACATCTCGATTTTTTAATATCAGATTTGTATCTACTGCTGTTTTCCCATTTGTAAAAATTTGTGTAAAATTAAAATGTCTAATGTTTACATCTGATGTTTTGTGTTATCTTGGCCATTAGATTTTTTGGTATTCTGTAGTCCTTAAGTTAGAGAATTTCATACATTTCTATCAGTTACTTTTTGGTAATAAGATGAACTATAGTTCGCCTCAAACTTTATGGCTGATCGGAATACTACGCTATAAGCGTGCTTGTGCAGGTACAATCATATACCCTTCACTCCACTGCGTCCCGCTAAACCTAAAACTGGTTACTGCGACGCGACTTGTGCCTATGTTCACATCCGCCATAAAGTTTGATTGGAACTGTACCTAATTATAAAATTGTATACTTAAATTTTTGCGGTCGACCTGCGGGTATTACAACGGTAGTGATACAAGCCATATACACAATAAAATTATGTTAGTGTTGTGAATGAACGAATTTTTATGTCCATGTTATCGATTTCTTGCTTACTACAATACGCGCTAAATTTTATATGTGGGATTATATTGAAAGGGGTGATAGAATATCGAATTACAAATGCGATAAAAAACAATAACTAAAAAATTTCAATTATAAACGACATTTTTTTCTTCAAAGAATGACTTTTTATGATCTATGTTGTCTTCGTACGGCGAATGGTCACCAGCGAGGTGGTAATTGTCACAATAAACTACGTCAACACCTTCATTGCCTTAGACTATTGCGCCAATTACAGCCGCGCCGCGCCGGTGATCACCCATTGTACGAAAAAAAAATATTTCGAAAAAAAAAACCATGTCGATTCATTCTTATTATTAACACAAAAATCATCGCGTCGGGTAATTTGCATGCTATCGAATAACGAAAAAATAATGATTTGTGAATATAAAATAAATAGAAACTGGAAATAATTGATAACGATTATTTTTTAGAGAAAAAAATAAAGATAAGAGATAAATTATTAATTAGTAGATAACAATCTATGTTTTGCTATTGGCACAGGAAACAGACAGGGCTCAACTCTAGGTAGCTTTTCTAAATATTTTCAGTGATAAAAATGAAACACTATCTACTGTCCTGTAAAAACCTGGCCAACATTATTTAACTGAAATCATGCAACTTCCGAGGGCTCGGGATACTGTTTCTAATTACACTGCGCTTTTATGATTAGCCGACGTTTACATTTGTAAGGTTAACCCAGACACGAACTCAGCCAAAAGGTTTGCAACTGCTGTTTACAGGTTTCCGAGTCGCACGAAATGGAATTATTTAGAAAAAAAACGAGTAACTTACCGCAAACTACAATCATCTGAAGACGCGCGACGGACGCTCCTGCTACTGGATATGTTATTTCCGAACATCGAGGGTTGTGCCTAACTTACAGTCTGATTTATAGTGATATCCCCGCGACGCGCACAAAAGCGCTATGCCAATCAGGACGTTACGTTCGGTGAATCGACGTGAAATAAATTCATTTTGACTTTCAATAAGTGTGTGTAAACATCTTATATTGAATAAAAACTTTTTGAATTTCGAATTGAATTTTTGAACAATCCAAAACACGCTTCATTGTTTTAGTAAGCATATTTAATAGCTGGGTCACCCGTCCGCCCTTCTTCCGATGATCTGTACCATGAATTAGATCAAGTTCGATATCTGGGCTACAAATATTTGTGGTAATTAATCAAAGTCTATGTCCATATTGTACGAAGTGTTTGGTGTGTCGTTGGATTCCATCGACATTGATGATGGCGTTGAGACGGGAACGGAAGTGACGGAACCTGGCGCGGAAGGGGCTGAAGCCGGTGGCGCCGCCCAGAGCCCGGTGGCGGAAACCGACGACGCGCTCGACATTGAAGCCGAGGAGTCACTGCTGCGAGGCGAATCCCAGGTTTGAGTTTGTAAGGTAGGCGCGCGACGAGGTAAGCGACGGACGACTAAGCGCGGTATGGATACTGGAAGTAAAATTTTACTTACTTAATATCCTGGGAGCCTTAATTTACATTAAAATTTACTTGTTACGCATAATTTCTAAATTGCAAGCAAATTTGGACACTATTAACAATAGGGTATTTGACTAATTTTGAAAATATTATATTTATCAGAAAAATATAAAAAATAGACTTTATATGATAGCAAAGGGCAATGCTTATTAAGTGCCTGACAAGAACAGAAAGTATGAATATTCCTAAATTCTAAATATAATTAAATATACATTATAAAATTATTCTCAAGTTTGTAGAGGTCGGGTAAAAATATACGTACGGTGTTTAACAAGTTTTGACGTGTCTGCAAACGATGAGCATAAGCCGACAATTTCGGTTCTTATTATTGTCATCGATTATAATTTTCAAAGTTTTTATGACAAAGTTTTAGTCGAGATTATGTCGTTGAGCACGCGGTTTGACACAAGAATGTTTTGATGAGATGTGTTGTGTTTGGTCAAGAAGCCCCTTCTATAAGGACCGTAAAACGATGGTTTTTACAGTTCAAGCATAGTGATTATGACCTTGACAATGATCCATGATCAGTTAGACCTGCGGAAATTCAAGTTCCGAAAAACATAGCTTGTATAGAAAAAGCTATAAAAGAAGATCGCCGAATCACATATCGTCAGTTAGAAAAGCTCTTAAATATTCCTGGTATCTTCCTTGCACAACATTGTGACCAAGCATTTAAGTGTAAAAAACTTTGTATTATATGGGTACCCCATTCTTTAAATGAGCATCAAAAACACTGTCGCGTTCAATGGGCGCAATCTATGCTGAAGCAATTCAATAACGGCCAGTGAAAAAATGTTATTTCAATTATCACAGATGATGAAACCTGGATTTATTATTACGATGTGCCCACTAAAGCCCAAAGTAAAATATAGGTCTTCGAGGATGAAGCACAACCGACACAAGTACGAATATCTAAATCCGTCAATAAACGAATGATGGAGGTTTTTTTGTAACAAGCAAGGATTATTAAAACCTGTTATGCTTGGTAGACAAAAAATTGTAACTAGTGAATGGTACAGAGATTTGCCTACCTCAATTGTTTGAAGAACTGAAAAATCGCAGACAGAACTCGGGAGTCCCGTCATGGTTCCTACACCGCGACAATGCGCCAGCTCATAGAGCCGGAGCTACCTCGCGATTCCTGAGAGAATCCGACATTAAAGTACTCGAAAACCCTCCCTATAGCCCCGAACTCGCACCGTGTGACTTCGGGTTATTTCCATATGTGAAGAACCGATTAAAAGGCCGCAAGTTTTCGACAGAAGAGGAGTTAGTGGGTGCGTTTAAGACAGAACTGGAAATAATTCCTAAAAAGTGGAACAGTTGGATGAATGAGTGGTTTGTGTGTATGAACAAATGTATAAACTGTAACGGAGTTTATTTTGAAAAAATATAAATGTATGTGATCAGACGACAAGACTTGTTGAACACCCTACGTACAAATTATATTACTATTTATTTTGTTCTCAGACAGAATTTTTTCGCAATAAAATCTTTTAAACTAGTTTCTCATACATTTTAGACAATTATTGTAATTGTAATGAGTTTCATCAAAAGGTCTATGTGGCGTATAATTTATTTTTGTTCATTTCAGGCAATTTTATGTTTGACCAATGGGCATTGTCCTTTATAAACTAAATTATATTTCGTTGAAAAGTAGGTATAGAAGTAATAAGTTATTAAAAGTTTCTCTGCCTCTTTCTTGAATAAAGAAGTTTAACATTATTTTAAATGGCCTGACGTCATCATGCGGTATTGCCCTTTCTGTCTAATATAACATTTTAAACATTTATAACTAACTATGTTATCAATTATTTATTTTTCTAAATTATTTCATTATTATATATTTAGAAAACACTTCATTAAAATAATTTTAAAAAAATAGTCAACTACCCTATTGCGTTTTTTTCTTTATGGATGTCTATTTCATTCCATGAATTCCATGTCGATTGTAGACTTGGAATATATAAAGAAATAAAGTAGTTGCTACAATAGTTGTGTAGTTAACGAAATGTACTTGTTACAATGCTACAAATAAAATTACAATTACATTACAATGTTACAAATTAAAACATCTTAATTTTTCAATCATCATACAGAAAATAACTTCTTAGGGGACATCCAATAATTATGTGGAAAATATCCTTTTTTTTAATTTTTTAACCCCTGGTGTAATCCAAATGCCCCCCCTTCACTCTATAAATGTAATGTCAGATTACTGAAGTGTCTTTTGATTGAGAGTACACTGAATAGAGAAAGAAAAAAAATGTTTTTAATCATTTGTAACAATATGAAAAACTGACAAGAGATGGTTGTAGAATCGTTGAATTTGGTCCGACCCCACCGCCATCTAATTTTCGCTCACGTAATAAAGTAAGGGGTACCTTACGCGTGCAAATAACAGTGGAACTCTTTGAATAAATTATTACTAACTTGTCCTGGGTGTATCTTGTGTCTGTTCGTTACTATGTCCGTCGCTGGCAGCTGCGGAGGGCGCGTCTCGTAGCTCTTCTGGCAGCAAACTGCGACGGCAAATCGGACAGGTGGCGTGCAAACGCAACCATGGCTCTATACACGGCGAGTGGAACGTGTGTTCGCATTCCAAACGCGATACTTGTTCGCCTGGAAATGATCGATGCAAATTTAAATTTGTACATAATTATAGTGAATGCTCCACAGAAAATGCGTTGGGTTTTTAAAGACATATTGTTCACAATTACACTATGAAATGTCACATACGACATTCCAATCACTATAACAGAGACAATTTAATTTACTCACATTTCGAAATATGTAAAATGAATTATGTACAGACACCTGCACTGAAATCTGAATACTTGTATTTTGATCACTTTCAAATAACAGCTGAAGTAGCGAAAAGACATAATTATAGCGTGCCGACCTCTACCTTAAGGTAGAAGGACTCTGCTACAAGTAGGGTGCATGGCGAGAATGTTAGACTTGTTGGAGAGATGTACTTCTCTGTCCGTTGATCATTTTGGATGGTGTTCAGATATGACAGCAGGTGTCTGTACTGTTCAGTATCTTTTTCTTTTGTTTAATAGGGATTGAGAACTTTATGTTATCAATTATTTTTTTGAAAACAGTATTTTTTCCCCCGTATTTGCTGTAGAGCTTTTATTTTAAAGTCTCTTTTCGTCACACTTTTATATTAGTCAGTACGTTTTTTACCGTTTAAAATTCGTTTTATCTGTTACACATCATTTTCTATGCATTAGAAAATTGATACGAAAAAATTAAGAAATGTCAAAAACTCTAAACGTAACCTGATAGTCTGTCGTTTGTAGCAATTTAAATTGAATTACTCTCACCCACCCACATATTATTATAATTGGTTGATCAAAAAAGTTACTATGGTCGAATCTCACCTGTGCTGGGCGATAACTACATAATACTTCAAATTATGAAGTATTTTAGCCTTTTTGTGATGTCATTTCCGTTTTTTTGTTTTTTGGGGGTGTATTGTCTACATAAATATTTACAATGTTAAAACACTACAGTAACCAGGTTAATAACTCACTTTCCATTTTTAGCCACGACGCCACAGCCCGCGAGTACACCCTAAGAAACTATCATGGAGAGGCACTATTTATTCCCATTAAACTTAAGAATATGCCTCAAAAAGTATTTTTGGGTGCACCCGCGGACTATGGGATCGTTCTTTTCCATTTCCATCTTTTTTTAATGTTCACTTTTGAAGTAGTTGGGGTTTTATTTTTTGTTGCTCACTTGCTTTTAGAAAGGGATTTTTAACATATTTGTTCAATCCTATTTCGATTACAACGTCTATATCTATCGTGGAATTTGCATTTTTTTATTTTTATTTCGTTTTAATTTTAATTTCACAAAAAAATGCTAAGATATGTGCTTCTAAAAACCTCTATTTTAGCTACTCGATGATTTTGGATAGACAATGTGATGTACATATTATTATGCAAGGTATTATTGCTCTACTTTTAATTTGCTTTGTATAGGAGAACATCAATATTCCATAGACAAACTTAACCTACAATTTACTTTAGAAAAATAATACACAAAAAAAAAATACATTTGGTGTTTCAATATTTAACATCCCATTTGGATTATTCTATTGAGCTGTAATGAATAAAAAACCCAAAAAAATTTAATACTTATAAATTGTGTTTCATCCAATAAAACATCTACATTTCTTTCAACATAGTGTTGTTACCTTGTTTAAAAGTCTCCCAGCACACAGAGCAGGTCGTGTTGGCCGCAGCCTGTTCCGGTGTGACATCCTGGCGTGGAATTGCAGCTATTTGATCACGAGGCAGGGGAGGTGGTCCTGCATTCTCCAGCTGTCCCAGTAATTGTGTCACTACTGCGTCTAGGCCTGAAAGTTGCGATAGATCGTATAATTAATAACTTGTAACCAAACACAATAGACCAAACAGGACCAATGATACGGACTCGGTTAAAATCGCACTAAAGATGCAAACAACTTCAAGGACTGCGAAAGGTATTTGCTAAAGAAATGTTGAAAAACTATGGAAAGATATCCCATTGCACTTTTATGACAAAAACGTATAGCAATACAATATTTGGAAGGTCGACCCCAAATTAAATGAGAAGAGACGCCCAAAAAGATATAATGAGTACTAAAAAACACTTAAGAGGACATTCCTCAACATCAAAACCCAAACATGACAGAATCCGTACCTTCCGCACCGACCACTACAGGCATCAAAATACACAAAATTGACGAATTCATTGGCAGGCAAATATGTAAACTGGCTAAATGTAGTAATACTAGAATATGATAGATCCGTAATAGTAATAAAGGAATGAAATTGATAATAGTGTATGGTATTGTTAGAATTTGAATTATCAGATTGAAAACGAGTGGCGGGTGTGAAGGCAGTTGCGCGGGTGTCCGTGAACGATCGTCGTCAGCTATTTCGCCTACAAACCGGCAACATATACACCAGTAAACTAAAATTGAGGTGGTTGAAATGAGCTAAATGCTACCTCTGCTGTAATGGACACTATCGTCAATTTATTCAATCAAAGGATTATTTTTCATGATATAATTCAACACTGAATTATAACCATATGAATTTTTTTTATTAAATTCAATACTAACTGCAAATTTTATTATTTCAAAATGCCAAAATTATGCGTCGTTTTTAAACAGAGGTGACGTCACAGAGCCTTGGAAGTCGCTTGTAGGGCTTGGGCACTTAGAAGAAATCACGTTACTAGAAATAATTTTGTAATCAGCGCCACCTGTTGATCTGATTGGTGTACTATATCTCAAGTTCACAGAACGCCCATCAGTGCTGGCAACCAGTGGCGTGTGGTGGGTTCAGAACATGGCTACGCCAACACATGTAAAGTATAAAATCATTTAAAATCACCCCTATTTACCTTTTTCTTTTATGTCTAAAAGACACGTTTATTTATCGTTTTTACGCCATCTGTTGGAATATTACTAACCTAGTAACGTAGTGTGATATTGTTTTAGTTTAGTAATAACGTAGCAGATGGCGCTATTTAAGTTTACTTAAATAGGATAAATAAATCATGATTTGATTATATAATTTTGTATTTTTGTTGTGTGCTGTGTGAAGAGTGTAGATAATACAACTAGTTTTTTATTTAAAAGCAAAGCAAGGTAATTGTGAGAATATCTAAACAAAAAATAAAATAAAATAGGTACCTAACCTATTAGACAAATGAAAAATCTCTATTATTAAAATATCTATTATTTTACCTAATGATTTTACCTTAGTTAAATACATCATAAATACTAATTTAAATATAATAAACTCGTCAATGATTTCATTATAAAATAAACCTGACCCAGACCTGAAATATTGCGTAAATATGTGTGTATATGTGGATTGGTTTGTAAAAATCATTGTTTATAAAAGCTAATTGGTTTGTAAAGCAAGAGATACCTAAGTTCTGTATGATTTTAATTACCTACTTACTTACTTTGTCACTGTGCAATGACTGCGAAATACATTTCTTTCAGTCCATTGAAATCCTCCGAAATTTCCATTCCGATATTTTACACTTTAACTTCACCTTATTCACAGTTACTTTAATACAACTTTAAAACATAAAACACAACAAATCGCAATGAATGCAATACAATGAACACAGACAATAATTGAAAACAATAATGTAGTTTAGCCGCAGAATTCGCAAAGTTCTGCCTGCAGTCTAATTACGTACGAATTTCACTTTCGTTATGCCTGGCTTAATTTCGGGTATAAAATCCAGTAGGTACCGACCGATGACGCTCGAAACGTAAGAGGGATAGATGCCATTCATCACTACATGTAAGAAGAAGACGGACGTAAAAGCCGTAAGATAATGGTCTTGCCTCACGGCGTGTTCGCAACGTGTCGGTTGGCGTCGGTATGTCGTGATCGGGAAAGAGAGGGAGGCCGGTGATAGGGTATTAAGATAGGTCAGTAACAGTCAGTAATAGCGCGCCATTGTATTATATGAGCGCGCGGGAAATTCAAACACTCTCACTTGTACTCTTGCGTTTTTCATCATTATTGTAGGAAAATTTAAGGTATGCATGGCTTTTTGGCTTTCAAGGAAGACCCGCGCCTGCTGGCAACACTGGTATTGAATACTCTTAGCCACTTTAAATTTTTTTCTTCATTTTAATCTGATATATGTTTAGAAAATAATACTTTTTATTTTCAGGCATTGTTTTTCTTGTTTGTAGCTTAGGTTAATATTTATCTATAGTTTTGTTTAAATTAAGTTGATAGTCCTAAATCCGGCAGTGATAGAAAATTTGGAAATTGAATTATTATTATTTTTATATTGATTTCTTTAATAACAGATATTTTAAGTCATTAATAAAGCACTAAAATATCAGTGTTTATTTATTGAATAATTATTTCAATTATGTATTGATGACTATATTCCTTAACTGATTTATAATTCATATTGTAAAGTTAAATATAGTATATTATTTAAGTTACTTATATAAATATTAGACTTCCCAATGATTTGCAAAATGTTACTTTCATGTAATTTATAGACAAAAAAATATTGAAAATTTCAAAAATATTGAGAACTGTGGATATGTTGACAAACAAAAATAATGCAAAACGACATCTTGCTGTGGAATGACTTCTCAAAACCATTTATATGCTAGAAAAATTATCTCTTGAATGTTACAATACCTTCTCCTCCAACGACATAATCACCAGGGGCTCCAACCAACACGAGTGGAGCGCCCGCCGTCGTAGCACCAGTCGCCCCGCCCGTAAGCGTCCACACTAACTGTTCTAGGATTGTCTCCGGACGACCACTACCCCTGATACAAGAAAGAATACCAGTATTAAAAAGATTAAGAATGACCTGCTAAGACGCATTGCTAAGACGACGGAAAATTTCGCAGTTTCTAAACAATCCTCAACTTCACTTGATGCAAAAAGTGTGGCCGCGGAAGGCCATTCTCCCCACGCGCGGTGGGCATGCAAACAAAACCTGGTGCAGCTGTTAGTTTTTCAAATAAGATTGTTGTTAGTATAAGAAACAAGAATGTGTAGATTATTTTTGTTGCTTTATTGGTACAATTTAATTATACATAGTAGATATTTCCTTGATGCGGATCCTTCTTTTTTTTATATAGTAATCAACACATAAATACAATATGTAATTGACAATTTTGACTTCAATAAATTAATACTAGTTTTTGTAGGAACTAACATTATTATAAATGAAAATATATCAGACATTTTCCTTAATGGACAGAACTTTTGAATAGTAAATGAAACAGTAGTATTGTGTAGTTCAAATTATCTAAACGATCACTGCATTAAAAAAAAGTTTTTTTTTTACCTTAACCGTCCGCCTGACATAAGGAAAGCTAAATCGTTCAGCATCGGAAGACCCACACCCTGTAAAAAATAATTAATTATGAAAATTGGTTTTTAAACATCAATTAATCATGAAAAAGTATACAGTTAAAGGCATCTTTACAATGGAAAAAACATTTTGAATTTTGAATTTTATATTTTCAAAAGTAGGTAATTATATAGTAAATTCTATTTCATAAATTTTTTTAGAAGTGGAAGAATTGTAAAAGAGGAAATCTATATATATTGTATAACAGGCTTTGAGTTTATATGACTTAATCTTGTTAAGTATAAATGTAAAAAGGGTACCAGAGTAATTATTATATTATCTAAAAATACAAAATGACAAATTTATAAACATTTATTAGAAGAGTATTTAACTAGTAAAACTAGTCTATTTTATATGTAAGACAATACTGTAAAGCCATTGCATAAGATGTAACAGGAAAAATCTGAAGGACATAAAGATGAAAACAGAATATTAATTTCTTATGTTTTTCCGTGTTTTAAGGTTTGTATTTTTTAATGAAAATTACCATCGCACCATATGCAATTGACCCAAGGTATTATTATGTGACTATAACTTATGTCAAATTGAAATATATTTCATTAAAAATGTTGTCTTAATATGGTCTTGAGAATTTTTAGTTAAATATACTTTCAAGAAAGAGCCATTTTCAATATATTATATCAACACTTATAGACGTGACCCCATCTTTTGAATGTTTTTGATTTCGAACACATGTTACAGTTCCAATCATACTTTATGGCAGATGTGAATATAAGCACAAGTCGTGTCGCAGTAACCAGTTTTTGATGTAGCGGGATGAAGTGGAGCACAAGGTAAATGACTGCACCTGCGCAAGCACACTTATAGCGTTTTATTCCAGTCCGCCATAAAGTTTGAGGCAAACTATACATGTTTGAATGCTTATAATTTTTGTTCATAATTGGATAATTAGGGTGTATTCAAAACAGCTCTAGTGCCTTGTATTTATCATATAAGTGCAATGCGCATGTCCTATTGTGTAAGACCACCACACTTGCCACCGCAATGCTTCTATGAAAATATGTTACTAGGTACTGAATCATTTTTGTAACTAACTTCAGAGCCACACATATATAGGGCAAGTATTGTATGTATAACTAACCAATTGGCCGAGTGGTTAGAAACCCTTACTGCGGAGCCAAGGGTAACGAGTTCAATTCACAACCAGGAAAAACATTTGTATGCATGAACATGTCTATGTGTTCTGTGTCTGGGTGTGAAATATCTATATACAAGCTTTGCTTAGTTTGGGATTATATGGCAGTGTGTGGGATGTCCCAAATATTAATATTATTTATGTAATGTCCAGTATGAACAATTTTTACCCTCACACAATTTTTTGTAATTGTTTTGGTCACCTGGTGTCACATCCCTTCCTCAACAACACCTCCAAAAACATAAATGTGATATTTTTATATGTATACATTTGTATATGTAGCGAACCTGTTTCAAATCTATATGGCCATGTGGACGGCCACGATGACGGTTCGAATCCGGGCGGGTACCAATGAGTTTTTTCTGAATTAAGTACATTAACTATTACTCACTATATGCCTCAGAGAGCATGTTAAGCAGTCGGTGTCAGTCGGTCTCAGTTGGTGTCAATAGATGGCGGTCGGTAGCAGCATAGTAGACTTAAGCTCCAAGCCCCCTCATCTTGAGGGGAGGCCTAAGCCCCTGCAGTGGGGTATAAAAAAGGGCTCATGGAATGCCTACAAGAAAGAATAATTCAAATATATTTTATTTTCACTTTAGCTTAGTCAATGACTTTTATTGTTCTTTTAGCTATAATATCTCTACATTCTATTATTTGGTGTAAAAGTAAATAGCACCATAAAACAAACATAAGGACATATAAGCCTCCATTGTGAATAAAATAGCCAAAAAAATAAATTTATGAAGTAATACCATGAACCCACAAAACCTCAATGACTTTAGAAAACTTCTGTGCACAAGAAACACATGTGTCGAGTTAGAGCCATCATGTTAGATCATGGCAATCTAGAGTTGCATATTCTAATATTTGAAGATGGTAGCCAAAATTTAGATACTGTAAAATAATGATTTATTAAAATATTTCATCTTTTCATTTTCATTTCACTTGCTCCACATGATTAACGGAGGGTTAGTCACTTTAATGGAATTTCTGATTTATGACTCAGACACCATTATAAAATAAATAATTAATAAAAAGTAAGTATTCACTTGGTGATATTCATCAGAATCATCAAGATTGCTCATGTCAGCATCACTTGCATCATCTCCAGACATCACAGAATTCTCTGTGTCTGCCTCCAGCTGTTCGATAAAGCCACTCGCACAATATGGACATATGTAATCCTGAAAATGTAATAGAATTACAGAAATTTTTAAGAATTTTGTAATTGTATTATTAGTAGAGATTAAACAATACTGAAGCGATGAATCGTAGACCACGATTATCATGGCTATTACAATTCATCGGTACTATAAAAAATTAACTGATTCATTACAATTACTTTTTTTTTTGACATCAGGATATTTCCAAAAATGCAGCGCACGCAAGAGATGGCATTCTAAGAGGGCGTCATTGTTCAACAATCAAACTGAATGTAGCTCCAATCCAGTACAAATTAGGTTATATAGATACCTAATCCTTTGCCTGCTGGCTGGGGACCCCCAATAAAGCTATGACTGGTATTATTTAATTTGACTTTTGATGTTATGATTTCATGTTGTTCTATTGTAGTTCCATTTCATGTTAGTAAAAATAAATTTCCTTTATAATAATGATTGTAATATAAAGGAAATTATATTACAAATATTAAATATAAGTGTAATCCATAATTTTTATACATTAGCAGTGCTGTAAATATGACCCATCCAAGCTCAGTATTTTTTTCATAGAGAATACTCATACTAAGGGCCATTTTCACAAATATACTTTAGCAAATGCATACCTTGAAAATAAAAATATTGGAAAGTTTTGAGGTTATATGTGAAAAAACTGTTCATACAATCAAAGCAGAGATGACCTTTTAAATCAATTATTATGGTAGCAATATGATTGCATTTGTTTCAGCTTGACAAAAGTTAGCAGACAAGACTGTATGGACATTCTACATCAACACATTTTGGTTTGGTCTCTTATTTCCATCATAAAATTAATATTAATTCACATTATTAGTATATTTTTTGCAGATTCCTTTCTTGCGTTTGTTACAAACATAAATTTACGAAACTATTAAAATAACATTGATCGAAATATGCATCATAAAATTAAGTGCGAAAGTTGTATTAGTACAAAAGTATTAAAATTCGATAGAAAGTGAAATGAAGGCGCATAAATCGTCTATAAATATTAGGAATCAGCGTGACTTTGTACCATATCGAAAAAAACAGGAAAATTTCACGATGTCAAACTGATAAGGTACTACGCAAAATAAAATTGATAGCGATGCCAAAAAAAGATAAGATACTAACCATGCATGCAAGGTAAGAGAATAATTAGTAAATTAATGTTCATACCATAAAAATAATTATTTTATTGATTTTTACCTGTAAAATATCCTCGAATTCTACGTTACATCTGTGACAAAAGAAACGGGCCGTAGGCCTCCGCTCTACCATGGCATCAGCCATTTTTAGCTGTAAATCTAATATATAGAAATAATTCTAGTTTACAATTTAGACTTTTTTTAAACAACGAACAAAAATTTATCAATCGCCATTTTTCCAAACCATGCACAATTTCAGCGTTGCCAGATACTTTTTCAGAATTATACAATTGGCCAATGAACGAAGTTGACTATTTTACGAAACGAACACCAACGAACACACAACTACAAATAGCTTCTGGCTTCTATTCTGTCTGTCTGTAATCTGTAACCATAGTCTCCGTCTGTAACACTGTGCAGTGTGCAACACTGTGTACGTAACTCAGAACAATTAACATATAGAAGAAAATGTAAAGTTTACATATGTTTAACTTGTTCTAACATGTGGAATAAAGCTTTAGAAAGAAAAAAGTAGCTGATACTAAATCATTGCTGCTTATGATCAGAACGTAGCCCCCAAATTCATTTCAACTAACGATAATGTTAACAATATTAACGATGAAGGTAAATAGTGCATAGCCAACAATTTTATCGACATTCTTAAAGTTAATTATTTCTATTAATTGTAGTAATAAAATATATCATCATCAACAGCCCATTTTACCCCACTGCAGGGGCTTAGGCCTCCCCCAGGGTGAGGGGGGTTTGGACAACTCCACTGCGGGTTGGGGATTGTAACGACCGCCATCTATTGACAGCGTCCGGGACCGACTGCTTATCGTGCTCTCCGAGGCACGGAGTCAGTGATAATTAGTGTCAGAAAAACTCATTGGTACACGCCCGGATTTGAACCATGGCCCTATGGCCTTATAAATTTGTGAAGAATATATTTTTAGTTTGACACTTGTCATATGGTTGTCACTTTTGTCTTTTGTTTCTTTTCCATTATGGTGTCTGAATATAATGGTTCTATTAGTAATATAAATGGTTTTATTATATTAAACTATAATTAGTTTATAATAAGAACCTTTCAGGTTTCAATAGGTTATGGGCCCAGATTGATTTAAACACAAAAATAATAATATATTTTTGAAGAAAATGGCGGCATCGAAAATGTCCGATGTAATTCCAAAATTGGAAGATGGACAAAATTTTGGAAATTGGAAATACAGAGTGGAACTTCTTTTAGAAGAAAAAGGGCTTAAAGATATGTTGAACGACGTACAATTAATAGACGGAAATCGAAAGAAATCAGATATAAAAGCCCGGTCATTAGTAGTCCAGTGCATAGGAGATAAATTTTTAGACGTAGTTAAAAACAAAGGGACAGCTCACGAGATGATAGTGTCATTGGAGAACGTATTCAAAAGAAAAAGTGTCATGAATAAATATAATTTGAAAAAGAAGTTAATTTACCTCAAATGTGATGAAGATGACAGCTTACAAGAATTTTTCTTTAAATTTGACAAACTGATCAACGATATTGATGTGATTTCTTTGACAAAAATGGAAGAGGCAGACAAAGTTATTCATTTGCTGTTGTGTATGCCAGTTAAGTACAATAACGTGTTATCCGCTATTGAAGCAATGAGTTCTGAGAATATTACACTAGAGAAAACTAAAGCTACTCTGTTAGATGCAGAAATAAGGTTAACAAATAGTATGAGGAGTGAAGTGATAATGCATCCGATGAATAATGAAACGGCGTTTAATATACAATGTTACAAGTGTCATCAACTAGGTCACAAAGCAATTCACTGTCGTAATTTGCCAGACCAGAGACCTTCTACTTCACAAAATGTTTTTCGTGGTACTACGGTAAGTAGACGCCCTTTCAGTAATCATAGAAGACCACAGCGTCGCTGCGGAACAGCGTTCGTAACACCAAGCAGAGATCAAGCTATCATTAGTCATGAAGAAGAAACCATTACTGATACTGCCGGATTAACTGTGACTGACTGTGGAGAGTATAATTTGACTTGTAAGTCATTTGAAGATGATATCTTTTTTGTAGTAGATTCAGGTGCATCTCAAAATTTTATGAGTCATCATTATGAAAAATACATGTTTGATGTTATAGAGTTAGATCATCCGATAAATATAAATACTGCAAATGGTGATAGTTTAATTGCTTATCGCAAAGGTAAATTAAAAATTGTTTGTGAAAACCTACAGATTATTATAGAAGGTTTGATTGTACAGAATATAGCATTTAATTTGCTGTCTGTAAGGAAATTTCTGGAGAAAGAAAATAACAAAATTGTATTTTCTCGTGATTTTGTAAAAATAATATTTTTTAATGGTTCAACTATTCGGGCATATAATAATGGAAAGTTGTATATATTACAGGGTAAACTAAAGTGTGATGAGTATGGAGAAGCAGCTATGAATTCGGAGAAAGGTATTCTCTGGCACAGACGGCTTGGTCACACTAGTTCAAAAACTTTAAGTAGGTTAAATTTACCAATGAACAATACAGTGTGCGGGCCCTGTATGAAAGGTAAAGCGACTAGAATTCCTTTTAAACGTTTGCAAAGACCGAGATCATACGATATACTTGAGCTTATTCACAGTGATATAGCGGGTCCTTCAAATATACCAACTTTAGGCGATGAAATTTATTTTCAAACAGTTTTAGATGATTTTTCTCATTTCTGTGTGGTATTTTTATTAAAAAGGAAGTCTGAAGCTACCGACAATATTATACAGTACATACGTAGATATGAAAACGAATTCGGGAAGACTGTGAAACGGGTTAGATGTGACAACGGGACTGAGTACACATGTAACAAATTGAAGCAATTTGCTGCCGAAAAGGGTATACGCTTAGAATTTACCTTGCCATATTCTCCTTCAAGCAATGGCGTAGCTGAACGATTGAATAGGATTTTATATAATTAAGCACGAACAATATTGATAGAAAGTAATTTGCCGAAATATTTGTGGGGTGAGGCTGTCAAATGTGCAGCATATCAATTGAATCGTTGCCCATCACAAGCCATAAATTTTAACACTCCATGTGAAATATTATATGGAAGAAGAGATTTAGAGAAATTAAGGGTTTTCGGAGCAAAATCATGGGCATACATACTGCCAAAAGCTGACAAATTATCAGCTAGAGCAAAGGAAACGAGAATGGTAGGATATGCTAGAACAGGATATCGCTTATGGGACCCTAAAGAAAATAAATTGATAGAATCACGTGATGTACGGTTTGATGAAACGGACTTTGTCTATAATCAAGATAAAACACCGAACACGGTTACAAGTGGATGGATTGAGGTCAACCAAGAAGGTTTTAATAGACAAGGAGATACAATGCAAAATGAGGATATAATACGAACTGAGAGCACAGAAAATGAAAAAGATGAGGAGAATTTTGAAGACTGCCAGAAAAATCTTGAAGTAAATTATGTTCAGACTAGAAGTGGAAGAATAATTAAACCACCTAACAAACTACTCGACTATGAGATTCACATGGCTTATTGTTTATGTATTGGGGATCCAGTTAGTTACAAAGAAGCAATTGAAAGAGGAAACGGATGGGAAGAAGCAATAAACAAAGAATTAACTTCCTTGAAAAATTTAGAAACATGGAAAGTGGCAGTGCTGCCTCAAGGTAAGAAAGCAATAGATACTAAATGGGTGTTTACGACAAAAAAGGATGGAACTAAAAAAGCTAGACTTGTGGCGAAAGGTTTTCAGGAAGAAACATTGTTTAATGTATATTCTCCGGTCGCAAGGATGCCCACCATCAGAATGATGCTTAGTCAAGCCATTCAAAAGGACCATATGTATATAAGACAGCTCGACGTTCCAACAGCGTTTTTAAATGGCTTTCTAAAAGAAGACGTTTATTTAAAACCGCCTTTAGGAGTGACTGCTGAGAAAAACATTGTGTTCAAATTAAATCGGTCGCTGTACGGTTTACGTCAAGCACCAAGGTGCTGGAACGAAAGGTTACATGAATTCTTGGTTGGTAAAGGTTTCGTTCAATATAGAAAGAATGTTAGAAAAGTTTAATATGACTGATTGTAAGGGTGCAGATACTCCGATGGAAATAAATTTCTCTTATGAAGCAG
Source organism: Luffia ferchaultella (assembly GCA_949709985.1). NCBI lineage: Eukaryota > Metazoa > Arthropoda > Insecta > Lepidoptera > Psychidae > Luffia > Luffia ferchaultella. Next base: position 2,537,044 of record OX453254.1, read on the forward strand.
ATGAAACTTTAAATTTGAAAAACCTTATCGCGAGTTAATTGGATGTCTTTTATACTTGTCTACTTCAAGTAGACCTGATATTAGTTTTGCCGTTTCTTACTTAAGCAGTTTTTTGGATAAGCCTACTATATCACTTTGGAAAGCTGCAAAGCGAGTTTTGCGTTATTTAAAACAAACAAAGTCAAAGGCTTTGGTATACAGAAAGCACTCTAGCAGTAGTTTAGTTGCGTATAGTGACGCAAATTGGGCTGGTGATAAACGTGACAGGAAAAGCGTTAGTGGTTCGGTAGTGTTCTATCGGAATAATTTAATTTCTTGGTATTCAAAGAAACAAAATGTTGTCGCTTTATCTACTGCCGAAGCTGAATATATAGCTGCTGCTCTTAACTCTACAGAGATACTTTATGTAAGAGGTTTATTAAAAGATTTTAGATCCGATTGTGATTGCATACTATATATTGACAATCAAAGTGCTATGAAAATGATAGAATCAAATGAAAATAGTAAGCGGTCAAAACATATTGATATTAAATATCATTTTATAAAGGACTTAATCAGTAAAAAGTTGATATCTATTAAATATGTGGCCACAAATGAAAACATTGCAGATGTGTTAACAAAAGCACTAGCAAAGCCAAAACATTGTTACTTTGTAAATAAATTAAATTTGGCTTCATGAATTGTTTAATGTCTAAAATTTTGCTTTTGTATTTAATTTCTTTGTATATGTATTTATCCAATTTTTGTTATTAATTTTATTCTAACTAGAGAGCTGTTGAAGTTAAGTTTGTTTGTTTTTACTAATAATATTAAGTACAATTCCTGTTTCTAACTGAATCAGAATTGAGAGGGGATGAAGAATATATTTTTAGTTTGACACTTGTCATATGGTTGTCACTTTTGTCTTTTGTTTCTATTCCATTATGGTGTCTGAATATAATGGTTCTATTAGTAATATAAATGGTTTTATTATATTAAACTATAATTAGTTTATAATAAGAACCTTTCAGGTTTCAATAATTTGAGACAGGTTCGTTGCGCTCTGGGCTATCACGACACTGATTGTAACAATTTACTGCAACACAAGCCATGTTCGTGGCGAATTTATTTCGCACTAATTTATTTAATAATTTACTCCTATATTATAATTGTTTTAATAATTTGATGCAAACGTTAGTCTGACGTCCATCTGACTAGTCAGACTAATGTCACTGAGAAAGAGGTACAAGCAGGTTGAAGCAAACCGCATATATACACTTACATCTTTTTCACTCTCACTGAAATGCACCACATGGAAAACATGTGACAAATAAAACAAATGTATGTACATACAAGAGTGCCTTCTATGACTTTAGTAATTGTTCTGAGGAAGTACTAGGCCCCCGTTAAAGCAGAGCTCGGGGGTAGAATATCGCGCAGTTTGTTAGGAATTTCTCCCGCGTCGGGCCTCTGACCTTGTGAGACAGACACCGCGGCGCGCGGCGAACGACCCCGCACCGTGAACCGACACATGCGTCGCGGTCACATAGCCGCGTTGCCGCGCCGCGCCGTCCCGCACCGAGCTGAGAGGCAATACATAGAAAGGAGATAGAAAATACACCAAAAACGCGGCAGCAACGCGGAAAGGTTGACCGATTGTGCAAATGAAACAAAGCAAATACGTACTATAGAATCCAAAGGTCAAAGTGTAGCGATTCGGGTGGCCTTATTTGTACCCATCATCCTATTATGTAGGTTCAGGACTGTGCACTCCCGTCCATGTATAATACAAAAATGAAACCTTTACGTAATGTATATGGTTTACTTTGAATTTTAAATTGTCAAGAGGCAATGCCAGGTGAAGGAGATAGCTACCGGTGAGTCCCTTTGTCCTTTTCTAACACTTGCCATTACAAAAAAAATATTTCGTCTAGTAGCTTCATTATCGATTTTTATAAATACAAATATTCGTTTAATATCTATTTTCTGCGACTTCTGGTTTTTGATATGTTTTGGTATTTGGATGATAATAGTATTTTTGAAAGTTATCACGTAACATTTCACAGGTTTAAATTTTTAGTTATGTTTTAACGGATGTCTTAATTTATGGTTTTATAGTGGAAACTAAAACGAGAATTTGGGCAATTTTGTAGTGTGAATTGTTAAAGTTTAAGTTTTTGACGTCATATTACTAAGGTGACCATAATATTCCAATATAATGATATGAATTATTCGCTTATTGCTTAAGATGTGGCCGCAAGAATAAATTGCCAAATATTTCAGTGAACATAAAATATATAAGGAACCATACCTATGTATTTCTGTAAAAAGAAACTTTTTTTTAGACCAAGAGGAAAAATTATTTTGTTACAGATCTGACATCATTGGTGTTACAGATCCGACATCATACACGTTATGAATTTGACGTTATACATGAATCCGAAAGAATTCAGTGTGTGATTTTCATGGGGAAGGGTCTCAGAATTTTGAATTTATCCCTGTCTCCACCATCCTACCATATTTTTGGGATTTTCTGGTGCCAATCAAAAGAAAGAAGTTCATAGTTCCTCACTTAACTAATATTGTTTCTCTTTGTCCCGCATCAGCGCTCAAGGGCAAGACATTTTGGCCCCAGAAATAATGTTTCGAAACTTGGAGTAGGCATTTTAAATTTGTTTTTATTCACCGGATCATTGGAGATCTTTGAGATTGTTGGTTTTTGTTTGAAAGGAAAGGAACTTGGTCACCTGTAGAAAGTTATGTTTTTGGGTTTCCACATTCTCGTAAGCCGGTAAAGCGTGACGAAATTGATGAGAAATATACTTCAAACATTTATATTTAGGAAATTCCTAATCTTTTGTGCAGCATATTTAAGCTCATTGGGATCGTTTCAGCGAGATATTTCCTGAATGACGAGTCTTGGGGGCCTGGGCGTGCAAAAATACGTAACTTATTACCCTTGGCTACTTACTTATGTGGGACCTTATTACTTAGTAAATAGAGGCGGTCAGCCATTCAAATATAAATCACAATCTAGGTAGTTTTATTTTTGTGATCGATTCGGAGACTTATATTCAATGCGATATTATATATAAGAGGAGCCTGTCGCAAATTTTTGAAGGTGAATAAGGTATCCACCTTTGAAGCTTTGATTTTTAAGAGTTCTAACTGCTTCGCAATTTATTTTGGAGGTGATAATTTACTACCGACGGATCATATTTTATGCAGGTGGCCGCTTTTAGTGACTAGCTTTCTAGAACTTATGTTTTTAAAAATCTAAAAAAGTTAATAATAATAGAAAATCAATAGAAATAGTATCTATGTGCATAAACTTATGATCAACCAAAATCATAAGTTTGATCATAGTTATTGATGTATGATTATTTCCTTTGATTGTACTTGAGTAGGTACTAGGCACTTGACTTGATGCATTTTTTGATGGCTTTGTGAATTGTGATTGGCTTTTGTTCTTGATGTGGCTACAACACAACTTGATTCGACACGCAATTGTTGTTCTTTGGCTGGTTTGTGTGTCGTCAATTTGATTTTAATTTAAATTTTTCTCAAGCCTTACCTGCCAACTTTTCTTTCAGATACATCAGCTATTCAGATTTTTGTCATCTTTTTTCGTTTATTCCTTCTTTTAGTAAGTAAGCTTGTTATTATAGAGCAACAAAAGTCAAGATGAGAAAAGAAAAAAATAAGAATTAAAATTAATTATTGTTACCTTAGAAAAAACGAGATGAAGGGATTTGGAACCATAAAGGTATATATACTAGCGTAAGAGAGGAACACAGTGTGCGAATGACATCCAGCTCTTTGCGGAAATCCTACATGCGAGAAAGAAATGCAAGAAAATCTGACATAAAACCTCTTTGAACACATTTAGTCTTCATTACTCACTTGTCAAAATAAGGTCCAGCTTTGTTTTCTATTTTGTGTTATAACCGTTTTGAATTCTACAAAAATTAATTCTTGTGATAAAAATGGTGTCGTGGTCAGTTTTAGATTGCACTGTAACATATGATAATAATCCAAATAAAGAGAGATTTCACATGTAAGTACTGCCAATAACATACTGTTATCTTAATGCTTATTTTTATAAAAAGCGATCCTAAATTTACTTGGTTATACATCAGTAGTATACGGTAAATACTTTATTTTGTAAATAATTTGTTATTTTAAACAATTATGTGTACGATACAAAAATATTGTGTAAAATTACAATCAAACAATTAAGCATAGGGATTGCACAAAATCTATCGATATGTCGATATTTTCAAATATAAATATTTTGTAAATTTGATATTACCTAATTGCACCTGTTCCACTGGAATAATGTCGTTAACTGTTTTTAAACATATTGTAAGGTTTATTTAGCCTGGCAGCACATTGTAAGAGAAAGTATGACATCTATACATATATACTACACATAGGGTATATATGTAAATACAAGACTTTTTCAAATGAAAATATAAGATATATACACAATTAATTTTAATCGTTATTTATTTATGATTTAAAATCTGATGCTCTATTTAATTTTAATCGTTATTTATTTATGATTTAAAGTCTGACGTTCTATCTGTTCTCTGATTATGAACGTCGTAAATAATTTAACTTTGAATGACAAAACTACTGTATACAATAGTTTAACCTCATTTTCCTCCAAGAAACTGCGGTGTTAAAAAATGCTTCCTGATAATTCATAATTTCATAATGACTATTTCATAATATCCAGGTTTCCTGTAAACACGGTTAGCATAGAACAATTGAAAAAATGTTAAATAGAACAGGTGGGACTCCTCGAAAACATTCTTTGGTTTGCAGTAGACATTTTACAGATAACTGTTTTGTCTAACTAAATCACCGACGACTTTTGAAGAAAGGATCTATACCTACTGAATTTGTGCCGTTAGGGGTTTCTTTTTTTTCATATGTGCTTACTAAGTATATTAAGTAATATACTAATAATACTTAATATCTAAAGTCAGAGCATTTATGCCAACTGTAATTTCTGTACAGGTCAATCTGAAGACCAAGCGATCGGTGTCAGCGTACGTTTACCGAGATATATCACCAGGACCTTCAACTTTAGAGCCTAAACCTTTATTTCAGCACTAATATAAAATGGATTTGAAGAAAAAGTCCATCACAGTGAAAATATCAATTTTAGGCAAATTATCACTTTGTCTTTTACAAAAACTTGTTCCTTTATATTCAAATAAAACTTAATTACCTATTACATAAAGAAACAAAATATATTATAGACTAGTCCAAGGCATCCAAGGCATAATTTGTGGTGTAGTGAGACGACGCGACACTCAATCGAGTAGACAATGTGACGTCATGGGCAGTAAGAAGCCACCAGTCAAACCGCACGAAAATACATAATAATAATAATAATAATAATAATAATGTATACATCACAACAACGACTACGTCCCAAACTAAACGTTAGCTTGTGTTTTGGGTACCAAGCGAAGACACTACATACATATAACAACCAAGACCCGGTACCAGTATCGATATTCATCATATAAATACTGACCCGACCTAGGATTCGAACCCGGGACCTCCAGCTTCGTAGGCAGGATCGCTACCCACTAGGCTAAGCGGTCGTCAAATTAATAAATATCAATAATTTATTTATCAGTCATTTATTGACGAATTTAAAAAAAAACCTTCACTGTTTTATTAGTTTTGGTTTATCTTTCAATTCTATCGAGTTAAATTGTATATTTTGAACGTCATGAACTTCTCCATTGTAAATGTTTTTGTTTTGTACTTTCTCATTTTTTTGTTTACAAAGAGTTAAAATTTTGTTGTTATGCGTTGCAACGTGACGTATTGTCATTAAATATAAAAATCGTTTTTTTATATTGTTTTATTTATTACTTGGCTTGTATTCAACTAAATATTAAAATTTCCATAATGATGTTAACGCTTTCTTTACTTCTGCAAATTTTTTATTATCAACTGTTAACAAAAAAAAATATTTATTGGAGTAAAGGAAATGGCATTTGAATTGACTGATTGATGATTTGTCATTTTAAAAAACTAAAAGTTAGGAAAAGTAACTTAAAACAAAAATTATGTAGTATAGCAGATTCAAAATAATAAATAGGATTGCCGATTTCGACTTATGATAACGCGGTAATTTCAACGACACATTATCATGAAAGTACTACGTGCTATCGATAACATAAAAAACACCTATGCACATCACTAAAACTGGCTCAACCACATGTGAATTTTGCACACATACTCATTTCCGTTTCGGTCATGCGATGTTTAGATGTCAGTTGGTCTCCTACGCTAGTATATATATGTCTATGTTTGGAACTCACTATTTCATCTTCTCATTTCGCAAAGCAGAGTGCACTGTCCTGAACGTAGTATTATGTCCTTCGTGTTTTGTGATTTGTGAAGTCCTGTACTACTTAATCAACTGTAATATCCAGTAATATCTGGTAATATCTATGTTCTGTTCATGTTCTGTCTTAAACTTAAAATGCTGTGTGCTGTGGCTGTGCCTCAGAGTAATTACCTAAAGTCATAGGAGGCATTCTTGTATTTACATATATTTATTTCATTTTTCACATGTTTTCCATATAGTGTATTTGTGTGTAAGTGAAAAAGATGTAAGTATATATATGCTGTTTGCTTCAACCTGCTTGTACCCTTTTCGCAATGAGATTAGTCTGACTAGTCAGACGGACGTTTGCATCAAATTCTTTGAATTTACCTCAATCATTTAAATAAGTTGTTATTAATTTGGGGGCTACGTTCTGATCAAAAGCAACAATGATTTTGTATCAGCTATCTTTATCTTTCTAAAGCTTTATTCTACATGTTAGAACAAGTTTAACATTTGTAAAATTTACATTCCTTCTATGACTTTATGTAAATTCTAAGGGCTGTGCTAAAATGTAAAAATGTGATTAAAATAAAATTATGCTGTGAAATTATGTCTGTCTGTACCAGTCTGTACTCTGTGAATTATGTTGCGTTACGTTGAAGTAAATTAATAAAATTGCATTGTAAATAATTCAGATTTCAGTTTAGTTTTTTTATTATTTCAAATGTTATTTTTTAAATATGGTTCATTATACTAATATTAACACCATCGTAAGATTTACAGTGTTTTTAAAAAATATATATTTCATTCAGTGGTTGTAGTCACAGTTCAGTTTAGTTATCAAATATCTAGCTATGTAGACACTTATTTGCAAGTTGTACGGTATTAGCAATAATTTTACGTATTTGTGGCCATTTCTAAAGTTATTTTGATGAAAAAGTGTGAATTTGTGTATGCATTAGTGGGTCAGTCCGAACATATTTCTCACAATGAATGAAAAAAAGCTGGTCCAAAACTTTAAGAGTTATATCAATATTACATCAAAGGTGAGCAGTACATAATAATATATTAATTGAATAAATTTATTTTAAAGTGCATGGTAGCGCTTTCCAATGTAGCCTGCTGAAAAGTTATAAAATATTTAACCAGGCTTATAGGGGAGGGGTGTAAGAACTTCGTGCAGGTATTTTTTTTTTTAAGGATATGAAAAAAAATTATAAGGCTTATTAGTGGCTCGTCGCTCAGCTCCACTTTGCTTTTCGCATTATCGCAAGCAAACCTAACCTTTTTTTTTTTAAATAATGGACCATCAACCTATCTTAGCCAGATTTCAAATTGATCATTTTTATGAACACAATTTTCATCAGGCAACAATGGAAAGCCGACCCTTCAAAACTACCACCCTAAGAGTATTAATGGTACGGCTTTCCAAAACTACCACCCTAGAAGTATTAATAACAATTTAGGGGATGGTGGGACGTGGACATGAAACCAACTTTGAGAATTTTTAGAAATGCGGAAATGCGAAAAAACCAAAAATAACAAATGAAAAATATGTACTCATTACACCGACATAAATTCACTCCTTGCATTGACCTATTCAAAGGGTCAACTATTGAGAGAGGGAATAGCTTCAACATTAAAATAAATTGAAAACAATAAATACGTTTAAAATTTTCAAACCTAACTTTAAAAACGAGTAAGAATTCGATTTGCGTGGCATTCGGCGGCCGCTGCCAGCGGCACGCTCGCTTCGCTCGCTCGCCTTGCGTGTTTTTTATGTTCCTAGTGGCTTAGTACCATTGATTGTTGGAACAGTAGTCGGAGTGCCTATATATTTGGTTTTTATTGTTTTTTTTTTAAATTAATCTAACCTACCTATTGATTGCGAAATGGTAAAAAAGCAACCTAACTTGACCGAATTTCTTTAAAACATTCTTTTACGTACCAAACCTAAACAGTTGAAACTTATTAGAAGAGTGGCTGGCCATTTAGTGTTAGTTTCAAGTGTTTTGAGTTTGAAGGCTATCAAAAATGTCTCAGTAGCAGGTATGTATTACTCATTTTTAATTTCGTTTTTTTCGTATTTCAGCATTTCTAAAAATTCTAAAAGTTGGTTTGATCTGTTCATCTTGCCCCCCTCTTTCTTATTATTAACACCCCTAGGGTGGTAGTTTTGGAAAGCCAACCTGTATTAATAATATGATAGAGGGTGGCGAAGTGAGGAGATTAAACCAACTTTAAATTAGAAAATAAAAAAGCAATGTTAAAAATGAGTAAAACATACCTGCTACTGAGACATTTTTGATGGCTTTCAAATTCAAAACAATTGAAACTAACACTAAAGGGTCAGTCACCTAAATAGTCTTAACTATTTGAGTTTGGTACATAAAAGAATGTTTAAAAAAAATTGGTCAAGGCAGGTTGCTTTTCAACCTAATTTTTCACCTAATTTAACCTTTTCTTTTTTAAATAATGGAACATCAACATATCTTGGCCAAATTTTAAATTTTTCATTGTTATGAACACAACTTGCATCAGACAACATTGAAAAGCTGACACTCCAAAAATTTAAGCAAACAAAATTTATAGTTATCAAATCCACAATATCATTCTAAAGTATCACAGTCATCATTTTGCAAATGTAATTTTATATGTATATTCATCATTTAATTTTAATTAATACTGTGCTTATTTATTATGCTTATGTATATTACTGTAATATATCAATTTTTATAGGTACATGATTCATTTCAGATTAATTTTCCATGTGAAAAGACAATTTTTAATTTCACAAATTGCAAATTTCTTATAAGAATATTGGTGATCTTTAAAATGTATGTTAAATCATATGTCAACCAAATATCTTTAAATGTAAATAAATATTGTGAGCATTTGGTACTGTTCTGGTTTTCTGTCCTCATTGAATATACCTACTTGAACTGGTACTCTAATCTAAAGTGGATTTTAATTTGAGTATCAATGATACTAACTGTAACAATGTGTCAAGACATGTTACTATAGATGGAATAAACTAAATTCATCATTGATTATGAACTAATTTGATAGATAAGTATATAACAGTTCTTTTTTTTCCAGAACAATGGAGAAAAAAATGGATCCGTACAAGAATTAAAACCAAAACTTTTAAATGGTATGTATTATTTCACAATGGTCCCATAATAAAGGCCACTGTGAGGAAAGAGAATCATCATAAAATTGTACACTCCTGCACAATGATTGGCTTTTGTACAAGTTGGATATTTTGTATGGCTGTTCCATATTTCTAAATGTTACTTTACTAATCTGATAAGATGGTTCTCTTTCTACACAGAGTATATCTTAATCAAATTATATAAACCATAGACATTTCATAGAATAAAATTTTAAACTTTTTTGTTCAAGCAGCAGACTTTTTTATGCACATTTAAATCAGGCTTGTTATGGATATGAGGTTTGGAATATGGATAAGGATATAATAGGGATCTTTTATCAGTTTTGTTTATATGGACATCTTTAAATAAACGTGAATGCAAGCATCATGAACTTGTCAAAAATGTCTCTAAACTAAAATGTCTATCTCTGCCCCCAGAACCATTATGTGAAATTATTTGGATGTTAATTTGAAATCGTACAAAACATTTATTTCAGATTTGGCTACAGTTTAGGATATTTTTTATTTTATTCATTCGATAGTTTTGGTTGTGGTTAAAATACTTCATAATATTCCTGTTTTATATTTTCAAAGCTACTGTCAGTTCAGAAAGCAGATTCTGCTGAAAAATAAATAAAAGACTCAGTAATTACTCTTTTCATAACAAATACAAGTTTAACCATATGGAGGACTAAATAGTAAAAGTTTGGTGCTAAAATTAAAAAAAAATAAAATGTTTCTCTAAATATGTTTATCATTTAAGTATTCATCCATTGTATAATAGCCCATTTTTTGTTATTTAATTTTTTAGAACAATGTGGACCCCAAACTAAAGTTAGTAAATAGTCGATTTCAAATATATACATATTATTGTTTATATTACTTGTTTAACACAAACTACAAAACAAAACATCTCACTATATCAGTCTGTTGCGGAAATGAGCTCACATAACTTTAAAGGAATCAGGCTTGTATAGTCTTAAACAGATTAAAAACACTAGATAAGTTTCTTTCTTAGTTTAAAGAAAAAATAACCGTATTATAATAAGAAAATATCAACCTAACTACATAACAAATAATTGACTGGGCAGTGAAAAGCAAGCTCTATAGAATATGAATAAAATACACCATCATATAAATGTGTTACAAGAATGTTATAAGGTAGGTATTGCAGGTAGGACAATCAAAAATAAAACATGTAATAATTTAATAATTAATATTATTAAGAATAATCATTTTTATAATATTATTTTAAAATGAAACATATTTTGGTAATAAAGTTAGGTGTAAAAATAATTTATTACAGCATGAATTTTAATAACTTAATGCCATAATAAATTATTTAGTAATATAAATAAAAATTCAAATAATAATTTTACTGGATACAGTAACCAAGGATCACTAATTACTGCATCATTTAAATGATCTTGTTTTTAATGAACTCTCTTCATCTTTTAGTCATAAAATTTTAATTCATTATTCTCATTAAACATTGTATTACATTTTAAATGAATAATAATTTGTAGTTTATTGTAAGTATTTCTAACTTCATTTTCAAATAATACTTTAAATGTATCAATTCCAAGAAATGATGTAACTAACTGTATATAATTTAAATTAAATTTTATCATCAAACCAATAATAAATTCAGGGCACATGCTTAACTGTACACCCAAATATGTCATTCACTCAATTGGATTAGGAAGTTACTCCAAGTACATTAGTTTAGTGAATGGCAGGACATGGGTGTATTGCAGCCTGGTAAGTTTGATTTATTCTTTAATTATTTTCTTGTGTCCACTTGAAAATATATTTCTACGAGTTTACTATTCCTATTGATATAATTCCTACTAATATATAGAAAAATGAGTTCTTACGCTAATGAAATCAAGTTTAAGGTTGTATATGAATTGTAACTATTTAATTAAATACATTGCATGGTCACTGGAAGTTGTGTAAGATTTCTTGTGTTGAAATGACGTAATTAAGCAACAAAAAAAAAATATTCGGTCTAGTGAATCCAGTGTCTTTTGCGAAGGCCGCACGGAGAAAACGCCCTAACAAAAGATTATCTGCAATACTGAATGATCATTGTGAAACTATACAGAGCATGATGAGATGCATAGCATACATTTAAGAAACATAAAATTATGTAACATGTAAACGTAATTTATCATTGTTTTTATCTCTCAATATAACTTATTGTATTAGAAATTTCGTTTTTTTAAAAGTGAAAGTGTTAATAAAATAACAAAATTTCACTAATCTCATCTATATTCTAATGACCATTAGTCAAATACTTTTACCGCCATCTGTCTACGAGTATATCTAAGATAATATGTAATTATATAATTTTAGTATTGAAGAAGAATGAGAATGACATGACAGTGTCATGTCCTCACACGGGTAGCAGAGCATATAAGCCGTAGTGTTTTTTCTGTCGTAGTGTCATATCAGCTTGTTGCGTTGAACATGTGGATTGGATTTAATAGTAAGTTCATCCTACTTGGACTATTTTTAATGTATTTTATTTCCAATTCTGTAAAAATATTTGAAAAAGTAATGACTATATACATAAAAACAAACTAAAATATTTCTTTATAAACAACATTGATTAGCAAACCATCAACTAAAATCAATCAAAACAAATCTGGCACCATTTCTATATGAAAATCATAGATTATGAAGAGTGTACTGTACAGTTTGGATACGTAGGTATAAAATGTTGGGGGACTATATGACTTAGGTGTAACTGATTATTTTTTAGTTTCGTTATTACTCAACCTATGCCATCTATCTTTCTGTCTGTCACAGCGTATTTTTCAGTCAGAAACTAACTAAGCTAATTTTGTTTAAGGGTAAGTAAATTTTATATCACATTGCAATGATGATTTTCATTGCACTGATGATGTTCATTTCTTTACCGATAAAGCAAAGTGAGATAAAGTGTCGGGTGTAGTTAGTCCAAGCGCATATTCTAGTACTTACGATATATTCAGTACCAATTATAGTTTAATGTATAATTGTTCTACTTGAATGGGGAAATATGTATACACAGTATTAATTAAAACAGACATTGTAATTAAAACCGTCAGTTTAGCCACTTTCAATTTATTTTACTACGTTCCCTTACATTACCCGATTCAATAGGCAGAATATAAACAAACTTTCGCATGTCGCCTCTGTGACGATGACATCGTATATCTATGACTGCTCATTGCTGCACACGTATGCACAAATTTTGTTCGCGCCGTGTTGTCTTCCATAGTTCCTGTTTCTATGTTTTTATGCGCCACGCCCGGCCGCTGTCGCGTGTAATTTTTTATTTCGCGATAATTCCTACGATGTTATTTTAAATTGTATGGTGTAAAGGGCAATCATATTAATACTGTATCCGTATAAATTGCTTTCCAATTACCTCATCATATGACACCATTGTTTTAAACATAAAAATAGGTATTGTAAGCTATATGTCCATAAAAGACAGACATATGCCATCGCAGACTTTTCTTTAGTCCTATAAAAAAGACACAATTCCTCCATACATTATTGTGTTATATCTCAAAAGAATGAGGCAGCGTTTTCGATGAAAGCTCCCAGCCGGCTTGATTTTTTTCCGACTTCTTCGACAACAATCGTCATATTTCAACTAATTTGCAACAAAATATTAATAAATTATACACGTAAACCTTCCTCTTGAATCACACCGTCCATTGGTGTCAACCATATGCCAATCCGTTCGGTTGTCTCTGAGTTTATCGCGTTCAGACAGACAGACGCGGCGGGGGACTTTATTTTACAATACGTAGTGATATCTATTTGAGTAGCTCCCGTTTATAATGTCAGTTCATACAAAAAAAAATTAATTTACGGCGTAAAATTTAATGGTTTGCGCCTGACTTCTAAAAATATTGTTTACTTTATGTGCAATTGGAAAAAAAACATTATAAATTACTAGATCGCCCGCGGCTTCGTTCGCATGGATTACACTTGTGTATTAGCAATTATTCATTGAATTTCCGACGAAAACATTACCAATTTTAATTAACCCTATAATTAATTTCTATAAATGCTAAAAATGGTTATTCTTAATTTCCAACTAAAATGCTAAATACGAATTTCCGTGGTTTTAGCCCTAAAATTTACGGGAATCTACAAACTTTCATTGACTATTTTATCCATATTATCATTAGCAATATTGTTTTAAGAAGTACCTAGTCTTTTGAATAAATAGCATTGATGTTGTGGCCAATTTTCGCATTATAGATCCCTGCCCTATTTTTAACTCAAAACGCTATGTGTTAAAAAATAAGTTCTTTTGTACTATTAGGGAAGGATTTCGTGCAGCTGGATCCTTACTATACAGCCATAAAAGGGCAAACATTTCGAAACGTTAAAACTTCTCACTATGAACTCGTAAATAATTTTCCTATTCACCCTTATTTATAGAATATTATGATAATGTGTTTAAAAGATAATATATACTCTCAGGTGAGCAGGTGGTGGGAGCTGCACATAGCGTGGTCCTCCTGACACCACTGAGTGAACGCGATCGAGGGCGACTTGGTTCCTTATTCGTCACCAACTACAAATTAGCCTTCGTGCCTATAGATCATTCGTCTGCCGACGTGAGTACCATTGTCATGTTTTATTTTTGCATTTAAAAAGGTTTTATTCAATAGTGTGCATGGGTAAGCCATTTCGGAACGGAAATTGGCGCCATTGTGAAGGTAGGTTCAATGAGTGTATTGTACCAGCTTTGAATATATTCTAATAACAAATCGTAGTTAATTTATAAGGTAGATCGTAATTGAGTTATTATTTAAATAATTTAAATTATTAGTGTTCCTTACATCCGAGATGAAAAAACGGAAACCTTTTGTGGGATCACTTGGTGTCTGTCTGTCCGTCTGAAGGCCAAAAGAGAAAATTTAAAAGAAAAACTTTTAAATCCGTCATGTTATGTAACATATCAGGTGAAAATGCTCAAATTAAAGAAATATTTTTTTAAAGAACTCAATGAAAATATATTTCATGCTTAGTTTTTAAGTTATAACACATACATAAATTGACCCCTTCCCTCCTCCTCCATTGTCACTGGAACTCCTGAGCCTAAGTTTTTGAGAAAAATACGAAATATAAGGTTCTACCTATATTTCGATTTGACAAGTTACAGAAATCGATACGTAACGGCTTTTTAGATTCGATTTGTGAAAAAAGCCGTTATACGTATACTCAAACCCATTCGCGCGTAATCTAATACGCACTTGGCCGGTTTTAAAAAGTTGATTAAGTACCCATAGTTTTCCTAAGACCACGCTCTGCTCGACACTAGCACTATTCTATGTGGTTGCGCAGAAAAGCAGACTGATGATACTGTACGGGCTATCGGTTCGGATATATGGGATGCACTAAAACACTGATATAACTGAACTTTATTTTATTATGAAACTAAATCACAAACTGATTTAGTCACAATTCGCACAGATCACTAATTACACCGTTGTCGCACTTTACAGTTCGCAGTTAGTCGCACTTGACATATAAATAAACGGACTTTTTTGACGTCTCGTCGTCGCCCTTTTATACCTTCGGAATTCCCCCACCAGTCAGGCATCCCGAACATTTCATCCTCGAATATTCTATTTAAAATTTATACGCTATTCTAGCGTGGGAGTATTCTCGACGCCAGGTGCCTGTCTTTGTAATAAATTCTATTTGTTTATTTAGTATTTATGAATAGCCGTGTGAACTTTTCGAGTACATACGATAACACATCAACGTGCTTCTATAGGATGTCACAATACAATCCATTTGTACCTACTCCGTGATTAATATATACAGGAGGCGTACCAACGCAACTCTCTCTTGGGTACTTTCGACGTGCCGCTTAGCGCTGTTGGTGCTTTATGGCTTACGGACGCAGGGCCGGTACGCAGGCGTGCACTACCACCGCATGCACAGATGCCCAGCAAAGTGAAGGGACTCCAGGTTATATGTAAGGTAAGATTAATTTTAAAACAATTTTATTAGCTAATATGTTTGAATGTAACGGAATCTAAGAGACTGAATTTTACCCACTTATAACTGTTGTATCATCATGAAATTTGGCAATTGTATTTCTATTAACAATTGAATGTAACCATGGATTTTAACTGTGTTTCAGCTTGTTGCAATTTTATTGAGATGCACTCTGGCCATTAATGGTTTTATTTTTGCATTTCAAATCAAATCAAATCATTAAAATATTATACTTAATTACAAACATTGCTTAGCTAAGACCTTTACGGGTTAAACAGAAAGAACAGGTTCGAAAATTATTTTACTTTTTAGTGCAGTACTATAAAAGCGTGTTTTTTTTTAAATTCTAAACTGTTACATTTTTAATAAAACTTAAAGGTACGAAAAAAAATAATTTAGATAGTTTATAATAGTTCACATTTTAGGTATTTTATGCATTACATTGTAATTATTTCTTTACATATGGGTATTAGGGATGTATATATACGTATATATATTATAAAGCTAAATTTGTATCCTATAAGGGTACCGATTTTCCTTCTTGGATGTATGGTACTCTAAGAAAAAACTTTCTTAAAGTAACCCAAGACCTTCTCAATAAGAAGTCTATGATTTCTTGTTCTTTTAGTAAAAAAAATTATGTCGCTATCTAATCAGCCAACACATCCCACACATCACTATCACTAATATTTATTATTTGCTATTTACCAATGATAACGATTTTCATTTCACTAAATTATGAACTGTTAAGTATTCGTATATACTCCTTTTTATGAAAACGTTAAATTTTAGAGGAATTTGTTTTTTTTTGTAGTAATATATTCATTTGTTTCTAAATAAATTTTGTTTTTGAAAATTGAATACAGAATTATTATTTTTTTGACAACTTAAAAATAGAGGAGGGTCTCCGTTCGATTATATTTTTTTTGTTATGTGTATGTTACGCGATACGTTCGCCGATTGTGAACCGATTTGATTGATTCTTTTTAATTGATCAGGCTATAACTCGAGGGTGGTTGCATTTAAATGTGAAGATAATAATCCAAGTGTGTTCGATTGACCAATCTCATTTATAGAAGTCATTTCTCGTTAACCAATTTTAATCTCGTGGGTTCCGTGTGTATTCAGTAAAACTCACTGCAACCGTTTGGATACACCGAAATAACTTGCAAAGTGACGATTTGAAATGCGTGAAGAACACACTTCTCATTCAATCCATCTCACTTCGAACCTTTATATAATATTTGAAGGTTCGCTCGTATATTGTTTTCCCTAAAAATCACATCAAATTAAAGTAACCGCAATTTGTTTTTCACCAAACTTTCGGGCATCCAACTAATGTTGGGGAAACGTGGAATAGATGGAACAATATATTTTTCACCGGCTTTTGTTACAGAACATGAAAGTGATGACATTTAGCTTCGCCAACTCGTCGATAGATCAGGGGCGACAAGTCGCCATGGCTCTATTACATCACGCGTATCCTAAAAGACATCACTTGCTGTTCGCGTACGAATATAGAGAACCATACTACCCAACCATACCAGCAGACATGAATATGTTCCTAAGACCAGCCGACTGGAAGAAGGAGTTAGAAAGGTGCGATTGTCCTCATTGGAGGATAACTTGTATAAACGGGACGTCAGACGGTTTCATGCCTAGTGCTGGTGAAACTCTCATAGTTCCGAGCTCGATGTTGGACTATAACTTGATCGATACGGCGAGGCATTACCGAGCTGGTCGCGTGCCTATCTGGGTATGGGGAAAGGCAGAGGGGGCCGCTTTGTTGAGGAGTGGAGAGACGCTACAGACTGAAGCCTCTATGACGGCGGAGAGCATATTTTTGGAACAGGTAATTGTGTATTAGCAATGTTTATGCCTTAAATCGTATTTTCACCATACAACATCTAGATAATTAAAGTAACCCTGTTATATGGGAGTTTAGCTATTATTTTTATTTTGCTTCGTTGCATTCCTATCTCGAGTAAATTCCCGATCTCTAGTTCCACCTTGGATTTTACCCATTAAAGCTAAATAATAATAATAATAACGCCCTTTATTCCGAAACAAAACAAAACCACAAATACCATATTAAAAATTCACAAAATGTCTATTGTTTCGGTGTGCCTCTTGGCATAGGCTTCCTCTAATGACTTCCACTGTTTTCTATCGCGAGCAACCCTTCTCCAATTTGGACCTGCTGTCAGTTTGATTTCGTCGTCTTGTAAACTGCCTTCCACGATTCCTTTTTCCATCTCTTGGATACCATTCTGTTACATTCCTACTCCACTTTCTTGTGTTATCTCGCATCAGGTGGCCTGTGTATCGCCATTTTAGTTGATCAATTTTTGTCAAAATATCCGTTAATTTAGTTGTTGACCTAAGATCAATATTCCTTATTTTGTCGCGTTTTTGTAAGCCAGTAATGCTTCTTTCGATTGCCGTTTGAAATCTTGCCAGTTTTTCTCTGAGTGCCTTAGTTAATGCCCATGTTTCGCAGCCATATGTTATACAAGGAAGGATACATGTGTTGAAGGTCTTTCTTTTTAATGTCATGCTTAGATCTTTGGACTTCATTATCTCCTTCAGAGACCAGTATTTTTTCCAACCTAGCGCAATCCTCATGTTTACTTCCTTGGTGATTTGGTCATGGGGTGAAATAATTTGGCCCAAATAAGTATAATTTTCTACGTATTCCAAGGTTTCTTCCAATACTTTTATGTCAGTTTGAATGGAGTTTGTCATTAATTTGGTTTTTCTGGTATTCATTTGCAGCCCAAATATCTCACTTTTATTGCTCAAACTTTGTATCATCTTTTCTAGAATTACTGGATTTTCTTCAAACAAAACTAAGTCATCGGCGAATCTGAGGTGGTTCAGTTTCGACCCATTTATATTTAAACCAAAATTATCCCAGTTCAACTCAATAAAAATATTTTCCAAGACTGCAGAGAACATTTTTGGCGATAGTGGGTCTCCTTGCCTCACACCTCTTTCTATGGCGAATTCATTGCCAAGGCTTTCTAACTGGACTCTCGCTTTACTATTGGCATAAATTGTTCTTATGATGTTAATATAGGTTGCAGGTACTCCTTGTTGTTTTAGAGTTTTCCATAAATGTGAGTGGTTTAAACTGTCAAACGCTTTAGCATAGTCAATAAACGCAATATATATACTTTTGTTGTATTCGTTATACTTTTCCAATATTTGCTTGACTGTATGGATATGGTCAATGGTCGAAAATCCTTTTCTAAAACCCGCTTGTTCTGCTGGCTACTGCTCATCTAGTATGAGGGTTATTCTATCCAATAATATCTTTGCGAAAACCTTGTACACATTTGACATCAAACTTATCGGTCGGTAATTCTCGATATCGTCTTTGTTGCCTTTTTTGTGTATTAATATAATATGAGATTTTTCCCACTGCTGAGGAATAAGTCCGCTTGTTAGTATCCCATTGAAAATTTTTGTCAAAACAGGAGTCAGTTCTGCTATTGTTCCCTGCATCAGCTCATTGGTAATTTTGTCTGGGCCTGAAGACTTGCCCATTTTTTGACCTTTGATCGCTTTCTCTACCTCACAAGTTAAAATTTCAGGAACGTGTTCAGAGTTTAAATCAGCACATATTTCAGCAGACAAATTGACTTCGTGAGTTACAGCTGTATTCGGCTTCTTTTTAGTGTAGAGTTGACGATAAAAGTTTGTGGCTAGGTCTTTTATGCTTTTACGTTGGGTGATGGTTTTTTCTTTTCTTTTAATGCTCGGAATCCATTCTTTACCAGTTTCTCGTAGCTCTTTTAAAGCCTTCTTTACACCTCCTGTTTTTAGTATATGGTATTCTAAAGTTTGAAGCCTTTTGACCTTGCGGTCTTTTCTAATACCTTGTCTGATTTGTTTGCTTGTTGCTGTTATCAATTTTGTATTTTCTTTTTTTGTTTCATTTGTTATTAATTCCTTCCTTTTGTTTATGAGTTGTATGGTTTGATCACTCAATTCGTATTTATTTTGTGTCTGGTTAGGTGTCATACTTAGGATTGTTAAT
Organism: Luffia ferchaultella; assembly: GCA_949709985.1. Lineage (NCBI taxonomy): Eukaryota > Metazoa > Arthropoda > Insecta > Lepidoptera > Psychidae > Luffia > Luffia ferchaultella. The sequence continues at coordinate 2,556,601 of OX453254.1, forward strand.
TGGTTTTCTAAAAAGTTGTAACATTGTATCACATCTGCTGTACAGCTACCAGATAATTTTATAGAATTCGTAAAAGGAATCACTGCATTGGTTTGGCAGGTTTTTCTTGATTGTCCAGGGATGGAGTTTCCTATGTGAGTACGAGATGACTTAATCGGGGTTTTTCTTAAAGAACTGCGTACCATGCGATGATCGGTGTTAAAGTTGAACCTAGTGATAACACTAGTATCTGTAAATGCTTTAGGGTAATTACTTGTTATAGAATCTATCTCGTTTTTCTATGTACCACCTGGGGAAATCCAAGTCCATTTATTTCCGTTGTTTTTCTTAAATGTTGAATTAAGCAGTGTAAGATTATGCTCCATAAGGAATTCGACAAGCTTCTGCCCATTAGGGCTTCTTTTACCATACCCAAATTTTCCAAGTACATATTCTGCACTGTTCTGCCTAACCCCTACTTGAGCGTTGAAGTCTCCCATTACAATGATATGCTTGTCTGAGTTCTTCTCAATAGCTTGTGACATTTCATCATAAAATGAATCAACAACATGCAGATCAGTTTCTTCAGTTGGGGCATATACTTGTATAACAGACCATAGCTTTTTGTAACCTGGTTATCTTACATTCAGTATAGCTATTCTGTCAGAAATTCCAACCAGATTTTGTACATGTTTCTTGAGGGACTTTTTCATCAAAAAACCTACTCCTCTTTGACCATGTACCTCGCCTATGTGATATAAGATATAGTCTGCATGTTCTTCAATTTTTTCGCCCATTCTTCTCATTTCGCTTATACCTAAAATATCGTAATTTATGTCTAAATAATAATAATATGATAATATCTGGGACATTCCACACAGCGCCATCTAGCCCTAAAGTAAGCAAGTATTATGCTAGTATTATGATGTACCTACTAAACGTAGACAACTGATATACATACTTAAATATTATTTATAATACATACATTTAAAGGTACTTTTACACCCAGACGTAAAACAAATAGACATGTTCATGCACACAAATATTTGTCCCGGGTGGGAATCGAACCCGCGGCCCTTGACTTCGCAGTTAGGGTCTCTAACCACTCGGCCAATCGGTCAGTTAGATGGTCACATTTAGCTCGCAGTCAGGGGCTTACAATCAGCTAGTTAGGGTGTGTTCAAACTTAGCTTACAGTGAGCCGCTCTCAGTATCTGATTGAGTGAACAACTATACGAAAAACTCGTACTGTAAACCGCGTTTAGCCGTATAATGAATCTCTTGAACAAGATGTAGACGCAGCCTCAGTTACGCAGATTCTAAAAGTACACTCAGTTCATAAATTTCATTTGTATAGTCTTATTTAACAATTAATACATGAACTGAAATTTTATAATAATTCAAAATGTTATCACTATTTGGTTGTCCATTATAACATAAATATCGAATATCAAAATATTAGTATAGGTAATGTATTAAATCAGATAGTCTATTCTGGTTTCTATACTAATCTATATTTAATAAAAGATATGGAATTATCGTCAGAAACCAAATCCTAGACTGCCCGATTTTCCGAGTGGTTAGAGACCCTAACTGAAGAACCGAAGGTAGTGGGTTCAATTCTCGTCCGTGACAAATATTTGTGTCCATCAACATGTCTGTTTGCCATCATGAAGATGGCGCAAACTAACGATTATCGAGAAAAACGTGTTTAGTTTCATTTTTATATTTTCACTTAAGGTTTTTAAAAAAAAATTGTTTAGTTCGGTAAGATTGGGCTACGTTCAGCTGAAAACCCCGTATATATACTATAAACAATATTTACGTATGTATATCAGTTGTCTAGTACCCATTATACAAGCTCTGCTTACTTTGGGACTAGATGGCGCTGTGTGGGATGTCCCAAATTTATTATTATTATTATTGTGATTGAAATATTTCCTTGAAACTCTAAAATACGTTATCTATAGGTTCGTCGGTCCCATCCGAAGTTAAAACCGCCTCGAGTGATGTACCTCTGCGGTGGCGGTTATTTCGACGTCGTTGGCACACCGTTACCACCCCTCTCGGTGCTACAGGCGTCTTACATGAAACTAGTCGATTTATGTACGCCTTCCACACTAGGAAGATTCTGGGTGAGTACAATTTGAATATTTCATTCATATAGATGTAGAGGTAATAGATAACGCTAGTTGGAACTTGTTGAAGTGGAAGCGATCCTCCGAGTAACGAGTATTTTCGGAGCAAATAATCTGTAGAAAATACAGAAAATTCGTAATTACGCCGTTGTCAATCTTAAAAACAATTAGAAGTTAGTTGGTTGAAATGCTTCAGTTAGTCAGTAAGTGATTCAGTTAGTAAAATACGTATAATTTAAAATAATTTTACTGTTATCATATATTTAGAAAACTCTTTCATATGAAATAATTTAAAAAAAATGTCAATTAGCCTATTTCCTAAATTTCCTTTATATCTGCGGTTTTAGTCAAGAAATTCTCTAGTTGGTGTGCAGTGTGGGTAGGGTCAATGGCTTTGCGAAATTATCTGACAAAGCAGGCAATGGGTAAATTCGTTCACTAAAATTAATAAATAGAAAGCTCTTATAGAGCAATATTCTTTCTATAAGTTTAGAATCCCTTCGCAAACTAGCGAATAAAGGATCCTTTTGTGTTCACTGGTTTCTGTCTGTCAATCATAGGCAGTTATCTCCCGTTCGTCCTGTCCCGAAATTCGCCCGTATACACTTTTTTGAAACCACCTATAATAAATAGGCGAAAGTAAGTCAATTCAAACTACATCAAACGACACACTATTAACTTCTATGGCTAACAGTATTTTAATACATATTAGGTATATATAGATTTTAGCTTTTGGTACTCTTTTTCCATAAAAACTTTACCTATGCCAAATTTCACACTCCCCCATACCCGTAAAATGCTTTAAAAGGAGTAAAAAGTTTTCTCTTCCTGTATATAATAGATTTTACCTTTATGCACACCTAATCCTCATAAACTTTAACAATGCCAAATCGACACTCTCCGTGCGCGCGATATGCTTGTAAAGGGGTACAAAGTTTTCTCTTCACGTATTAATATATAGATAACTAAAATTTGATTATCTTCTACATATTTATTGTAATATTATTATATCTAAATAAATAGATATAAATATAACAAATAATATTTATTAAAGGAAAAGTGAGTTTTTTTACAATTCACTACTGAAACGTTTATTTTGCGGCCCATGACGAATTTAAGTTGACCAAAAGTGACCCTGTCAAAAAAAAATTGAATACTACTATCTAAATGATATATACAGGATTTTTTAATCACTCACTAAACTTTTCTAGGCGTTAGGTATCATCTAAAGGCTCTTATTAAAAAAAAAGTAGGTAAACATTTAATTATTTTACCCGAAACAATTATCGATACAGCGTTACTAAGTGACACATGAGAAAGAAAGGTGCGACCACGGATGTCGCAGGTAGGGGTATGCCGCCGATGGCTGCTGACCGACACAATCGTCAGTAGCCCGCGCATCGCCACGTTAATTCAATAATTTTGTGGCGCCATATCTCAATATTTTAGTACTGAGTGATACTAAAAGAAAAATACGTATTTCATTATTTTCACCAAGGATCACAATTGTAAATTTGGCAAGTGATGAAGAAACCACCTGGTGTATAGATAGACTTTTAAAGAAAGAGAAGCACAGATTCACAAATTATTATCTGTTAAGGCGTACTTATGTAGGTACATAATATGTTTATGCGAAGCGGGTATTCCCCTTTGCCAAGAATTATCGGCAGTTCAAATGTTACTGCAATTATTACCTCCTGATATGGCGACGCGCCGTATTTATAAGGTGTCATCAACATATGTATAATCAATATGTTTTAGACCTCGAAGTATAGCTATTCGGTGGGTACTAAATGGTGTAAATTTTTCCAGTTGTTACATTATTATTAACATTATAAAGAGGAAAGAGAATTTTTTTTGTTTGTTACGGATAAACTCAAAAACTACTTAACTGCTTTAAAAAATTCTTTCACCTGTTAAAAGATACACTATCAGTGAGTAACATGGGCTATATTTCATTTTAAAACTAGCTTTCCGCCCGCGGCTCCGCTCGCGTGGATTACACAGTTTTCCCGGGACCGCTATAATTTTTTGTATAGATATAATTTACAAGCTGAAGATTGACATTATAGGCTACTTTTTATCCCGGAAAAAGGGATCCCGGTTCAACTGTGTTAGTGCACGCGAGCAAAGCCGCGGGTTGAAAGCTGGTCGCTAATAACTTAGCTTCAGAAAATTATAAAGTTAGACATAGAAAAACATACATCTTAAAATTCAAGTCGACTAACCCAAGACTTATTGTGGAAAAAATATTATTTCACCAATGAGCGCGTCCTGTTCAACAAAATTACGTATCATGCGCTATTTCACACGCTAGAGTATAATAAACTGATTACTATACTTTTTGAATTTCGGGAAAATAGGTACCGATTATTCCCGGAGATATAACAAATCAAAGTTTGTGTTTTTATGCCCCCGCTCGTGACGTCACTCGGCACCGCTCCATAGAAATTATTCACGTTAACCCATAGTAACGTTACCGAGTGACGTCATTGCACGATTTACTTTAAAAATTCGTATCTTCGGTATTTTTGTAGATGTCAATAAAATTCTTTCGTGATAACCCAAAGCGCAACGAACCTGTCTCAAATTTATATGGCCCCATAGGGCCATGGTTCCAATCCGGCCATGCACCAATGAGTTTTTCTGACTTATGTACACAACTATCACTGACTCCGTGCTTCGGAGAGCACGTTAAGCAGTCGGTCCCAGACGCTGTCAATAGATGTCAATAGATGTCAATCGTTACAGCCCCCAACCCGCAGTGGAGCAGCGTGGTGGATTTAAGCTCCAAGCCCCCTTCTCACCCTGGGGGAGGCCTAAGCCCCTGCAGTGGGGTAAAAATGGGCTGATGAAGTGAGTGAAGTGAATAAAATTCTTTCACTGATTACCTAGTTTCTCTTAATGAATATGGCATATTTCTATGAAAAGCAAAAATGATAAGACGCGCTCATTGTCAAATATATTCTAAATAAATATCTTAGGGTACGCCACTGTAGTTCTAAAGCCTGAAGAAGAAAAACGAAATATTTGTAATTTTTTCCTTGAATTTGCGAATGACCAAAGTTAATTAAATACGTCCAGGTCAAACTGATAAAGCGTATTAGTATAAGTACTGTGTGTACACATATCGTGTTACTCTGTCTGGATATATGTACGGCTTCACTCATACAAATAAAACTACCTAACATATTTTAACAATATAGACAGCCAACCCGGCGGCGCTCAGGCTTATTTAGATTGTCATTATCTTTATTTTTCCCATATATTTTACCGTTAATTTGCGCCGTTTTCCTCATATATTGAATTGCTTCCGTCTCCACTATTCCTTCCCAGTCTCGGTACCCACACCGTTCCTGTTTTTTGTACATAAAGTACGTACCTAGTCTATCTATAGCACACAATCACATTTTCTATGTTTTTTTATGGCGAGATCCGAAACGCATTAGGCCGTTTTTTTTTTAATTTTATCTATAATCTACAATATTTGGGCCAGCGCCAAATTTACAAGAGTTCTCAAGCTAGCTAAGAAATATGTATTAAACCCGTCATGCAGGAATATCCAATTTTAAGAATAATAACCATAGGATTATCCTCTATGAACTCGGGTTTTTACAGTGCCTGTTGAGATAAATGAACTGAAACAAAGACTGTTGTCAACATGAGAATTCCCGTATTATGGTCATAACTAATAAACACAATTCACACATTCGCTACCACAGAGTCTAGTAAAACGTCTATTTGCAAATTAAATACCTAATGTCATCGACGACGCATCGTTTTCCATAACACTTAATTTTAATACACAGAAATTGTGCAATACTTTACCTATTTATTACTTATTTCGATTTATGTATAAGTTTTTTGGGGCCATATATCTATAGAAGAATCCATAATTAAATGCGCATATTAAAATGACGTGTTTTAAATTATAATCTTAAAAGAACAAAACTGACGGAAGCGTTCATCACAGCTAGCATTTCGGTCGTTCTGTCCAACCACAAACACCAGTTGACTGGTGTATATGTTGTCGATTTGTAGACGAACAGCTGACTAAAACCGTCCACGGACACGTCCGCCCAATCTTCTTCATACGTGGCATTTTGGTTTACGTTCGATTCATTGTTCAAACTGATATTGCTTATTCTAATATCGTACGTTGCTGTTAATTTTATTACTCGAAAGTCATGAGTAATATTATGCTTTTATTTATTTATGTTCTATATGTGGCTCTGTAGCCGCGCTTATGACAACGAAGTAATGGACCAACTTTTATATATGCTTGTGTGTGTGACTAATTAAACCACACACTCTCGTCACGCCATACTAACCATTTCTGTGATGTTTCTGTCCTTGAATTTTACTCGCACTGTCAGGTGATATTTTCATCGACGGTTATTGACGCCGACTCCTATCGAGACATGTAAATAATCAAAGTTATGTTAAAAAATAATGTCATCCTATTTCTTTCGTAGATTAATTCAAGTGAACTTTTTTATTGTATTTCGGCGTTTTGACGCATTTATATAGTTTATACTGTAAAAAAATTCTTTCCCGCCCTTTTCAGTGTAATTTCCTATGCATATAAGGTATTCTTTTCTTCATTGAACTCAGCTTTTAAAAATATGCGTCATAATACATGCCCGTACCGTATGCATTATGAGTAGGTAGTTGATTTCCTACTTCATGTAATTACCCCAATTATCTCCGTGAGATAAATCACGTCGTTTTAGTTCCCTAGGATAAATAGTGACCTATTTTACTATCCACCCCTTCGACTATGTCCATATGAATTCCAATCCTTTCATTGCTCATTTACAGTGTTGAGTTCGGATTTATAATAATAATTATTGGTTTAGAAAATTTCTTTACGGAGCGCTATCATCAGTGAGCTATCACTAATCTTTATGAATTAATTTTTTTTTACTTTAATATTACGTCGCAGAGTCTAACGCGTCTCTGATTTGGTGGATGTTTTATTTTTTATTCATATCGTTTTTTAGATAAAATAATGTATTTGCAGGTGCAAGATTCACAATACTACTCTATTTTGGATTCGAGTCGCTGGCTGAGGTACGTGTCCAGCTGCCTAGCTCTGGCCGACGAAGCGGCCGACTGTTTGGCTTGCAATGACACTGTTGTATTGGTCGAAGGTATTTTCCCCATGTTTAAAAGTAGTTTGTACTAGAGATGCAACGGATAGTAATTTGACCAGATACCGAATATCCGGTTTCCTCATAGAACGGATAGCCGGATTCGGCGACCGGTTAGTTGAACTTAAATAAATTAAGCATGGAGGGCTCATGTGTTGCCAAGTTCATTATTAAACCATGTCTAAATGCTACGAATGTGAATACGAAAATAAGCGAAACCATTTATTACCCACAAATGCCGATAGAATTGTGTTCATTCATAGTAATTGGGGTCGTGATAGCCCAGAGCGCAACGAACCTGTCTCAAATTTATAAGGCCATAGGGCCATGGTTCGAATCCGGGCGTGTACCAATGAGTTTTTCTGACTTAAGTACATTAACTATCACTGACTCCGTGCCTCGGAGAGCACGTTAAGCAGTCAGTCCCGGACGCTGTCAATAGATGGCGGTCGTTACAATCCCCAACCCGCAGTGGAGTAGCGTGGTGGATTTAAGCTCCAAACCCCCTCCTCACCCTGGGGGAGGCCTAAGCCCTTGCAGTGGGGTAAAATGGGCTGATGATGATGATGATGATGATAGTAATTTGTCTCTTGTCCCTTATAAGTCTTGATTTTCTTGTCATATTTGTTAATAAATAAAGACAAACACTGTGATTGTTTTGTAATAACTTTTTTCATTTATTTTTATATCTATTCTCGACCACTGGATAGGTTGCCGCTGAAACCCCATTTCAAAATGGTATTAATTATGTAATAAATTTCGTTACAGGAGATGGTGTGGACTACAGCGCGATCGTGTCGTGTCTCGCTCAACTTCTACTTGACGCGCACTGTCGAACTATATCGGGATTCCAATCGTTGATACAAAAGGAGTGGGTCGCTCTTGGACACCCCTTCTGTGACAGGTCAGTACTCAATGATTTAGATAGGGTATGAGAAGGCTTGGCAAACGTTCCACAGTTTGTGGATCAGTCGTCCACAGTTTATCTTCTTTAATTCATTCAATGCTGTTCTCCCATAACGTTTAATGAGTGATTTTTATATTTACACAATTCAATTTGGTTGCTTTGTCCAACTTGGAAGGCAAAAGTGAACGGTGTAAATTCATGTTATGGGATATGCTCGTTGGCCAAATACGGCATATCTAGTGGCCCGGGAGACGCATATCTGCCGTCTTCTGGCGATTTGTGGTCTAAACGTAATAATTAATATTTTTCGATTTCAGACTAGGCCTTATTACGCCAGAAAATCCAAAAGAACAATCGAATACCGCTGAACAGGCTCCAGTGTTCCTGCTTTTCTTAGACTGCGTGTGGCAATTGCAGCATCAGTTTCAGACAGATTTTCAATTCAGTGAAATATATCTGACCACATTATGGGACTGCTGTCACAATCAACTATTTGATACGTTTATCTTCAACTGCCCGAGGGATAGAGAACTAGCGGTTTCTAAGGTATTTTTTTATATATTCATAAATAATATATTGCGCGTTCACATATGTTGCATTCGTCTAGAAATAAATACTGTGTGTTGGTTGCAATGGTAATTACATAGACTTATAGGGCACCGGTTGTTTGGCTGAACGTAGTTTACTTATAAAATGTGTAGAGCTTATCCAACAAAACAAAAATTAAAAATAAAAGTAAATGGTAAAAGTGAAAAAAAAAATTAACATATTTTTCTCAGTAACGGTTAGTTTGCGCCATCTGCTTACTTGAAACTTTTTGTTTAGTTCGGTAATCTCTACATGCTCTGTAGTTTGGATTATGTTCAGCCAAATACGTGGTATATCGCTTAATATCTGAGAATCACATACAAGTCAATAGGGCACAAATAGTAAAATATTCATTGCATTTTATTACTATGATTATGTAGTGGCTTCCCTATATAGTCGAATTTCAACATAATTACAATCGTTATCAAATATTTTAATGCAATAATTTTTCAAAGTAACGCTTATAAGTAAGTTCGTAAAATGTTTTATTCAAATTGTATGTAAAACTATTGAGAATTTTCGCCTCCAATTTACTGGTGATGTTTTGACTTATTGTTTTTTGTTAGTTATTCAGAACTTCTCACTTGTGTTCTTTATGGCGCAATATCACGCTGTAATCGGCTGAGCCACGGCGCAAACGGCGGCGACTGATTTAATAGTTCAAGAACTTCATGACTATGACTTCGCCCATTTGCATTTAATGCATTTTCTTAAAATATTAAAATTTAAAGTATATGAGTCATATATCCATTCTGTGTTGTCTTTGTATATAGCATTACTACGATAAAAGTACGAATTGACTAGAAGCCCTCGTCTGCGTTCGACGGTAATCTAACCACTCATACTCTAGCTAGTAGGTGTAAGATAGCGAGTTTTAGTCCGAGTTTTAGTGCGCATGGTCCTCGCGCGCCGCTCTCACCCCCAAGAAATCCCTGCGCATCAGTCTTCAACCCCAAAAATTGCGTAATGTTACTTCGATGCAGTGTATTGACATTTATGATTCTATTAAAACCAAATGCTGCTATCAAATTAATATACTCTATGATAAGTGCCGACCGCTCGCGTGGACTATATGTTTGTGTATATATCGTAATTAAACTTAATCGTTTCCTAACAGTGTAAGGGGGAGATCATTTCTTTTCATGCTCTGTGATATTTATCACTTTCTTCTCCGCTCTTCGCTTCTCATTTCGGACCTGAAGTGGGAATCCCGCGATAACTAAATATTTAAAAAATCCTTTACTTTGAAATCACAGACAGGAAATTCTATTTTATTTATATGTGCAGATAAAAAGCAACCTAGGTTACTCTTCGAAAAGTCTTCTATCTGCAAATGAAAATCCCATCTAAATCGGTTCAGCCATTCCAGAGATTAGTCCGGACAAACAAACAGACAGACAGTCTCGATAATATATGTGAAGGTCCATTCTAAATTATTAGTGAAATAATTTCGACATTGGATGAGTAGTTTCAGAAATAACCTCCTTCATCCAAACTTGTAAACTTTACCTCTTTATAATAGTGTAGATATAAATATATAATCTATCAACAAACACAATATTTTTACTTAAGTTTACATGTATGCTGTCCTAATTATTTTCCATACTTTTTTTAGAATTTCGTTCTAAGACCTATATGGGATTGGGGTGAACAGTTTTCCGAACACGATATGAGCACATTTTACAACCCGTTGTATGCCGGCAAGAAACTCAACCCGCCCAAACAGAGGCTATGTAAGTGCTATTTTAAAATTATTTTAGTCATTTAAGTGATAATCTACCAAAGTTACTGCAAATGTGCAGCCTTAAGTTGCTAGACTTATACAATTACAAAATTTAAATTTGGATCCAGAATTTATGTAACAAGTCGATACGAGCTAAAGGCTAACTAAACGTTTAAAAACAAATGGTAAGGCGAACCACAAACTAAAGACGTAAAGACAACGCTGCAATAAAACAGAAGTTACATTTTCATGTCGTAAATGCTACATCGGGATCACACTCTGAAAGCAGCTTCCTGCGGCAGCCGATAAAATTTCGTCGCCTGATTAAGATCACTGTTTTATCTGGCGATTCTAAAATCGAAATGAAACATTAAATGCTATCGACTGACCGATTACTTTAGTATTGAGGCGTCGGCTGCAGATTCGATGCGGGTTCGATTCCCACCCGGGACAAATATTTGTGTGTGATCTTTGTACGTTCAAAGCGTCGCGTGGGCAACAAACGTGAAATATTTTATCTTACGTTGCGTCGCCGCAGCACACAAGTATTACGTATTCCGTGGCACCGGCTGCGATGACGTATGTAAACAGCGGGCTGCTTTCAATGTGCGTGACGCTTTCGATTATTATGGTTTTGTTCGTTGCTTTGCTTTTGCGGTGCGTATGCTGTACGTTTGCATCTTTAGTCTGTGGTCCGCGTAAGGGGCGTATTCACGATGCATCGAAAAAAAAACTATGAACACCATGACGAATGTTCATACACACTAATTTGAGTGAAAATAGCAATTTGCTCACAGTGGTCCTATTTCTGACAGTAGTAATGCTAGATCGTTTATCAAATTTTTATATCAGGCGTGCATGCGCAACACGTCTGTCCGCTACATTCAATATCAGGCGACAGTATCTCTATGCTACTACACATACTGTACTAATATCGAACCAACAATTTGGAGTGAACAAGTCGATATCTGTTTTGTGTTGAGAGCGCATCGATCCGATAAAAACTTCGGATCGATATAGCCGTACATCCGATCTGCACGTTAAATTGAAGTCCGGTATGCCGGATACTACGTAAACAGATGGCCGTATAAATATACAGACTGTTATAGGACAAGATCCCGACTACACCTTCTGAACCTTTCATTTTTTTCCAGGCGACAACTTCATATACTATAAAATACATTAATAAACATTACAGAGGAGTGTGGGTTGGCACCCTAAATTCGGTCCAAGCAATTTTTAATTAAAATTGTTAATTTTTTTTAATAATTAGAAAAACTCTTTTTTCCATGTAAATTTTTGTACCAAAAGCTATTGCATGCTCCAAAACTTTCAACACCAACAGAAATTATTATTATTATTGTTCCAATGGGAAACAAAGTTTGATTTTTACCAGAACTATAAATTTTTTCTTATAAATTTTGGTATTTAATAATTTTTTTTATTATTCTAATATAATTATTGTTTTTACCGGGGGTAGTTGGATGCGAAAGGCGGAGGACCGTGTGTGGTGGCGAGCCTTGGGAGAGGCCTATATCCTGCAGTGGAGAGACACGGGCTGATGATGATGATGATGATGAATTATTGTTTTTAAAATTTTATATGATAAAATTAATTCAACAATGTTAATTATGAAATAGCCTGGACCGAATTTAAAGTGCCCACCCTCCTCAGTAATTGTTTATTAATATATTTTATAGTATATGAACAATATTTCGCTTGCTAAAACAATGAGAGGTTTACAAAATAGATCGGGATCCCAGACTATAACAACGAAGGCGACGTGTAGGATGATATCAGATGTCGTGGACAAACGGCGTTAGGCGGAACGGAGACGAAAGACGCATAAACGCTGCAGGTAGTTTTCCTATACGTTATAAATACGCTTTATATAATGAAGTATTTATAAACGTCTGTTTTTATAGACTTTTTCTTGATTTGATATATTCGTTCAAAAAAAACCTCCAGCTCGTACATCACTTTCATCGGGTGACACCCCATCTGGCCGTCTGCGTCCGTGCACCGGCGTAGCGTCTGTGGATTTGTGGTCGCAGTGCTACGAACGTTGGTTACTACCGATGGACGCGTTAGGAGCTGGTCGTGTGCAGTACCACATCTTCAATATGGCGCTGATAGAACAGGTATGCGTGGTCATCAGACACAAAAGTACATGAATGTCAGAAACATTGTCACATGCACGACCCCTCGATATCGATTATTGACATTCGTTTGCCAATCATTCGTTTAATGCAAGGGAATGCCATAAAAAGCAAATAATGTTAATTAACCTTTTAACTAGTCGTCAATCAATTATCTCTGTTAATTAAATGGGTTGTGACCTTCTATCTGACCAAATATGGTTATTGTGTAGGGAATAGGTTAATTTGATAGTATTTCTTGAAAAACCTGTAGAACAACTTGACCTTTTATAGTACAGCGTTAATTTCGATTTGTGGATTTCCTTACAACACGCTAACGGCTATCAGGATGAGAACACAACTATTATATGACAGTAGCGACCCGCCCCGGCTTCGTACGGGTAGCAGAGCATTTTTTTTTTCGCAGTATCGTATCAGCTTGTTGCGTCGAGCTTGTGGATTACATTTAAATGTAACACATGTTCATCCTACTTCAATATTTTTTAATATATTACTTTATTTCAAATTCTGCAAATAATTGAAAAAATAAAGAATATATACACAAAAACAAACTAAAATATTTCTTTGTGTACAACATTGATAACTTCTGTCTAGTTACATCACGCGTATCACTTCTGAGCCTCTTGAATTTATTTGTCGCGCGATAATTTTAATTTTGCGATTACTACTAAGTTATTAATTTAAAGGCTATAGTGTAAATGGCAATTATAATGTGCATGAAATATACAGTACATTCAACAAATGATGGGTCAGTGTCAAAAGTGAAAGATCAATGTGAAATGTCATATAAATTGAAGTGCTACTGTTATAAACATTTGCATGGTTAATAATGATTGTGTCATTTCACCACCATATTATATGGACACATCTGACTTAGTGCAAAAAGTCAGAGATACAGTGACCTCAGTAATGTAGCTATAATCTAGACATTTTTCATTTGTTCTTCTGGGATAGACTGGCGTCTGCCCCAGCACTAAAATAACCACTTTAATTTTTGTTATGCGATATTTACAGATACATCGACTTAAAGAAAAAATGGTATCTCTATCCATCATGAGCAGACATTCAAATGGTGACGTGGAACCAACTGGACAGTTGAAACGTCAACTCGTACCCAGGTTTTATCCTTTTAGTTGCAGCAAATCTGACGAAACTCCCAGGAGTCTAGATTCTATGCAGGTCAGCCTAATAGATGCCAGCCAATTATTAGATTCCCAATCATTACTTAACGCTCCAGACTAATTGTAACGATGATAAAACATGTGTACCACAATGAGTGTAACATTGAAGATATACAGTATGTACTTTTCGTTTATATTTATTATGTCAAAGAGTTTTAAAAAGTATACAATATGAACAAACTTTTAATATTAAGAAAAATAAGATGGCCTCCAAGAATAAATAATTTTTTCGTAATTATTAATTAGAGCGCGCGCCAAGCTTCTAGTTCCCTCTTAAGTTGACGCGGGTGCGAGGCCTGCTCTTGATCCTTTGGTACGCATTTTCTTACTATGACGCTATTTGCTTCGACTTCAGAGCGAACTAGACGTTTGGCACGAGAACTGTAGGTACAATAATATGAATTTTGTTTGACTTCTTAACATTTAAAATGTTAAGAAGTCAAACAAAATTCATATTATTGTATATTATTATCCACTTCTTGGTAGTTGCTGTTAAAATGCAATAAATGTAAGTACAGTAGTCCCAGAAAAAATACTCGTTTTTTTTTTATCATATTATTATATTAAAAAGACAATAAACCATTCATTTTATTTTCAACCATATTAACAAAGGCATAACATTCATTTTCGTTTGATGTCTTGTGCTATTGAAATATTGAGTTAATCTCATATATCTAAAGAAAACCAATAATATAATTTGCGTTTATACTATTTATTAGTCAAATTATTTAGCATTCACTAATAAATTATTTACAGTGCAATGAATGTAAGAAATCATCACTAAAAGTAACAATAAAAGTAAACATTTTCAAAATAGGTTCAGAATTTAAATCATATAATACAAATAATTTGAGAACCCAATAATAATTGTTAACACTGTAAAGTCGAATGACATAGCACACAAGTATACACACGACACGCACACATCTAATTCTTTTTTACAATAAGAATAAATACGTTTAGTGCATTCGGTGTTCACATAGAAACTAAAGTTCTTATTGGATTGTGTTTTCACGCTAAGACGCCTATTACTTTTCTGGGATTACTGGACAAATCGTGCCAAAACCTTATGTCCGCTCTGAACACGAGGCGAAAACAAGTTTTTTGCGGTACAGAACCACGCCCACACCCGCTGACGCCTCTAATTTAGTACTTATACTGTACACGACACTGTTTGAATTGGCAATAAAATTTAATTCCATATTTAATACGAGTTCACACATATATGTGCCAAATTGAGAATGCGATTCAAAACTTATACAGATATTTAAAACCATATCTGTTATGAGATACCTTTTTCAAATAATAAGTACAACAAACCTGCTTATGACGTGCTTGCAATCCCCAAATAAAATAAATCGAAACTTGAGTGTTGAAGGTCACAAGGTGCTGACTTGATTCATATTCGTATTTATATGTAATCGTTTTTCCAACGATTTTATGTTTTTATTTCGTATTTAACCCAGATCGGTATTAACGTCTTAACTAGTCATCAATCAATTGTCTCTGTTTTAAATGGGTCGTGACCTTCAATATGACCAAATATGGTTAATGTGTAGTGAATAGGTTAACAAATAATCACTATTATCCGCGACAATTGCTGATGCGTTGAAACTTGCCCAAATAAAGTCGCGATAGCGTTTATGGGAGTAGAGTAGGGTAGAAAAATGAAGCTACCTACAAAAAAGATCGTCTATAGCAAATCATCAATTCGTTTATTTAATATCTTCAATGTCTGTATTGCACTTGTAAGATTTCGAATTGCATCCATCCATGGACATATTATTTCATGGATGCGGCGTCATCATAGTTGCACATGATCTACTAATTTTTGTGACGACTCGTCACATAACTCCATTGTACTAACAGTCTTTTTAAAGTTTACCCAAAGGGTACCTACCAACTGGAAGCTTATTACTAAGCCTCCGCTGTCCATTCATCCGTCCGTCCGTCCGTCCGTCTGTCTGTCACAGGGCTCTATCTTCTGAACCGTAATAGAGAAATTTTCGCAGTGTGTATTACTATGGCCTCTATAACAACAAATTTAAATAAAGTTAAAAATTAAAGGGAGTCTCTATACAAGAAACGTGTTTAAACGAGAAACAAGTTTAACTCGCACTTGGCTGGTGTTTATTCGTTTTTCGTTGCAGTTGTTTGAATGAGATTTGACCCATATATTACTTAGCTATGGTGACAGCCGATCATAGTGATGTATATCTATACATACCTTCGGATAGTGAAAAAAAAACGACCCTACACACATAAAACAAAATGACGTATCTGTACTTTATCGCGATCAATAACGGCACTATTAATTTGGTAATAAAGGAACGAAACAGAAAAACTCATCACCGATTGCAAGCAAACTAGTAATTGGCGCGAATAATCATAAAGTTTTTTATATCTTTCATTTGTCGTTTCATTCACCATATCATTCAGCGTTTTGGTGTGTTACTGTTAACATAAAATCGCCTTCAACACTTTTATGTGTTTTAAAAATTTTAGCACGATAATCAGGACTTTGTCTCTAACTGTTCCCATATTGATTGTAAAGAAGTTCATTTTGTATTATATTAAGTTTATAAATTATTTATTGTACTTTATACAGTTTGAACATTTTAAACATGTTATAGTTCCAATCAAACTTTATGGCGGATGTAAACATAGGCACAAGTCGCATCGCAGTAACCAATTTTAGGTGTAGTGGGACGAAATGGAGCGAGGGGTAGATGACTGCACCTGCGCAAGCACGTCTACAGCGTTGTATTCCGATCCGCCATTAAGTTTGAGGCGAAGTATACTTCACATTAGATTTGAATACTTTTTTATGAAAATATAGACAATCTAGAGTATATCAGTAGTTTTTTAACATTGCATCTGTTGATTTTCAACGAATAATCGATTTCCAAAAATTGATAACTTATGACGTCACTACTAAATTACAGCTACGATATTCTACGTATTGCACTTGCTTGTATAGTCGTCGATAGCTGTATATATGTGACGTCACATTAATGTTTCACGTTTTCTTTTTATATCTCTGTTATTATGCCTCCAAAAATTTCATATTTTTTCAATTGAATAAGAATCTATTATCATAAATACAAAAATTGGTGGACCATTTTGTAAAATTTTGTACAATGCCCATTATCATTAAAATCTATTATGCCCGTTTTATATTGTTTGAATAGAATTCTAAATTTAATAAAAGAGCGAATTTTTATTTGATGAATAATTACTAAGACTTCATTAGTCTAAAGACATAAATTTACAGACATATTACTTACAATGAAATTTTAAATACATAAAATAAAAAAAATTTAAATTTTGTTTTAATGCGCCCAGTCTTTGGCAATAAATGCGGATACATTGTTAATTTTATTGTTGTGTACACAATGTATTATTCTTAATATCCGAGTTTAATGTAAAAAAAAAATGTCTGGCCTGCCATAAAATTGTTTTATTTAAAAAATGTTTTTCTTGCATAGAGACAGCATAACAGTTACGGTATAATAAAAAAATGTATAGTAGATTTATGTCTGTAACATGTATATACTTTTTATGGTTAATGTAATGGACAAATTATTATAGGTTAAAATTAATAATGGAGAAATTCCACAGTGAACACAATGTATAATAATTTTTAATTTCTGAAGTACTAAAATTAGTTTTAAACTAGGCAAAAGGTATCAATACAAAAAAATCTAGTATATCTGCTGAGATGAAAATTACTAACACTTGATCCTTTTCCTATAACCAAGGCAGTTATGATTACCACTGCCTGACTTAATTCCTTAATTTTACTACCTTCCAATATCCCAAATATGGCTTGTTAAATATTGAATATGTTACCAATTAGAAGGCGAGAACTGTACTACGCATTTGTGTGAACGCATGCTAGAAGTTGAAACTGACTTGAGCCGCCGCCATGTTTTTTTTTTTTTGTTTTTTCATAATCGGCTTGAACCGCGGTACGACCGTTGTCACGCACTAGCCGCATCGCACCGCTTGCACTATCAGCGCCCATTCACACAGACGCAGAGCGCCCTCCCCCTAGTACCTACCTATATTATGAGTAATTTAATTATTGTTTCATCACAAATACTATATTGCGATTATTATATCTATTTCACTTTTTTATAACAAATACTTGCATTATATTGTCAATCCAAAACGATAGATAAATGACGTTACTACTTTTAAGTGTTAATTGCTTTGTAAAAAAAAGAGCATTAGTGTAAATTATATATAGGAATGTATTCCGTTAGATTAGTACTATTTTTTATTTAAAATACCAAATTCTTTTTGTACTAATAATTTTTATATCTTTAATTAAGTTTAATAATTAAAATAAGACGAAAGTTGTATATACGGCAGCTGCTTGTTGTTAAACTATATTGTTGGTAAGTAAGAAACGATATTTAATGCATTATGCTAAGAAACCGTATAGATTTGTTTTCAGTAATTAAAACTTAATCTTTGATAAATAACCACACTTTACAAGAAGTACATAATAATATTTATTTTATCCATTACTAGGGAACAATATTATTATGCTTTTGGTATGTATATGTCTTTTTATATATTCATATAGAAAACATCCAGTATTGAAAATCTCAGATACGAAGTCATATGAGATTCTGATTTTAAAATATAAGGCTCCACTTTGAATTTACTAGGTCCGAATTATGAGATGTGTTTCAATATATTGCCATCATAGCATTTATTCCGACCAATTTTAATATAGTTAAAAATTGATTTTTTTAATGATTGAACAAGTTGCAAATGGTGCTGTTCCTTGATTTTGGCAACCTTTGGTACAGAAGTATAATTGCTGTTTCTTGTGTCAACAAGTGGATAAAGTATTGACCAACATGTATGATATAATAAAATTACAAAAATTTAAATATTACTAAATTGAAAAAAGTATGGATGTTTTTTCTTACAGGTAAATAATACTGTATGTTCTTTGAACGCCAGCACGGCAATAACTAGCACAACAAAGTAGGCCCAAGCGGTCGCTGACCTTGTTTTACCTCGAGCATTGTACTAATTAACGCCGTGCCGACGTCCACCCACTGTACAGAGACCATATTAACCATAAATAATCTAGGACAGTTATTATTTCGAATTTTAATACTTTTACTACACTTGAAAGATACACTGGGTATATTCTATTCTAACTAAAGACAAAGTGAATTTAATATTTTTGAGCCATCAAATATCTGACTGAGGTTAGTATAAACATAACGCAATACTTGTACATCCTTTTTATGTATTGGATCTTAATAATATTGTATAATACGTCTGTATGTAATGTATGATACTGTAATATTTCTAGAATAAGTTGATAATTATTGATAATATAACGATTCTATAAACTGTTGAATTATATTAAAGATTATAAATAGGACAGGCATATTTAAGATTAAACAATACCACTTATTTCCATACAAAATTAATTTCACCAGAAGTAATTTTAATGTTAATATATTAATTGCACCATCTTAATAAGTAAAATGCACCGTAAAATTGCTGTTACATTAATAAAAATATGTTCTTTCTAACTGGAATTGGTTCTGATTTTGGTTCTTAAAGTTTATAATTTTCAATTTAGTATGTATCTGCGAGCGAGTTTTTCCGAAAACCATAATTAGAAATGTTTGGTGTTAAAAAACATGTTTTATAAATTTAACAAGTTTAAGTCAATTGCTTAAGATGGTAAAATAAGCACAATAAAGTGTAGTTTCTTACTACTCAAGAAATAAATTTTGTATGAAAATGAGCAGTATCGTTTAAACCTTAAGGGAAATAACATTGTACATCCTGCAGCCATTTTCGAATTATTGTGCCATTTAGGCTTTTAACATAAAGTATATTGGAAATTCCAGATTAAATTTAAAAAAATCAACTGTAATTGTTGATTTATCCAGTAACATATTTTACATGAATGTTGAGCCTGCTGTGCACTGTGTTATGTCCACAAAGTAACAAATTGAATATATACATTTGACCATATAGAACAAGAAATTATACACTAAAGAAGTGCATGTCACTCGTACTTAGTGTTTGAAGATGTTATCTATGTTATTCTAGAATTTCAAATAGTGTGCGACGGGCTTTACACAACCCGATTTACTAAAACTATTGACAGAACCCACAAAAAGAAGTGTGTTAGAGAAAACGTATTTTTCTGTATTCAGTGTTATAAACTCGATAACTATACGTTGACGAGGAACAATTGGCGCGTTTGAAGTTGGCAGATCGATAATTTAAAAGTGCTGATTGAGACTGATGAGACAGAAAGACTCCTTTGCTTCGTGCAATAAAATAGGAATAAAGCTGTTCTTTGTTAAGCTGCAGTTTGTCCAACGGTTTGAGACATGGTTTAAATATGAATGAGCCGTTTTATTTTTGTACCCCAGTGCTTGTTAAAATTGTTGTAATTCTGTTGTGTGTACCTGACAATGCGATAATAGTATGTTCAAAAGGATCAGAAATAAAAAAAGTACCAGTAAGTTTTGTTTTATTTGAGAAACTCTTAATTGTCCTTATAAAATATCTTTTGAGTCATTTCAATCGCTTAATTTTAATTTT
Organism: Luffia ferchaultella; assembly: GCA_949709985.1. Taxonomy (NCBI): domain Eukaryota; kingdom Metazoa; phylum Arthropoda; class Insecta; order Lepidoptera; family Psychidae; genus Luffia; species Luffia ferchaultella. Next base: position 2,577,026 of record OX453254.1, read on the forward strand.
ATAATTATACTTTGGCTACACATTCTTATAGTTAGCATTGTCCAATTCCTGGACCAGTACCTACCCTCCGCCCGGTTGGGCAGGAGGACAGTATTTGACCTATATCATGTAATATTTAAATATGCATACAGTAATTCACAATTTGAATATTTGCTAACACCTCATTGACATATCCATGCAATGGCGTACATTTTTAATTCATTGTTGCACACAACCGCCACGAACCGCAAGTGACGCAGTTGTAGGAACTCACTCCAAGTTAGAGCGAGGCAAAATACACAATATCGCTACCGCCTATACATCGCAGTTCACGTCGTTAGTGTGCAAACTAAGGTTTTTGTACAAACCGCGTTATCAGATCTATGCTTATGTCATAATTATAATTTATTCACACGTAGACTCCCAATTCATGTTTTGTCCTAATTTACTAGTTTAACTTATATAGATTTGGGATTGCTTTGCTTCAGTTGTGATGCCTTCAACTTGTTGATTTTCTCCAAATGCCTTTTTGCATTCATCAGTCTATTCATTATTATTGTCCTTTGCCAACTCCATTTTGAAATGTGCTGCAAACAAACAATTAATGTGACTTATAAATAATTTTCACATGTTCCTTGTTCTACCTCTGATGGGGCGTAGAAGTAGTAGTCAAGAAACTGTATGCATGTTGGGTGATGCAGGTGAGAGCGACTGCACAAATGCTAAATTCTTCAGATCCATTAGCCTTACCTCGTTTCTCCTCAAAACACTGGAGGTAACACGCTGAGGAACATACCACTATGCTGCAACCAACATGTTCAGGTAAATCTACAGAATTGGCATTGCAAAATTGAGGAAACTATCATGAACAAGTCCATTTACCTGAGCATGTTCATTGGCCTTTGACAAAACCAACTTCATCTTCAGGTAATAGCGCAAGATGTTCAGTAAGCCATGGGAATCATCCTCGCATATTGTTGCTGTATAGAGCGGTGTTTCGTCCTAGGATAAGTTATGGCATTGTGGTCTGGTCAATTGGAATCAACCACAGCAACAGCCAAACTGTTTCATAGACTAGCTTACTTGCTTGACTTCAGGCTGTATGAAGACTATTCAAATTGCGGCTATGGAGGTGATTGCTAGACCTGCAGCCAGTTCATGTTTATTACTAAACAAAAGGCTGTCTGTGCAAGTGTTTCGTTAAAAACACTAAAACTTATGTATGATACTGTTATATTCGACGCACACGTAGAGTTGCACCACGAAACGATGCAGCGGATCAGCAGGCTACATGGGGATCAGAAACTGTGGTCATTGGGCCGGAACCCATTGTGCCAGTTATATTGGCTGATCGCTTAAAACGTAGGTTGTCGCGACTGAGTAATAGCTAGCTTGTACTGAGGTCCAACCACGTCTAGTAGTTGGAGCTTTGACTGATACAGCTTGTGTAACACGTCCTTACTTTAGGTATCACAGATATTTTTCTACGTAAGGCCTGGATGGAGATTGAAAATACGGCTGCCCACGTACTTTTAAAGTACGTCGGAGTGATCGTGACCTCCTACCGGGCTAAATACCTTGGTTCACCAAGGACACTCCCAGAAGCCATTGGCCACACATAGTCAGCTGGGTTTTCTGATAGAGGTGGGATGGCAAAAAGTAGTTACCCCGTCAACATACAAAACAGGCGCTTGATGGCGTCGAGTTGTGGAAAAAGAGCTCGACACAAGTATCGAGTGTGATGTCTATACTTTATAGATATTTTAATTAACATTATGAGAAGTATTGAGTAATAAAAAAATAGCACCAAAACCGCTGATAAAGATGAAATAGATTTTTGTTTTCAAACAGAGCAATAAGTAGGTATATTTTAAATTTTATTCAATTAGGGCAGTGTGACCATTTATACATATCGAGCAAAATTTTATGACCGATTTGAATATAGTTCAGAGTTCAGAGCAGATATAAAGTTTTGTTCGATATGTACCAGACTTACAGCATACACGCCTTAGCTAAGAAGCTACAACTCCGGGCCCGGCCATTTAGTGGCGCAGAAAGACAGGTCAGAGTTAAGTGATAGGAAGAGAGGCGAGTTGCACGCACTTGTAAGTAAATTTAGTTTCTACGCAAGTGGCGTTGTGCGAGTTAAATGCACTTTATTGCGTCATACTGAGGATCGCTATTTATTGAAATGTCTTTACAGACATAATCATCTGTACTATTATTATTCAGTGCCTATACTAAATTTTTTTTTGTCTCTGTAGTCAGTGCCAAAAATTAAGGAAGCAGTGTGGTTAATATCTCGCACTCTCTTCAACTGTGTTTATTTTCAAGCAAGGGATCAAGCAGTTTATGTACAGACTAAGTACCTTTCGCTTGTACTTCCAAGTTTAAAAAATTTTAAACACAATTTTAATTTTTTAACTGTACATAAATCGTTTAAGTATGGACCCTATAATCTTTTTTTTTTTAGTAAATAACAATCAAACTAATAACAAAAAAATAATAGAAACTAGAACAATATTTTTTTCGATAATGGGGTGGCACTTGTGACACACAAAAGCACAACACTATGCTCATGATTTATTGCTGTGACTTTTTAGTACAGTGGAAGAATTACACGATTACTCCTCAGTACAATGAAACACGGAACATTCAAAAGCATTTTATTTCATGCAAACACAGACTGACTAAAATAACCTAGGGTTGACATATATCAAATAAAAAAAAAGTGCTTTCTGCATAATTAAATGATATTATTTTCACCTAAATGTAAAAGATATGTCATCATATATAATTTTCAAACAGCTCCAGAATAATAGCAATTTTTGAAACGATTATTTGCATTTAACATTGTTTTAATATTGTAAACTTTTTGCAAAAAGCTTAGTAATTCTTACCGCTGCCTCAAAAAATTATTAAAATGATCACATAACTGTTATTATTCAGTGAATACAAATTCTTTAGTATACTATAATACAATGTATTAACAGTGAGTATATAAAGCTCAGATATTATAATTAAAAAAATGAAATTAATGGAAAACCAATCAAATAAAGAAAAAAAATTTTGTGTTATTACTTGGGTCTTCAGTATGTTTCCTATTCTTTATAATTAAAATAAAAACTTCTGATAGCTTTAATTATAAAAATACTAACATTTCATGAAAATAATAATTTAAATAATATAAAAAAAAAAATTGTTAAATTATTTTTATTTCTCACATTTAAAAAAACTTTATTTTATCGGACATATTAATGTTACTACATCATCCAGCAAAGAAAGTACTTAATGATGTAATCTTACAAAATTGGAAATGATAACAATGATTTTTTTCAGCAACCATTCAGCAATTACTTATAACTTGAATTTTTTTATAATATTATTAACATATGTTATACCAGCAGCTATGGAAGATTTACTGTCCTTTCTAGTAGTTCATGAGCATATTGTTTAATCGACATTGCTATTTCTATCACTTTTTAACTACATTTTCTCAAAAGTCCAAGCAACAAGGCCTAGTACTAGCTGTGCAAATGTTTCTCTCTCCATCAGTTGTCGTCTTCATCATTCTCAAACATGTCATATTCTTGGGAATGTTGAAACTCTTCTTTGAAATTCACCTGAACACAATGTTTGATCATTTACATAATTATTGAAAGTCTGAGAATGAATAAGAAAGCAACTTTTTAGAATGCAGGTCTATGGTAATTAGTGTTGTTACATGGATGGATGGAATAATAATGTCCAATAATAAATAAATGTTGCAACAATAACAGTAAATACATTAAGATAAATGTATACCTAGTACAGTGCCCGGCCGTAACTTATGCACACTATTTCTAGAATGCGGCTAAGTAAAAAGAAGTATAAAAATAAAACTATAGGTATTCTTAGTTTTTTTTTTTAATTACAAAACTACATTGTTTAACCTTATTATAATTAAATAAAAAATTACAAGATTATTTATAATGTTATTTTTAAACTTGTTTATACTAAGCCTCTTTTAGAATCTGTGTGGATAACTTACGGCCCGGTACAGTATATGCAGTGGTAGAGAAAATTAGGAAAGAGAACAATTAAAATTTTGCAAAATATATAATTTGACCGAAACCGCTGTACCGAGCCTTAGGTATGTGCGCATTAGAGAAGGCAGCTCTTAAGCTTTGACGATGTACTGAAAGAGCAGATCTGCCTCCCTCCGTGCCGCGCACATACCTAAGGCGCGGTACGGCGGTTTCGGTCAAACTATACCACAATCCTGCTAAACTGATTTGAAATGGCAAACAGTGTGCCAATTGGAGTTAGACGAAATGTCTAATTGTGGTGTTTTTTGCATTTTCAATGATCATTATTTATTATTTGGCATATATCGGATGATAGAATAGAAAACAGCATGCAACGATGCTCTAGCAATATTTACAGACATGAAATCTAATTGAATACCCAATTAATTAAATTTGAAAACAGCCAAATCTTAGAAATCTTGTTCTGAAGTATAATGACATGAAAACATTGACAAGTGCGATTTGGACTCGCATACAAAGGGTTCTGTACCACCGTACAATATAATAAAAACAGATTTCTTTAATAGGCACCTTCTTTAATTTTTAACTTTATTTTAATGTTTATTTTACTATTTATTGTTATAGCGACCATAGTAATATACACTCTGTAAAAAATTCAATTGTCTACCTATTACGGTTAAGAGGATACAGCTATGGATGGATAGACAGAGAGTGAAGCTTTAGTAATAGGGTTCTTCCCAATTATGCCCTTTGGATACAGAACCCAAAAAAAATTGTTTAGTTTGTGTATTCATATAGTGGAGTCATAAAACAATAACTTTCTTTAGATACCTGGAACAGTCCGTTAGCTATTGCATAACCAGTCATTGCTATTGCTGCAAACAATGCTGCCAACACTTTGTTACGTGTCTGATTAGGAAAATTACTAACTTCCCGATCTGACTGCGTTCCAGATGAGTGTTTATTTGATGCATTGCGTTGTTTGTTATATTCTGAAATGTAAAGTTTACACTACATTGTCACGAAAAAAAAGCATTTAAAAGAAAATAAAGTTAATTTTTTTTATATGCATAAGTAAATACATTATCTATATGCCTTTAGTGCTGGATTAGAAAAGAAATATTTATCTGGTAAATGAAAACATAACTCAAAATGTAAGTAAATATATATGTAGTGACATGTAGATGTTGTGTTACTTCTAATTATGTTAAATTATATTCCTAAAGTTGAGCCAAAGAGTCCAGTGAATAATGTAAACAAACTTCCAGATGTTGATAACATTTCTCCTATCAAATAAAATTAATATCTTGTTATTCATTCATTTTTTTAAATAACATATTTGTATGCAAATAAAAAGCAAGTAAAATATTTTTTTACAAAATAAGCAGGTGCGCTTTTACATTTTGTTATGAAACCCTAAAAAGTAATTTCAATTATGAAAAAACTATGATGAAAGGAGGGCGTAGTTCACCTAAAACTTTATGATGGATCGGAATACAACGCTATAAGCGTGCTTGCGCAGGTACAGTCATATACCCCTCGTTCCACTGCATCCTGCTACACCTAAAACTGGTTACTGCGACGCGACTTGTGCCTATGTTCGGATCCGCCATGATGTTTCATTGGAACTGTACTTTTGTAATATAATACCCGTTCCTTAGAAATTCCTACTGCGTCAACTATCTCTGATAATTTCAAACGTCGGTCTGTTAAAACCATGTTGTGTACTTTAAATACCATTTCGGGATTGTAACACTTTTTAGACGCCCAGGTCGGTGTTCAACTTGAACACTAAAACGGCCTCATTTAAATTCAGCTACACAGTTTTTTACTGTTGCATATGATGATTATAAATGAATTAAATTATAAATGAATTAAGACGCTATGACCTAATTCATTTTCATTTCTTCGAAAATGGCACTGCCCTACAATCTTTTCATATACAAAAACTTAATGACAGCACGCTCCTCGATTATATTCATTACAAAATAATCCATAACGCTTTTATAAATGTCATTTTAATAACAACTACTGGCTTATCTGCAAGACACACAGACAAGAACACAGCAAAATTAATTCACAAAAAGTGCAAACAATAGTGCATAAAACACTAGATGGAGAGTACTCGGAATACTATCATATCTGTACAGATGGATCAAAGCAACACCAAGATGCAGCTTCAGCATTTTATGATCCTAAAGAGAAATGTAAAGTTAAATTTATGATTCCTTATGATGTGTCGATCATGTCAGCTGAGTTGGTAGCCATCAATGAAGCCTTATCATATGCCTCTTTTCTTCAGGAAAATTAAGTAGTTATACCTTGATTCAAAAAGTGCATTACTGATTGCAGAGGGAGGCCTTTAGCATATGAGATATTAGGGGAAATACATAAAATGCACGAAAAGAGTTTTGATATCAAGTTGCAATGGATCACATGTTGGAGTATTTGGGAATGATATGGGGGACAGGTTGGCCAATCTCGCAGTTTCAGAGGACATAATTGTGGATACGCCACCAATGTTCTGTGAATACTTACCAAAATACAAAAACATGTTCACAAATATTTGGATCGACACATACAAGAAAAAAGTAGCCACAAAAGGCATTTGGTATAACACCATCCAACCAAGCCCACCCAACAAAGACTTTGGTTTGACGGGGCTGATATGAGCAGAACAATGGAGACGTTGGCACTCAGGCTTCAGTCCGGACACATTCCATTGAATTCATTACTACACCTTACTGGAATAAGCAGCACTCTAAATTACTCTGAGGGCTCTAAAATTAATAATAATAATATCTGGGACATCCCACACAGCGCCATCTAGTCCCAAAGTAAGCAAGTATTATGAGGTACTATAGACAATTGATATACATACTTAAATATTCTTTTTATTTTTTTTATATAATATATACATATATAGATACTTTTACACCCAGACACGGAACAAATAGACATGTTCATGCACACAAATATTAGTCCCGGGCGGGAATCGAACCCGCGACCCTCGGCTCTGCAGTTAGGGTCTCTAACCACTCGGCCAACCGGTCAATCAATTCAATACCATGTCCTCACAGAATGTGTCCGGAATGAAGACAATAGATTAAAGCCTCAATAAATAAATTAAAATTTAAAAAAAAATTTAATATTCATAGCAAACAGCTACTAAACAACTTATTCATTTATCATAATAAAGCATATAAATCCTACAAAGACTTACCATCTGTAACATGTCTAAAATTTTTCTGATTTATCCTAGCCACAAATCTACTAAGGTTTGTAATGCTTTTTACAGAATTAGCTAATGTTGCATTGGGAAATGGTGCCTTGAACAAAGGTGCGAGGTATGCAAATACAGTTGCGTCAAATGAAGATGGTCTATTCCCAAAGAAATATTCACTTTCACCCAGCCGATCTGATAATGTCTGAAGGCATTTCTCTGCCTCTGAGTAAATCTAAAAATATAGAATATGTTAACTAACATTGTAAAAATGTATAGAATAATAATAAAAAAATATATATATATATTTCACTCACGGTTTTTTCAACTTCAAATAAATCACTGTGTTCTCCATACAAAGCATCTATCATTTCTTTAGCTGCTTTATGATACTGCGATGGATAGTAAAAGTTGAAAGGTATACGCAGTGCTTTTGCATATGTAGGTCTTGTCATTTCTGAATAATTTCTTTCATCCACCCAAAACGCATATAGATATGCTGGATAAAGCTTATCTCGTAGATATTGAGTAAATGCACTCACTTCAGCGGTCTGTTTATTGTTCAGATGTACATCTGTACTGTAATGCTAAGAAGAAAGATAATTGTTATGGAAGTAATAAATAAGAACTTAATAATATTTAGATTCCAATATTACCAGCGATTTTAAATGTTCTATAACTTCTTCAAAATTTGAAAGAACCTTTCTGCCATCTCGCATTACAGGCAATTTGCCCTTAGGGGTGAAAAATGGATTATTTGACTCACGTACTTTTACAGGTACCCCGATGAATTTCATGTAGGTCTGTAAAAAAATTAATTAATATCAAAATGTAAACCGGCTCTGATCACTAGGTTATGGATTTGAACTTACCAAAACTCGAAGACATTCTAAATCGATAGATGCTAGACCCCATTCACCTCTCCATATATCTAATTCTATGCTAGCCATTACTGAATTTCAAACAATATATTTAGGTATTGTGGATAGGCTTTACATATTACTTCCAAAAATATTTCAATTTCATTGATTTCATATTTTGTGATGTTTTGATGGTTTTGATAAATTTCGACCACAGGCTAATTTAGCTAAACTGTCAATGTTTGTCAATTATTCAGTACTGTCCTCGGACCACCTCAGACTATGTCAGTTAAAAGGTATGTCGAAATCATGGCATTTATTTCGTTCCATGCGTAAAAATCATGGAAAAATAGTCATCAACTTTCCGCGGAGTAACCTCAGGTAGTAACAAAGGCCCTAGTTGTTACTATTAGGCTATTAGGTTACCATAGACACCATAGTGACCATAGTTGTCACTGGTCGGATCGGGTCATAAATGTGTTCTGTGGCCGGGTCGGTCCTACAGGCCTAATTTGACCCTTACGATGTACCCTGACCATCTGACCATCCCACATTTAAAATTTGTACTGGAAAAGAAAATAAATATTCTGAAATAATCAGATCCTATGGGTAATTTAACAAAATGTTTGAGGTTTAAAACAATGAAATGTATGGTCTGTCTAATAATTGACTTGACATTTTGCTCACGTTTTTGATTGATTTGCGAGAAATATTTCGTTTTGGTCATGATTGTCAATGTTTGTCTTCTGACTTATATCAACGTTATTTAAACACACATCTGAATAAAACTAATCTTAATTTATTTCATCCAGAGAAACAGATGTTAGAAATGAAATGCAAATAAAATACTACAATACGTAAATTAGATGTGTTTAAGTGACTCCAGAAGATTATCAATGGGGAAAAGATATGTTGTAAAAAACATTTACTCGTGTAAAAAACGAATAGTTATTTCATAAAACCGCAAACATTTTCATAAAACCATTTAAACTATACTTACTTAGTCAAAAAAATATATTATACCTAACCATGTACTTGATTTGATGTTAGTTGTCTTTATTAAGCAATTAATTTTATTAATACTGATTTGGGTTTCATTTAAAATATATATATATATATATATATATATGTCGGAGAGCGGTCAGGATGGTCACTCTGATTAGGCCTTTATTGAATAATTACTCTAATCCTATAAAAAGTATCACAATAAATATTACTGCAAACTGTAGACACTACCATCCTTAACTCTCACAGGCTTACAACCCTACTCTAGTCGTATCTATCATTTTACACAGTAATAATCTTCAAATTATAAATACGATTAAAATTATTAATACGATGCGTAAGTAATCCCGGAACACGACCTCCCCCCGCCACGCACAGAGCTCTCTCCTCTATGTCTCTTCTCGTGCTTTGGCCTTGGGTCTCGTATATTTATCGCCCTTTTGCGATGTACATACATAGGCCTGGGCCCGCTTTCACTCGAATATGACAATACCTCATCGGGTTGCTACCCGGTAAGTGATAATCGACGCATTATATAATAATTCACTATTAAAACAGGCGCGCTGCGACATATATATAAAAATATTCTAATATTACTATCGACTATACTGCAGTATTATGACGATTGAAGTCGATATCGATAGACGTCACGTCGATAAACGTAGAATGTCACTATAGATGAACTACTATTGGTCCGACCACGACCAATAGCAGCTCACCAGCAAACGAGTGCCACCGTGTCGTCAACACACAGCGTCAACAGAAACTAGGTACATAATTTTTACCATGACTTTGAACATAGACATATATATACTAGCGTAGGAGACCAACTGACATCTAAACATCGCATGACCAAAACGGAAATGAGTATGTGTGCAAAATTCACATGTAGTTGAGCCAGTTTTAGTGATGTGCATGGGTGTTTTTTATATTATCGATAGCACGTAGTACTTTCATGATAATGTGTCGTTGAAATTATCGCGATATCATAAGTCGAAATCGGCAATCCTATTTATTATTTTGAATCTGCTATACTACATAATTTTTGTTTTGAGTTACTTTTCCTAACTTTTAGTTTTTTAAAATGACAAATCATCAATCAGTCAATTCAAATGCCATTTCCTTTACTCCAATAAATATATTTTTTGTTAACAGTTGATAATAAAAAATTTGCAGAAGTAAAGAAAGCGTTAACATCATTATGGAAATTTTAATATTTAGTTGAATACAAGCCAAGTAATAAATAAAACAATATAAATAAACGATTTTTATTTTTAATTACAATACGTCACGTTGCAACGCATAACAACAAAATTTTAACTCTTTGTAAACAAAAAAATGAGAATGTACAAAACAAAAACATTTACAATAGAGAAGTTCATGATGTTCAAAATATACAATTTAACTCGATAGAATTGAAAGATAAACCAAAACTAATAAAACAGTGAAAGTTTTTTTAAATTCGTCAATAAATGACTGAGAAATAAATTATTGATATTTATTAATTTGACGACCGTTTAGCCTAGTGGGTAGCGACCCTGCCTACGAAGCTGGAGGTCCCGGGTTCGAATCCCAGGTCGGGTCAGTATTTATATGATGAATATCGATACTGGTACCGGGTCTTAGTTGTTATATGTATGTGATGTCTTTGCTTGGTACGCAAAACACAAGCTAATGCTTAGTTTGGGGCCACGACGTTGTAATGTGCACGTTATTATTATTATTATGTATTTTCGTGCGGTTTGACTGGTGGATTCTTACTGCCCATGACGTCACATTGTCTACTCGATTGAGTGTCGCGTCGTCTCACTACACCACAAATTATGCCTTGGATGCCTTGGACTAGTCTATAATATCTTTTGTTTCTTTGTGTAATAGGTAATTAAGTTTTATTTGAATATAAAGGAACAAGTTTTTGTAAAAGACAAAGTGATAATTTGCCTGAAATTGATATTTTAGCTGTGATGGACTTTTCTTCAAATCCATTTTATATTAGTGCTGAAATAAAGGTTTAGGCTCTAAAGTTGAAGGTCCTGGTGATATATCACGGTAAACGTACGCTGACACCGATCGCTTGGTCTTCAGATTGACCTGTACAGAAATTACAGTTGGCATAAATGCTCTGACTTTAGATATTAAGTATTATTAGTATGTTACTTAATATACTTAGTAAGCACATATGAAAAAAAAAGAAACCCCTAACGGCACAAATTCAGTAGGTATAGATCCTTTCTTCAAAAGTCGTCGGTGATTTAGTTAGACAAAACAGTTATCCGTAAAATGTCTACTGCAAACCAAAGAATGTTTTCGAGGAGTCCCACCTGTTCTATTTAACATTTTTTTCCATTGTTCTATGCTAACCGTGTTTACAAGAAACCTGGATATTATGGAATAGTCATCATTATCAGGAAGCATTTTTTAACACCGCAGTTTCTTGGAGGAAAATGAGGTTAAACTATTGTATACAGTAGTTTTGTCATTCAAAGTTTAATTATTTACGACGTTCATAATCAGAGAACAGATAGAACGTCAGACTTTAAATCACAAATAAATAACGATTAAAATTAAATAGAGCATCAGATTTTAAATCATAAATAAATAACGATTAAAATTAATTGTGTATATATCTTATATTTTCATTTGAAAAAGTCTTGTTTTTATTTACATATATACCCTATGTGTAGTATATATGTATAGATGTCATACTTTCCCTTACAATGTGCTGCCAGGCTAAATAAACCTCACAATATGTTTAAAAACAGTTAACGACATCATTCCAGTGGAACAGGTGCAATTAGGTAATATCAAATTTACAAAATATTTATATTTGAAAATATCGACATATCGATACATTTTGTGCAATCCCTATGCTTCATTGTTTGATTGTAATTTTACACAATATTTTTGTATCGTACACATAATTGTTTAAAATAACAAATTATTTACAAAATAAAGTATTTACCGTATACTACTGATGTATAACCAAGTAAATTTAGGATCGCTTTTTATAAAAATAAGCATTAAGATAACAATATGTTATTGGCAGTACTTACCGGTGAAATGTCTCTTTATTTGGATTATTAACATATGTTACAGTGCAATTTAAAACTGAACACTACACCATTTTATCACAAGAATTAATTTTTGTAGAATTCAAAACGATTATAACACAAAATAGAAAACAAAGCTGGACCTTATTTTGACAAGTGAGTAATGAAGACTAAATGTGTTCAAAGAGGTTTTATGTCAGATTTTCTTGCATTTCTTTCTCGCAAGTAGGATTTCCGCAAAAAGCTGGATGTCATTCGCACACTGTGTTCCTCTCTTACGCTAGTATATATACCTTTATGACTTTGAATCACCACGAAGTGTCACAGGTGTCACATCCTGTGGTCACATCTATTTATATTTATTGTTCTGTGTTCATTATATATATTCATAGCTGTGATTCATCCTTCATGTATTAGTTAATATTGGTTAATATTTATTAAAACTAGACAGACAACTTTTGAAAGCAAATCAACTAAAAAACTTATTGTGATAACAATTAAGAAAAGTTGTGTGAATTGTAGGTATCCACAAGTAGTTATAGAACATGTCTATCCAATGGACTTTTGTAGCCGGGTATCTTTATTTAGAAGTTGGAATCGTGATTATACTAATTTTACCAATCGCCAGTCCAAGGAAATGGCATAGCCTCTTCAAGTCACGCTTGTTTGCCATGTTTCAAGAAAAGGCTATATACTTCTATATATGGCTAGGAATACTTAGTTTGTTCTTACTGGATGCCCTGAGAGAAATGAGAAAATATTCGCACCCTTCAGATACTGCTAATGTGAATTTATCTACTGAAATGAAAAGCAGTGTAAAATTGTTTAGAGCCCAACGTAATTTCTACATCACCAGCTTTGCAATATTTCTAGCTTTTGTCATTCGACGACTGATTACTATGATAATAATTCAAGCTGAATTATTAGAAAAATCTGCTCAAATAATTAAAGAAGCTGAAACTGCTAAAGAACTAGCTAAGGCAACTGTAATTGCACATACTATTGAATCAGCTGGTGATTCAAATATGCCGTCTAAACTGCAATTTGAATTAGAGTCAATGAAAAATTTGTTAAAGGAAGAAAAGGCTAAATTAAAGCAATCAGAAAAAGAAGTGGGTATCTGGAAATTGAAATATGAAGAACTATTAAATGTCAAATAAACGGAATATCTTTTTAATTAAATTTGCCAACATTTTGATATAACCCTGTGATATCTTTTAACTAAAATTTTTAGTAAACAATAAATAAAAGTGCTTTAACATATGTGTATACAATATTTGAATATATTCCACACATTGTTGATTTTTCATCCTATTTTACTATTATATATGTTTATATGATTTACTTATTGGTTGAAATGAAATCTGATTGTAATATATTTTTTTTTCTATTTTTACTACTCTGTACATAATTAGATATAAATGATCATTTAGTATAGCATCATGATGATGTCTTAATAAATGTTTTGTTTGTATTTGTTAATGTGAAATGTCTTGTGTATTATTATTCTATTTTTTTTTAAATTATTAATACCTAGTACCTAGCCTATGTTACCTACTTCTCACTTTACCTAAATTTATTAAGGAACATATCAAAGATTGAATATGATGGCAGGTATAAGGACAATTTTTTTTTCACATAGTTATGTGCACTACATGCACACAGTAAGGGAAACACATTTTCAAAATATTACGCACCTATCCTTCACAGATAATGTTGGTGTGTTCATAATATATATCTAAAGTATCTTGAATGAAGGATTGTAGGTTCCATTCTACTGCTTGGTTCCGTAGGTCCAGTAAAGTGTTCTGTGATCCAGTAGGATTATTTACCTATGTCTCTACTGCTTAACATGAGTGGATCTAAAGCAGCGATCTTCAACCTTTTATTTATAAGAGCCAAATGAAAAATATTAAATTTTCAAAGGGCCGCGAGTGCAGAAAACTGGGTAAAAAAATTTGAATAGTACAATAAAAATGTGTTCAAAGTCAACAAAGATATTGGTTTTGGCAACAGATAACAATTAATGTGGTTTTTTACCGGGTTCTCACCAATTCACTAATATTCGCCTCTCTTCTTGAACAAGTGATCGTTAATTGAATCTATTTTCCAGGTAAAAGTCAGAGAGATGGTTCCAATATTTATTTTTACGTATTTCATTTTTTAATATGAAGCTTCACAATTATATGTTGAACTGAACCATAAAGGCTCAAAATAAAAAAGCACACTAATTTATAGCTTTCAAATTACCTAGAACCACTTTCCAGAATTCTATTATATTCTTTGCTAATCCTTTTTTCCATGAAGAAAGCTATAGAACAGTGTTTATATATAAAGAAGTAGTTACCTACTTTTATTTATAATAGTCTAAGGGGATTATGAATGATTTCAATAATCAAATACAATACTAATCTCAATAATCGAACTATGAGATTAGTAATACTAATTATTTGATAATCCAATAAGCAATACTAACTTAAAGTGTATTCAAAACTGTGCTTTCGCGCTCAAATGTAGAGTTGATTATAGCTTTCTCAAGTCCCCGTATTCGAAATTTGCACTGGCATAGCTTGAACCACTTTAGTTTAGTATGGAATTTGACACTTGATTGAAAATTAATCTCACAGATGGCGCCAGTATAGCTTTTCTAGTCTAGTACCTTTAATAGCACAAGTCAATAGCTCATCTGTCAATAGCAGTCAATAGTGGCCAATAGAAAAGAAAGCTGAATTTATTTAGAAATCGTCAACATTTGTGATTTTATTGGAATAAGAAGTCAGTTTGAATTGATCTGTGATTAGTTGTAGTAGCCTCTATCAATTTAAAAAAGCAGGTCACAAATTGGATGAAAAATACGATTCGAATACCTATACGTAAAGGGTCTAATATACATCTTGTGTAATTTAATGTGTTGAGTTACTTAAGTGTTTATTATTTGCTGCTTGTAGGTATAGGGGAATACGGCTAAGACCGTTATTTATTATTTATGAATGTGGGAATCTTCAACAGAGTTAATCATAAGGTAAATTTATTTCTGCCACTATAGTTTTATTATATTTTTTATTTCGAATGTCTTAAAATATGGGTTTTGAGGTGAACAATGGCCATTAGTATACGTAGACAAAGCTATATTTTTTCTTAGTAAGTATAGTTATATTGTCCCTGAAAATAACATTTTCTAAATAAACAAAAATTCAGAAATTAAATTAGATGTGTTGTGTACAATACTTGCCATTGATCTGTGCAGCTTTGTAGTTTCTCAAAACATCAAACATCACAGGAACTTAATTTCATAGAAGCGTAACAGTGGCAAATATGACATATATATATATAATCAGGTGTGTGTGTATAGATACCCACTACTAGAAATAAATAAATAAATAAAAATACCTCAAAGCCGCACAGTTCGGTAGCAAGTGCTGTACTAGACAGTTATGTATAAATTGTTATAAGTAGACTAGTTATATGTGTCGTGATAGCCCGAGCGCTGCGAACCGGTTTCAAATTTGCAAGGCAGAGTGGCCGTGGTTCGAATCCAGACGTGAACCACTGAGTTTTTCAGACTTAATTATGTAAATATCACTGACTCTGTGCCTTGGAAAGCATGTTAAGCAGTCAGTCCCGGTTGCTGTCAATAGATGGCGGTCGTTACAATCCCCCAACCTACATTGGAGCAGCGTGGTGGATTTAAGCTCAAAGCCCCTTCACCCTGGGGGAGGCCTAAGCCTTTGCAGTGGGGTATAATGGGCTGATGGAATGAAAAAAAAAGATGAAATATTAAGGATCAGTGCAAACAACAGAAATGTTTTCTTGTAATTGTCATAGTGAGTCATCCAGTCGCAAGCTGGGTAAATGATTGGAAAATAATTGAAGACATTTTTAATTTTATTCAGAATGTTGGAAATGAATGAATGAATTTTTATTACTCCATCAAGTGGGGAAAATCTAGTGTTGCAATTATCCTCATAATATTATTTTGTATAACCAACCCTCTACTTAGTAATGGGTGGAAATTTGATTTATGTGGTGATCCTTATGTTCCTAGTAGGTAAGCTGGAACAGTAGAATGCCGATTTTGGTTTATATGGCATGTTTGTAATTATAATGTAGGTATGTCCTCATTTAGCCCTTGAACATAATTCTGCAGTTTAAAAATATTTAATTTAGCAAGTAAGAAGAGTTCAATATAGAAATCAGTATGAAGAAATCTTTCGTGACACTATTAAGCTAAATGAAATGTCTAAATATTTTGTGGCTGTTTAAAAAATAATTATCTTAATAAAAAAATTGTATGCTTACCTAATATTTTATATTCTGTATCTTATTTAGATTAGAAGCTGAAAGGTTCTCACCTACTGAATTTAGACAGACTCACAGTACATGCAAACAATGTATGCAGTCTTGAACTGTCATGCACATGGCTCATTGCACAAACCCATCTCACTGCTGCAACACTTCTATGAGGTTATGTTACTGCTTTTTGTGACTAACTTCTAAGCTGCACAGATTGGTTGCACATACTGTACATTGTAGGTAATAAAGATTAATAAAAAATTTTTAAACTCTTCAGTACACAATTTTAAAAAGCAAGGAAAACAGATTATAATGTGAACCTTATCATATTTAATGGCAATAGAACCAGGAGAAATAAATTATATTAAATTTTGAAGAGCATCCTGTATCTAACAATATAAGAGAAAAGCTAATGTTTATTTGTATATTTAGTAACTCCATACTATATCACATAACACTTCAAATACATCCCCTAAACACCAAACACAGCCACACCCAAACAAACTCTAAAACAGATACACAAAAGTTACACAAATTATAATACAGTACAAGTAATATGTAATACAATATTGCTGTAAGTACCTCACACTTATAACACTTGAGACATTGTTAAGTTTTAGTCTGGTGGTGGGCACCTGGTGAATTAGTAAAATAAGTTCTTAACCTAGTAGTAACACCAGCTTTCTTATATGTCTTAATTTAATACTGTAATTTTAATGTTGAATATTGTTACGTGTTAGGGTTCGAAGGATTTGGAGGGAAAGACCTGCTGACTCTTTTGAAGACTTTATTCACTAACACTAGGTCCAACACAAAGCACTAGGTCCAAACACTAAGCACTAACGATGTCCTAGGTCGTAGCCAAGTCGTAGATATCACTTGTATCACTCTTGATCCTAGTTTTCACTTCGAAGTCGCCTCGAAGGTAGCTCAACACTGAACTGCTTGGCTCGCCTCGCTGCGGCTATTTATATGGGCCGAAACGAGCCTCGAGACCATTCCAGAACGTCCAAGCCTCGTGCGAACGCCATCGACCGGGTTGGATGATTCTGGAAAGTCTCACGCATGTACTCGGTTTTCGAGACTATCCTTCCATAGTAGTTCCTCTAACGCCATCTAGTATTGAGTAGGGGGTATCGTGTTGTCTTTGTTCTTTGAGTAATTTTACTGGTTGACGCTAGATGGCGCTAGTTGCTTTGTGTGTTCCTAATAATATTAATGTTACATATTATATGGGTGAGAAAATAAAACAATATGATTATTATTATTTATAACAGAGCAACGAAAAGGACACCATGTACTCAGAGTGGAGCTCTTTACCACTGGAAGGTGGAGGACGTGGCGTTTTGGGGTCAGTTGGTGGTCGTGACGTGGTCGTAGCTGTTGTGAAGCAACTCACCTCCAATGAGCCCAGTCTACTTAATACTGATGCTGAGGTCAGTAAAACCATATGCAACATAAACTAAATTAATAATTACATATAGCAACAAAGTAAGACAGTTCTTGTAAAGTGAAATTAAATTCAATAGTTAAAAGTGTGTTAGTAGTTCACATTACACATCATACTAATTTTATGATCATACAACAAACAATGAACAAACTCTTGGCTTTATATATTAGTATGATTACTGACACATAACAAACTCTTGGCTTTATATATTAGTATAGATTACTGCAGGATATAAGGGATATCTGTTCCAGTTGGCATATTCGGCATGCCCAGACGATGCATAGAATATGTGTGGAATAAAATGATATTCGACTTGCCTGCAATATAAACTGTACAACAGCTGTGTGTAGTGCAATTTTTAGCATATTATGGAGGCTATACATCTGTTCGGTTCAGATTTTTTTTTGCATTCAGCAAAGCCAGGTGATATTGTCTACTACACGTGTTCTAACGCGCGCGGCTCACACCGGGTGATCTATCTGAGTTTATTCGGCCGTGCCGAACATAACCCGAGCGATGCCGATTGACATTGTTCGCATTGCGTTTCTAGTTAAAAAGTGTTGTATTAACCATAGGATTATATGCAAACTTTGGACACTACCATTGTGTCGGTGTTTAGCTGCTCGGCATAAGTAAAAATTAATAATAAATAAAATTACAGCTTAAAAGTACTAAGCTTTTCGAATTTTTGACATGCTCATGGAAATAGGTCCTTAAAATGTACTTTACTTCAAAATGAATTATAGGTAAGGATGCAACAATTTAGCCATTATGAAAATAATTATAATGCATTCTGATAACCATTAGAATTGTAAGTACTGTTGTGAATACATAGTTCACATTATAATAACCCATGGACTTTATTACACAGGTATTGGAACAACCTTAAAATGTATAATAGGTTTTTAGATAATTGTAAAATATTCTTTTTGTATTTTGTATATATCATTAAAACATAAACATCGTTTAAATAAAAAAATGAATTTAAAACTATCACCTTTCTAATTCCAGGTGGAATGGGTATTGGAGGTGATCCGTTTCGGATTATCGCTTCCACTAAGTGAGCATGAAGCATTACGTGACTGCGTGCGCGTTTGCTGTTCATGGTTGCTGCCATTGTTGCCATCTAATCATCACCCACCACCAGCTCATCCACCTCCCCCCTCTGTACCTCCACCGATTACAGCTGCACCAAGAAGATATGCTAGAAAAATATTGAAACACTTACATAATTTATTTGTGCCTAGACCTAATGAAAGTGAGTATTTCTGTATATTTCTGGTATGGTTATAAGTCTAACATGTGATACATAACTTTGTTTTTAAGGAGGTGCGCTCATTGGAATGTACTGTTACGGGCTATAGGTACAGACGTGTAGCATGCACGAAAACACCGATTTAGTTGTACTTTATTGCGAAACAACATCACAAACTGTTTCAATCACAATAGCTCGCAGTTGATCGCACTTGACTTATCAAAAACTAACTGACGCATGGCGTAGCGCCAAGTTTATATAGGCCGCCGAAATCCTCACCACGCGGCATGTCGAAGTTCCCAATCGCTGAACATTCTATTTGAATATTCTAATCACAATTTATTGTGAGAGTTTTCTAGGTGCCATGGAACTAACTTTGTGTTGTTGCAAAAATGCGCCTCAAAAATCGGATGTTTGAGCTCCCCATCGCTTTGACAAACAACGTCTCTAAAATAGAATTTAATTTGTGACTTATCTTTATCTAGGAATTTCTAGATATTTCTGTGTTTGCTTGATGTGTTTGAATAGCCGTGTAATCTTTTGAGTACTTTCTATAACACATCGACGTGCTTCCATACATAGACACATAGACGTCACAGTATTCTCTATAAATCTTAAGAAGACTCAATTTTTTATTAGTCAGTGATGGCTCAACAGTATAATTGAAATTTATTTTTTCAAGCTCTCACTTTTATATACCAAATGGAATTAGGTAAGTAATGTGCGTTAAAAACCATTTCTAAGTGTTTTCTGAACACATAATGACAATAATTATAAATGTCGGCCACCCTTGGTATTTCTCTTTCATATTTATATTTGTGTACATGAGATTCATGGTCATCGCTTTATCTCAAAACCCCGCCATTTATAATCATTTTCTACATCTGCTTAAATAATACTATCTTGAAAACAAAATTAATTACAATAATAAAAATACTATAATAATTAATAATTTTATTTTGCCAGGTGGTGATTTAATAAGCAAGCAAGCAGTCCTCTGCCACCGTGTTCTTCGTTTAGCCCGAACTTTAGCTGGTAGTGCAGAACTGGGAGCAAGTGAATGGCGATCTCTACTTTTGCTTTTGTTGGCCGCCGCATCTTCATTGTTGTCTCCCCCTGCGCCCCACCACTCTGCCGCGGATCAATTATGTGAACGAGTTCTGTGTGTCCTATTTGAAGTCTGGATACTGGCATGTCATAGGTAAGATAGATTGGTGTAAGGTTTTCTTAGTACTATTTGTTTCGGTCAAAAGTTTCTGGCTACTAAGTTTTTATTTGTAAAATAGTATACTTTATATTTTGATTTTGAAAAAACCATTAAAAATATTGAGATGAAACTAATATTTAATGATGGGAGGTCTGCAGTCTCATAGTTCTGTAAAAAAATCAAGTTTCAATCAGTGCCATACAAAGAAATAGCTTTAAAGCTCGTGCTTTCGCGCGTCCTCAAAACCACAATTCTAAGTAGTTTTTTAAAATATTTTTAATATTTTAACTTATGCGTTTTTATGCCATCTAGCGGTGAGTAATGATAACATTTTGAAATACGTATATAGCAGTACGGTACCCTCAGGGTTTGAGTCCGACTCCCACTTGGCCGGTTTTTATACTATTTAGAGATACCCACTGCTTTATAATGAGTTTATTTTCTGTAGTTAGTGTTTCTTAAATTTATGTTTTAGGTCCTTATTATATATTCTATTAGATTATTTATTTTTATTGTCATACAGATGTTTCCCATCACCGCCGTTATGGCGTACATTGCGCGAACAGTGCACAAGATGGCGACACCGCGCCGCACTTACTGATCAGTGGACACGTGTCTCTTTGTGTCTGACAGCGCGCATGCTTAAACATATGTATGGTCCTCTGTTCCCCGTTATGCCTATTGGTGAGTTATATTTGTTTATTTTAATATTATCTTTAAATGTCATAAAAATCTATAGTAAAATCGCTGTTTACACCCAAGGGCCTATCAAATAGTTCCCGGTAATGGTATAGAAACATGGTAATAACAATATACGATATTTTGTTTACCAACGAAATCAATCTTCTTCTATTTTAGTACATTTAATATATTACTTTTTTAGCTTTATACTCCAACTTATAGTGTGTGTCCATCAATCGAAACCTTACGTCCTTGATACCAGTGAGCGCGACATTAGACGTGTATGCGGACGTGTTGTTTTGGGAAACAGCACGCCAGTACTTAAATTTTCACATTTAATTTTTACTTCTTCATATTATTTTAACAAATATTTGCTCGGTATTTATTTAATAAATACATTAAACGTTGAAATTAATTTCTTATATTCTACCTGGTTAAAAAAAATAATTAAAAAGAGCCTTGATTCATACCTAATTTCACATAACTTCACATACCTAACTTAACAAGAATGATAATTACACTATTTTATAAGCTGCTTTATGCCTATTGCGCACTACAGTGGCCGTAAACGAGCCAGAAAACTACACGCTCATATCATATCATAGTCTTGGGTAACTCCAGTGATTTTACCCCTTCAACTCCAGCTCTAGCTCCATGTGAGCGCTGAAGGTAGACTCAGTCTGTGCCTCTTAAGAAACTTTTGATTCCAGCGGTTGTGGTAACAATTATTGTGGATACGTTAAGTCTATGATTATATTATATGTACAGATTAAATTCCGAACAATTAGACGAATTTTATCATTCTAGATTTCTTTATAGCCCTTCGTGCGCCAGACCCACGCACGATCGGTGTAAGCGAAGAGCGCCTTTGTAGTGACCTCGCGAACGAATTCACGGTAGTACAAAAAGGGTTGTTTTTAATTTATATTACATTGTTGTAGCTGAAGAAGATGCAAATTTGATACCTCATGATATGAGTGCTGAGTGTGTGGTACAGAGCTGGTATCGCGTGCTGCACACTATCGGAAATCCAGTAGACCTCTGCCGGCCGCTTGTCATCAGCCAAACGCCAGATTTTCTTCAGGTCTATATATAGTTTTGCAAATATTATTACTTTTGTGAAACAAAAGATTAACATTACGATCACAATAAAAAAAATCCCAGGTATTAAACAATGATAAAGCATTTTATTTTTGTCATATTGGCTTAATGAAGCATTCAAAAATACAGTAAACTAACTAATGTAGAAATAAAAAATTTTAAAAAAAATTGTGAATTTGTCAAATTAACGCTGAAAAGCGAATGCTCAAAAAATACCCAATGTCGATTGAAAAAACATATGTATTAGAGAGTCGCATATATATAGTAGATATCAAACATTAACTTGGTTTGTCACAAAATAATCACCATAACTACCACCGCCTGCTCAAGCGCTTAAGCGGCAATATAGCAAACCCCGAAAAATATTGTTCCTATAGTTAACCTGTAATGAGTCAGTCTAATGATATACCAACGACTGTATCTGTTTATACGAAGGTCACGTGACGGCAGACGCGCGAGTGATAATCGGAGGTAGAAAGAGACGGCTTTATGTTTAGCAGGTGAATGAGTCGTGATAGTCGTGAGGGTCGTGATAGCCCAAAGCGCAACGAACCTGTCTCAAATTTATAAGGCCCCATAGGGCCATGGTTCGAGTCCGGGCGTGCACCAATGAGTTTTTCTGATTTAAGTACACAACTATCACTGACTCCGTGCTTCGGAGGGCACGTTAAGCAGTCGGTCTCGGACGCTGTCAATAGATGGCGGTCGTTACAGTCCCCAACCCGCAGTGGAGCAGCATGGTGGATTTAAGCTCCAAGCCCCCCTCCTCACCCTGGGGGAGGCCTAAGTCCCTGCAGTGAGGTAAAAATAGGCTGATGAAGTGAAGTGAAGGTGAATGAGTCAGGTCAGGACGCAGCGCACACGCATTCCCTCGTTACCTTCGCTGTGATCTGTGCACTTCTTAATATACCCTCTTATTTAATACGACGACTATTAGTTTTTTCTAACCAACTCCGAACCTACTTTTTGGGATTGACCTTAGATTTTCATTGTGGACAAAAATTATTTTTTTCATAGGACTTTGCGTAAAATATGGATGATATCCGCCATTGTGAAAATTGTAGCCATTCACTGGCACAAAGGCAGCATCATACGTCTGCAGAGTTTTTAGTGACTCGCCGAGAGCTTGTGGAGTACCTATTCAGTGTGCACATGTAATTAGTAAGTTATATTATCTCGTCTATGCTAAGTATGAAGACTATTCAACAACCAACTGGTTTTTTTTTATTTTATCCACCCACCGCAACGTTCGAATGACAGGCCTGTCATTCTTTATTTTATGCGCATTTAGTTTGAGCTCACTCAATAAACGCGTAAAACTCTTACGATAACTTTTTGGTAACATAGAACCGGAAAATTGTATTTAGCGCCTCACGCTTTAAATATCTGGTAACAGTCGTCTGCGCACGTCTTCATTCACGCCGCGCGCCGACCGACAGACAGTTCACCGACTGAGGCGCGCACATATATCTAAACCCGCTATTTTATTATAAATAAGATTGCTATTTGTAGTATACATGGTTTCATTTATGAGGAGAGGCGCCTGGGGCTCAATATTATCAAAATCAATAGGACCCTTGTACTTCAAAGGTTCAACACCTCTCCTTCTGAGAGATATCCGGACACTCCTTTTTGCATAAAAATTATTGTTACGTCAGTGATACAGGAGTTTCAGTAGACCCGCGATTAGATCATCCTTTAACAAACAAAACACATAACAATAATCAATGTCTAGTAAATATATAAAAGCAATTTTTTTTTGCCTTAACTTACTTATTTTGCTATACTTATTTTGTTACCTACTTTGTTATGTGTGTTTTTCTGTACCTATTGTCCTAACCATATAATATACAATAAAGACACTTGTTATTATTCAAAAAAAAGGTGTAGTCAGAAATGGTGATTATTTTCAAAGAGGGCGATTTCGTTTTTGTTATCTGCATTTTATACTCTTTTAAAACACATAAGTTTTTTTTTTAATCAATTCTGGGTTTTTCGCCCATACATTTTGAGCATTGTAATAATATCTGGAATATCCCACACAGCGCCATATACTCCCAAACTAAGCAGAGCTGGTATTATAGGTACCAGACAACTGATATACATGGACGACCGCTTAACCTAGTGGTTAGTGACCCTAACTACGAAGCTGGACGCCCCGGGTTCGAATCCCAGGTCGGGTCAGTATTTATATGATGAATATCGATACTGGTACCGGGTCTTGGTTGTTATACGTATGTGCTGGCTTCGCTTGGTACCCAAAACACAAGCTAATGCTTAGTTTGGGGCCTAGACGTTGTTGTCATGTATACGTTATTATTATTATTATACTTAAATATTCTTTATAATATACACATATCGTCGCCTTAGAGTGAAAACCTCGTAAGTCGTAATTATGTAAGTTTCCAGGAGGCACAAAAAACTGCAATGCCAAAAAAAAATATATGAAACATTATTATTTTTCTTGAAGAATAGTTATCATTATATAATTCGACTTTTACATAGTATTATGAGCATGTAGTTATAATTACTAGAAAATATAGAAACCAGACTTACGAGTTTTTCATAAAATAATTAAATAAATTTTGTATAAAATATTACGAGGTTTTCGTAGATAAAATAAAAGAAAAAATGAAATAAGATTACTTTATTTTCACACATAATAAGAAATAAGAATTAAGAAACTGATACACGACAAATAAAAACTAAATTTTGTCCAATTATTTCGAATACATAAACAAAAAGCTAAATTGCTATAAAAAAATCAATCAACAAAAGTACAAAACGTTATTGTGATGACAAATACCTGCATAATCACAAACTAAGTAGGTAGGTACTAAAGAGGTGGGTAACGTCCATTACTGACTTATTAGTTCATGTAAGGTGGAGTCTTGTAATTGCAACTATCTGGTTATTGCAACTAACTTAACTTTATGATCACCGTTTCGAACTTCTACTTACTAAGAAGAACAATTCACGCCTGTCGATGTTCGAAACGGTGATTAAAGAGAGTTATTTAAGTTAGTTGCAATAACCAGATAGTTGAAATTACAAAACTCCACCTTACCTATTTATTTTGTTAGTTCAGCTATATTTTCTTGCAGGAACAAGGAAGTTTCTTATTTTTATTGGGACAGGGATGTGGCAAGTCATCATAAAATGAATGAAAATCTTGTGGTATCACCAACTTCAACTCCTGTAAATGAACGTATTTGGATATTTGTACCGGAATTCTCTCTAAATATAACTGTGGCAGCTTTTCAGAATCAGATGGTTCTGGTTTTTTAATTCTTCGTGGCAAAATTTGAAAATCTTCTGTAAAGTTTTTCTTTACTTTTATTTGACCATTTGGGTTATATTCTATGCAACGCAAGTCGAAAACTTGTGGGTCCCCAGCCTTATGTCCCGGTCTAATCGAATTTAAATATGGCATTGTGCTAAATTTAAGAAAAAAAGAATGGTCAATGTATTTTACAATGTAGGGTTTTGTAAATCTAGCTGCACGACATACATCAACATATTGCGCTGGTGTATAAATCTCTCTATTTTTCAGCTGTTTTTCGATCGTGGAATGCATTACGTCACATTCCATTTGAGTGTGACCTTTTTCAAGGTATTTATGAATTATTGTTAATTTATTTTTAACAGCACTAAGGAGTAGTCCATTGGCTAAAATAGCGTTTCTGTTTTGATTCGTGCAGCCATCGCTAAAAAATATAATTTTCTTTATGACATTGTTATCCACATTATTATTTAAAAAGTAAAATAATATGCTTGCGAACTCGTCAGCATTCACCCCTCCCTCCGTTTCATTCCAAATATAGCAATATCCATTGCCAGTTTGCAGATCGTATATTGTAAAGTTATGTACTTTCAATTTAGTTTTGTAATAAAGTGCAGAAGCTTTCAAACTGGGAGATAACAGGACTGCTTGGAGGTCAAATGTAAATACAGCCACCGATGAATCTGAACTCTCTTTATCATTAGTCTTTTCTTCTCTAGCTGTATTTTTTCTCAAAATGTGCAACGCGTAAGCCTGTTCACTTAAATTGTTTACTCTGTAGGCAGAGCAAATGTCACACTCGTCCTTTTTAGGTACAAATAAAGACAAGTTTAGTGTTTCAAAAATGGACCAGAATACAAAAACCGAGACTTTATTTTCGCTCTTGTTAATAGTAGTAAGATAGTTGAGATACTCTCGGTACAAAGCTCCTTTGCTTTGCCAATTGCGCTCCAAGTACAGTTTACTTGTCGTCTTCCTACAGTAATGAGATTCTAATTTAGGTAATTTATTCAAAAAATCTTGTACGTGTTGTCTCTTTGTTTCTTCTTTTTCTTTAATTTTTTCATTTCTTTTTGTTTTTGGGGTTTCTTTCGAATTTGTTATTATTGAATTTTTTGTCCAGTTCTGAACAGACCATTCTCCAACGTTTAAAGTGTTCAAAAACATTTTTTTACAAACCTTAAAATTAAATTCAGATGTACTAAGATTATAAACAAAGGTGTTATCGCGACGAAAATTCACAGTGCTAGCTTTTCTGGATGCTACAAGTTTATTTTTAACCAATTGCTTTATTGATATTTTTTTCCCTTCCCACGATAATTGCCAAAACTGAGCAAACATGTCATTCCTCATCTCTTCAGTAATATGGGAACATTGATAAATTTTAGAATCTTTGTGATCACAACGAGGCTTAACACATCGTTCAGGCCTTGGTACATTAAACACTATTTTTCCTGTTTCGTTCTTTTTTCTTCCTTGGTAGTTTTGTCCTTTCATGCGTTTATTTTTGTTGTCTAAAGCTGTCCAGTTTGATTTATTAGGTCTTCCCCGTTTCATTCGCTTTTTCTTCGCAGGATCAATAGAGGCTGATAAAGGATCAGGTGTTTCAGCATTTTGAGTTAAGTCAGAATCTGATGAATTTACAGGTAACTCTTGTGGCTGATAATCAGAGTCCTCATCTGATGCTGAAAAATCTCCATTTGAAGCAGATGATGATGAATCAATATCTGAGCCTATACTACTGTCTAATACTGGAAGTAATTGCGGAATTTCTGACACTTTAGTATTATTTGGTCCATTTTTTGTCGATGGAGGTTGATTAAAGATCTGAGTTTCGAGGCTCGTCGAAGGTTGGTAAATAATTATGTTTAAATCTTCTGGTAAAATTAAATTTGAATCGAAGTTTTCTTTATCGTGTAAATCTATTTCAGTGGGGGTTTCAAACCGTTCAGTCGTTAATAGTGATTCGACGTCCTGTAAAACTTCAGTTTCTGTAACATTAAGATTTAGTTCGAAGTCTTCTCTAAAGTTCTTTTGCGCTAATTCAACTAACTTCTTAGCCCTGCTCATTTTTTTCGACAATCTGTAATTAAAAAAAAAAAACGCCAAGATTACAACACGTCTAATCAATACCCTTTTATTAATTCTAATAAAGTTAACACAACGGTAAGTAATGTAATAAAATAATATTAAGTACAGAAAACCTCGGTAAGTCCGCTTTACGAGGTTAGATTTATGTTTTGTTGTAATTTTAATACTATACGAGGTTTTCGTGTATTTAAAATCATGAAAAAAAATTTGACATCGATTTTGAGTAGTAAATGGCTATGTTTTTTTTTTAAAAGTGTTAATAATTCTAACTAGGTACTTACCGAAGATAATTTTGTAGAAATAATATTGAAACACGACGTTTAAACCAACTTTTAGATTTAATTTTCGGGAGCGAGTCGCAAACAATCCTGTCCATACGAGTTTTGAACTAACAACTGAAGACTATCGGTTTTTTCCGAGGTTTACATTTAAACCGATAGATGGCAGTACGAGTTATAAAATGAAATGACGACTAAATAGATCGATGCTAAACGAGGTTTGTTATCAAATAAAAAAATAAAGCTGATTTCGCAAAATTGTACTTCACGAGGTTTTCACTCTAAGGCGACGATATATAGATATTTTACACCCAAACACGGAACAAATAGACATGTTCATGCACATAAATATTTGTCCCGAGCGGGAATCGAACCCGCGACCCTTGGCTCCGCAGTTAGGATGTCTGACCACTCGGCCGATCGGTCAGTCATAATATATAACAATAGATGAAGCGGACCTATTGCTAGCTATTTTAGCGTTTCCATCGATATATCAAAGTACTGCAGTGGCACTAAAATGCACTGTGCACACAAATCTTTCGTTATCCGTAGAACCGATGTCGGTATGCGTATTGTGTCATTACATATGGCTATTGATGGTAAGTGTTCATAAATCAAGTTCTAAATGACGTCCCTAGGTGGCATTTATTTTATTTTCGATACCAAATTTTGCTACATTATTTAACACGTGCAGGTTCTATGTCTATGGACAGATAGGAAATAATTACTCCATAAGATCCGGTAAGCGCTCGCATTAAACCAATATTGTGTTGCAGTAGCAGCCCAAAAAGACCTAGGTCTGTGTCAGGGCTAACCACTTACCCAAACATAAATTTAACATAAGTGAGCGTTCGGTGCAGCAATCATTAAATACGCGTTTGAAATGCTTGGAACAAACATATATATCCTTGTGCACCGCAAAATATACATATATACAAAAATAAGCATTGGTTGGTTGGTTGGGTCAGTGTAATCAGTGGTTGTTAGTTTTGGTTGCATAGAGGATTTCTGTTTTGTGAGTTTGCCATTCGATAGTTCGTTTGCGTTAAGAAAAAAGTAAGTCATCATAGTCGACCGGCTTAGCCACGCCCGCGGACCAATCAGGTTGTCAGAATGTCACTATAATGACAACAATGAAAGTTCGCGCGGTAGGCCCGCAAGAAACAGTTTGTATGTAAATGATTTTACATATATTGCATCATAAATTGTCACCCAAAGCTTCGTATTCCACAAGGGCCCCAGAGAGTTGAAATTTTCTAAGATGGCGCTCTTACATAAACCATAGTATTAATGAATGCTGAATAGAGTAACTTTTACACAAAATATGTATCTTGTAGTTTGTCTGAAGTGTATGTTTAGTGTGAACTTACTTTATGCTAATCCCGCATTTATTAGTGCTATGGAAAGAGTGTATAATCAAAAGTTATGAATCAAAAATTTTGTATCTCAATTTTTATTTACTAAAAACTTTATGCTCTTGATTTTCCCATGTATTCTAAATGTTATTTCTAATTTTCAGTATTCTATAACTCAAGAAGAAGGAACACGAGATCCCAGCCAACATCCATGTCTCCAAGCCCTGCCTGCAATTTTCCATAAAGCAATGAAAGGGATAGCTGCCCATGTCGATGCATTCTTAGGTGCGTTAGTTATCGACAGTTGGATCATTAGTAGCACATGTAGTTTTAGAAAAATTATTCATACTAACATTCATACCACAAAAATATCACAATTAGTGCTAGGTATCAAAGAATAGATTCATATGCATGGGTCTGATGCTTAAGATATAAAGGCTATATAAGGGGCTAAGAACTGTCAAAAACTTTCTATGTTTTATATTTGGTTTTCCTATATTTGATATGTTTGTGTTTTTAAATCCCATTGTATATGTTTATTTATTTATCTATTGCTGTGTAAATAGCATTTTAATTGTGTTATAATGGTGTTTTGTGTTTCTTCATTGTAGTTAGTTTATTTTAGTTTTGAATACATTATTATTACACAATGAAATTGTATGTACGTCCAATATAATGTAATAATTACATATGTACATATACACTGTTCTGATAAATTCATAATATAAAAAAATAGACCTCCTAGAGGCTGGTCAGCCTTGAAAGAAAACAACTTAAATGACTTTATTTGAGGTTAGCTCCTGCTCACCGCTTTCTCGTGGGCTACAGGATTTACACTATTTACATAGAGCCTAAATTTTTTAGGTTAGTATAGTTAGTGTCCCTACCGTAAGGTGGTGGGAATCTGTCTGCTGCAACTAGCGTGTAGAGCGAGAATGGTAGACTTGTTATGCAGTACTCTGTTTCCCCGTTGGCCGTTTTGGACGGTGTTCTGATACGAAAGCACGCGACTCTACTGTACTTAATGAGTTCTAGACAATAACAGCCTACATGCAAGTGTAAGAAAAAAGGGGCCCTTTCCCCCATCCTGAAGAATGATTTAATTGAACTTCTGGTTCAATATTCGGTTGCGGGTCAACATTTCACCCAAACTATCGAAATTTTTAATTTATTCCGTTTACGAACTAAAGACTCATGACATTCGAACAGATGAAAGAACAGACAGCAGAGTGACTGCTATAGGATTCTGTTTTGTAATATATTCAATATGCAAACACGCTGATTTCACAGTTGTATTATACATATGAATTTAGGTATAGTTTTAAAAACTTGGCCAGCACATAATTATGAAGTAGCAACTCGGTAACAGTGACCAAGGTTTTGAACCGTATCAGGCAAAATCTTTATAATAGTTTGACACGGCTGAAATATAATGCTTGGGTTCACCGGTGTGTGTGCGTGTTTGCTTCTCTTGGCACAGGTTGCGGGGCAGAGGGGAGGTGGGCGGCACCTCCCGAGCCTCTCCCCGAGGATGAGGTCACTCCGCCTACGCATCGCCGTCTTGCTAAAAGTTTTAGCGTGTCTTCAGCGAATAAGCCACGCGACAAACAAACGGACAAAGGTATGGATGTAATCTGTATTAATATATACATAAAACAACCGCTATCCCGAAGAAACCTTCGTCAAGTGGGAGACGTGAGACACTCGTGCGGGTGAGCTGTTTCAAAAAGTTTATTTTATAGAACAGATGCGGCTTTTGATATGGGTCTCCAAAACTACCACTCTAAAAGTATTAATAATAATTTAGAGGGTGGGGGGGGGGGGGGGGGGGGGGGCAAGGCAAGGCAAAGGCTCAAAGGCAACTTTCAGAATTTTCAGATTTTTAAAATTTGGAAATGCAAAAAAAATTAAAAATATGTACATACCTGTTACAAATGTTTACAAATTTAAATCACAATACTGTGATTAAAATTTGTGAAACTAATAGTAAATTACCATTACAATTTCTATCTTCTGGGTGGCTTGTCACTTCATTTCTCACATTGATACTGACCTACTTTAACCTAATTTATTAATTTAAAAATGGTGTACCATTAACCTATCGTGGCAAAATTACAAATGGATCAAAAGACTTCTGGGTGTCTTGTCACATTCTTACAATTACCAACCCTAAACAATAGTTATCTGAACATACATTAAAAGGTGGTAGTTTTGGAAACCTAACTCTTTGTAGCATGTATTTGTTTTTTTTTTTATATTCGCATTTCTAAAAATTATAATAGTTGTCTTAATCTCCTCATCTTGTCCGTCTCTCTGTTATTATTAATGCTCTAAGAGTGGTAGTTTTGGACACCTAACCCCCAAATTTCACTACTGCCTATATTTTTACTTTGTCATGAAATAAAACTAATCATAGTACGGTAAAGGAAAGTTTTCTAAATAAATTATAACAGTGAAGTAATTATAAAAAAAAAATCATTAATACCAAAGTTATAATATTTAAAATGTCCTGTTACACAGAGAGGGCAATAACATACTTAGTTGTGACGTCAGCCCATTAAAATTGTGTTATAAATTTCGTTTTGCAAGAAAGAGATATAATTTTATTAGCATATAATTTCCAAATTCGTCAACCGAATATAATTTTGGTTATTTGTTATCGTATAAAGCCTATTGTTATATTTTCTTAATAATTATAATATTCTCAATATTTAGCAGAGTGAAAGAAAAACATATTATTTCAGAATTACTCTGTTTACAGGAGCACCCAGGTCTTCTTTGATGGGTCTTACTGGATCTAGTCGTCCAGCGAGCATTGCACCCACCACACCCCCTAATTCAATATCTTCACAAGGTAAAATACATAAAATAAAAATGTTTTATTGTAAAAGAACACATTACAATATTAAATCGAGTTGGCCCAGGCCCCCACACTACTATTCCCTGTGTTGTTGGTCGGGTCCAGTTTCTCATCCTATTTGGCATAAAATGAAAAAAAAATAGGGATTTTTATTATGACATTATTTAAATACTAGTTAATAACTTTTATCTTGGCACCTTTAACATAACTAACTTGATTTGGGTCAGATAATAAAATAATTGTAATTATTTATTACCATTTTTTTTACAGGAATTAATAAGCGACAATATCAATGGTTTTTTTTCTAAAATTGGGAACACTAGTGCTCTTTTTATTTATCTAAGACGATAATTTACCTAAGTATTGCTAACAAGTATAATTCTAATAAAATGCGCTTCTAGAATCGATTACAATAGTATTGAAGAAATGACAATTGTTATTCAAATAATACTTGTTATTTATTAATTTTTTTCAAATAATACTTGCATATTCCATATAGCGTCATCTAGTCCCAAACTATGCAAAGCTTGTATTATGAGTACTAGACAATTGATATACATACTTAAATACCTAGACACGGAACAAATACACATGGTCAGTCATGCACACAAATGTTTATCCCAGGCGGGAATCGAACCTGCTATCATTGTTTCTACAGTTAAGGTCTCTAACCACTTGGCCAATCGGTCAGTCAATTACTAGAATACACACATTGTTTCGCAGGGCATCCATAAAACTTAATTAAACTATTAGGTTTCTGTCTGCTTGGACTACAAAAATCACAATTGACATTAAGGCCCAAATTCGCTTTCACGATAGCGATGATGTATTAAATATTCCAACCAATTTACCATTGCCACAAGACTTTCAACTTTAATACCATATTGCAACTCTTTGTTTTTTTTATGATCAAACTTTATAATCGATATAGAATAGTAATCAACTAAAATTACCAATGAATGCGCCTAAGTTTTTCTTGCTTATAGAAATATGTTATATTTATTAAGAAATAATTAGGGATTTTTTTCATTTGATAGGTATCTAAAAAATGCCGACGATACAAATTACTATGGGCTAATTTTAGTTAAAAATTTTTTACGTACCACGTGCCCCGAGTGACATCACGCGCGGGTCGTAAATACACAAACTTTCATTTGTTGTGTCTTCGGTATTAGTGTTATACTAATCTAATCTAACCTAACTTAGTCTTACTCTAATGTGCGAAATAGAGTATGACATTATTTGGTTGAGGGAGATGCTCTCATTGTTAATAAAGTTGAAATTCACTTGACACCATAGAATAGATGTATAATTTTCAGTAAATTTACCACTGTCAAATGATTTACGACAATACGAGTTTGTTGCAACTCCTTTATATCTTTTTGTTTATCAATTCTGTAATCGGCATAGAATCGGTCTTCATAAAAAGAATCACAATTGTCATTAAGGTCTTGATTTGTTTGTCAGTTTTGTATCCCATAGTATCCGTAGAGCAAGATTAGCAGTTATTTATGTTACCTTCGGTCTCTTCAACTATAACAATGTAAAAAATCAAAACATTTTGTTGCACTTTCATGGGCTTCCGGGTATCCAATGGAAACCTCCTCTTAGGTCAAGTAGTTCCGTGTCGATTTCCGTTCCTTAAATTTTCATTGTGCAAAAAAATCTTATTGTTGCGTTACTCCATTATGATTTAAATAAAGCACGAATTCTACGGACGAAGCCTACGGGAACATTCGACCGGGATATACAGAAGCCTATGTTACTTTGAGTTTGTTTTATTGACTCTATTCAAAAAAGCACGTCATTTCGTTGTTCTTCCACTATGTGAAAAAGAGACAAATAAACCTTGGCTCTTCTTCACGTAGTGTTTCCCATTAATAATGTTAATATGGATGTTCCAACATATCAGTCGGTGAAGTGGACAAACCGCCGCTGACTCCGCTGCGTCCGAAAGTGAATTCAATATTCCATTTGTTTGGAGAGTGGCTGTTCGAAGCGGCGCTCATTGGTACTTCGCAACCGATCTCAGGGTCCTACCGTGAGTATTGTTGCATTCACTTTTACTTATAAGAAGTATTATTCCCTGTTAAAATATGAATTTCAACATTATGTATTAAACAATTAGTAAAAATAACAATGAGCTTGGACCAAAATTTTTAACATTTATTTTGATGTTTTATTTCAGAAAAAATAGACCACTGTGATCTCTTGAACTAAAAAAAAAAAAAAATAGTTTGTAAATAAAATCTAGCCTATGTTAGTCACTGATAATGTAGCTTTCTATAAGTGAAAGAATTTTAAAAATCAGTTAAGCGGTTTTTTAGTTTATCCGTAACAAACTAAAAATCAAATCTTACCTCTGTATAATATTAGTATTGATTAGTTTATTTTTAATGTATTTATATAACATTTATCAATAATATACTTGGTTCATTAATAAGTTTAAAAGAAATTAATTCATGTTTCAGACCGAACAGAGGGTACGCCTCCGCCATCTTCACTAACAGAAATTCCTAACAAACTGAACATTTTAAGCTACCAACCAGGTCAGTGTAAATAGATAAGATAACTTTAACCTTTAATACAGTACAATACATACAACAAACGGTTAGGTAATCAATTAAATATTCCGAATTATTCTATTATATTTTATATCTATTGACGAGCGCCTAGCCTAGTGAGTGTGGGTAGCGATTCTGCCTACGAAGCTGGAGGTCACGGGTTCGAATTTCAGGTCGGGTCAGTATTTATATGATAAATATTGACCCTGGTACCAGGTCTTAGTTGTTATATGTATGTAGTGTCTTCGCTTGGTACTCAAAACACAAGCTAATGCTTAGTTTAGGGCCTAGACGTTGTTGTCATGTATACGTTATTATTACTAAATTATTATTATTCTATTGAGTTATAAGTTTAGTAATATTCGGAATATTTACTTATTTCAAATAGGATCAACAACAGTTTACATATTAAAATTACACACTTACATATATTAGGGACGTAAGGCCATTACAGATGAATACAACACTCACTGAATCAACGTTACTACACAATACTGAAAAATATTTCGTAAAATTGGGCCAATTTCGAGTTCCCCCGAGCTGACAAGTAAATTCTCGCGTACTGTTCCAGGTGAAGCACAGAAATATCGTCTCATATACAATTTCATTGAGGGGAAAATAATAAAAAAGTTTATATTGGGTAATTTAGTCTTCGATTCTCTTTCGTTTTTTTTTTCGGAATGTAGTCATTTTGCTTCGTGTCGGAACGTGTTCGTGAGATCATCATCGGAACGTAAGCCGTTATTAAATACCTCTGTTTAAAAAAGTTTACGACGCAAGAGATTCACTGCGATTTGGAGGCAACATTAGGAGAGTCTACTCCTCCGTATTCCACTGTCGCAAGGTGGGCTTCTCAATTTCAAGTAGGGAGAACAAGCACAGAAGACGAACATCGTTGCGGCCGCCCATCGACAATAATCACAAACAAATGTTGTTAAAGTCCACAAAATTATATTGAGCGATGGAAGAGTTACCATCTGTTACTTAGATCAAGAAATGGGCATTTCATATGGAAGTATTCAATCCATATTGAAACAATCTTTGAATATGAGAAAAGACTTCTCAAGATGGGTGCCGAGAATGTTAACAGACAGTCAGAAACAAAATCGACTTGACATTTCGAAGACATTGTTGGACAAGTTTCAAGAAGATTCTGAAAACTTACGAAACATGAATCCATCATTTTGATCCCGAGACAAAACAGCAATCTTCACAATGGAAACGGCCATCGTCACCGACCCCGAAGAAGTTTCGTGCCGTGACATCGTCTGGCAAGATTATGGTCTCAATATTTTGGGACTCAGAAGGGATATTGTTGATTGATTACCTGGAGCGTGGACCCACTATTTTACAGGCCAATATTATGTAGTGTTAATTCCCAAGTTGAGGAATACCATCAAAGAGAAAAGGAGTGGGAAATCTCGAAGGGGCGTGCTGTTTCATCACGACAACGCACCCGCGCACAGCTCGGCAGTTGCGATGGCTGCTATTCAACAAGCTGGCTTCGAATTGGTTGACGCACCCCCCTTATTCACTAGATCTGGCGCCTAGCGATTTTTATCTGTTACAGTTCCAATAAACCTTTATGGCGGATGTGAACCTAGGCACAAATCGCGTCGCAGTAACCAGTTTTAGGTGTAGCGGGACGCAGTGGAGCGAAGGGCATATGACTGAACCTGCGCAAGCATGCTTAAAGCGTTGTATTCCGATCCGCCATAAAGTTTAATTGGAACTATACCCAAATTGAAACAATACTTACGGGGAAAACAGGTACGAAGACGATAATGAGGTGATGGATGCCTTGGAGAACTTTTTGCAGGACCAAGACAAAACTTTTTTTTTTGAAAGGGATTGAAGCCTTGGAAAACCGCTGGACTCCGTGTGTAGAGAGACTCGGGGACTATGTAGAAAAATAAATTATTAAGTTATCAATAGTCATTATATTCTATCTCATTCTCACAACTTTTTGTTTTCTTCTCGCACTATGGGCTAACGTGGATAATTTGTACGTAGCGGCACCGACTGACGTCACGAGCGGGTCGTAAAAACACAAACTTTGATTTGTTATATCTCCGGTAATAAAGGGTATTTTTTCCGAAATTTTAAAAGTATAGTCATCAGTTTGTTATACTCTAGAATATGAAATAGCGTACGATACATAATTTTTGTTGAATAGGACACGCTCATTGTTGCTTATGTGCAAGAATATACATTTTGATATCTTTGCCACTTGAACAAGAAATATTGTGAGTAAACACTAAATTGTCAGTTCGGCGGGTGGTCGGAGGGGGGAGGTGTCGCTGGTAAATTCCATATATTTTATCAGTTTGTGTAAACGTTTATTAACTGCATGTATCTTACTAGCAACCTACCTACCTTATCAGAATAAATACCAAAAAGTATTGTTTTTTTTTAATTTTTATATAAAGCTTTTCACATTTGATATTGAAATAAAGCTATTTAAAATCATAGGGCCCAGATGCGTTCCATTTTTGAATTTCGGACATTTTGACATATATGTACTTTGAGGTTTTTGTGTCGTGATAGCGCGAGCCGCAGCGAACCTGTTTCAAATCTATAAGGCCATGTGGTCGTGGTTCGAATCCGGGCGTGTATCAATGAGTTTTTTCTGACTTAAGTACATTAACTATCACTGACTTTGTGCCTCGGAGAGCACGTTAAGCAGTCGGTCCCGGTTGCTGTCAATAGATGGCGGTCGTTACAATCCGCCAACCCGCATTGGAGCAGCGTGGTGGATTTAAGTTACAAGCCCCCTCATCTTGAGGGGAAGCCTAAGCCCCTGCAGTGGGGTATAAAAAAAGAGCTAATGGAACGGAGGTTTTTGTGATTTCAGAACCACACTGGTCGGTTGCTCGTACTGTAAATATAAAACTGTAGGACAGTTCCAATCACACTTTATGGCGGATGTGATCATAGACACAAGTCGCGTCGCAGTAACCAGTTTTAGGTGCAGCGGGACGCAGTGGAGCGAGGGGCATATGACTTAACCTGCGCAAGCACGCATAAAGCGTTGTATTCCGATCCGCCATAAAGTTTGATTGAAACTATACATGACATAGAATTCAGTCTTTTTACAATTTCAATTGAACTGGTTAACCACAGATACTTTATTGTGCTGATTATTTATTTAAAACAAATATTACCAGTCTAATTAATCCTAGTTTGATTGTGTGATTGTGACTAAAACATTTATAAAAATTAGGTCGCGCTGAAGCCCTGGGCACTCTATGCCGAATACTCTGTTCAAAGCAATGTCGTGAGCAAGTCTTGGCACCGTACTTAGCGAGGTGCTACGCGGCCATACATCGTGGCGTAAGGGATTCTGCCACCGCTGCCGCCGTTATACTTAACGCTACTGATATATTCAGGTCTGTTTTCGTATTTATTTCACATTTTATCGTTTGAAGAAATGGCGCATGGTATATCTCAATGCGAGATTTTTTTGAGATTTGAATTCGGGTATTTATTGGTGAACCTAACTCTAGAACCAAACTACACGGGTTCGATTCCCACTCAGGTAAAATAGTAGTGTGCATAAACATGTCTATTTGTTTCCTGTCTGGGTGTAAAATATCTATACAAGTATGAATTATAAATAAAAAGTTTAATAATGTATGTCACTTCTCTAGTACCCATAGTACATGCTTCTGCCTAGTTTAGGACTGAACGTGTTTGTATTATTAAATGTTTGAAAATTTTCAGATGATTTCGCGCATATATATCTACGAGTAGCGTACCATGGCTATAAATCTCGGTATTTCGTAGTATTGTTTTGCTACTGACATTCAAGAAGAATCTAATTATCAACAATTTTCCAATACGATTACAACAAGATTTTTCATGGATGTATTATTAGGTTCAGGACTGTGCAATTAGCTTTGTGAAATGAGATGAGTTAGCGAGGTCAGAATCCCTTTGTTGAAAAAAAAGTAAAAAAAAAAACACAAATAATCCATTGTAATCATTAATTTTTACCACGCAGTACAAACAAATAAAATAAATATTACTATATGTGTAACTAGTTGCAAATATGTATATAAATAAAAATTGTTAGGTGTACCTATTATGCTTAGGTACTAGGTATTTTATTTTTGCCATGAGATAAAGGCGCCGATATTAGGTGCCGTCCTATTTGGCCGAAAATATGTAGAATTACATGAATGCGTTAAATAGTTATTTAATCGTCCGAGGCATGCCCTTACTGTGAAAAGAAAAAAAAAGCTAATATCGTAAACCTACCTACTATATACATAATATATATCTACATAACTTTATGGAAATTGGTATCACGTTTCTTGGTTCTCCGTTTGTTTGAAAAAGTGTTCAATTTACCTATATATAAGTAGGTACCTACTTAGCTACCTCATACATTTACCATAGATATATACACATAGATAAACCTAATAATAACTTCGGAAGTTTTTATAAGTGAACAAAACAAACGATCGGAAATTACAGTACGGTAGTACCCGTAGGTAGGTACCTACCTATTATACAATTGTTTTTTACGGCACCTGCAGTACACACTTGCAGGCAATAAAATGTTCAAAAACAATAGTTATTGTAAAACAATAGATTCGCTTTTTTCAGTATTCTTTAAAGATTTTTAGAAATAGATTTTACGGATACTTGCTAAAGAATTTCACTCCGCTTTGAACTAACTAGCAACACTAACAAATAAAAACAAATAGAAAAGAATAGGGTTTTTGTCAAATATTTATTTTAAGTGCAAAATGTGCAATTTTGAAAGTTATTTTGTACAGTCAAAAATCTGACCAACAACGGGAGTATGTAAATATAAGCGCAGTAGCGGGTAGTAGGTATACAAGAAACGTGTTTTTTATATATTGTACGGTGGTACGGAACCCTTCGTGTGCGAATCGCACTTGGCCGTTTATTGCATACTGTCCACATTCCTCGCGTGGATTCCCTTCTTGCGAAAGGAAGAATAAATCACGCTTCAGTACAATTTGCACTGATCAGTAACTATCAGGTTTTTAATAAGGTCATGTTTCGTTTTTCTGCTTGGGCACGAGATTGTTCATTAGCATCGGTTTTTGGGGTAGTTCAAATGAAGACTTGTACTGCTGGTCATTCATCAGTATAAACACATAAAAAAGTTTCTAAACTAAATATATCGTAATATCCGACCTTATCTCCCCTAATTTGTATTTTTTGCCATGCATTAAAATAATTGCTAATATTAAATATTTTACTCTGTTTTTTTCATTGCAGACTTGACCTCGACGGCGTACTAGTGCTTGTCCCTGATTTTATTTCGGCTTTGGAACGCATATTACCAGAACGCGAGCCGAAACTGGAGTGCGGTTCCATAGACAAACGAGAGTTACGCAAAGCGGCTATCAACACTCTACTGTCTTTGGTCGCTTTTCCCCAACATTACAAAGGACTGGCCATACCAGAATTTCCGGGATGTAATGAATAGTGAGTACCTACAAATATGTAAAATTTTGTATAGTTTTTTGTAAATATTATTTTTATGTCCATGATTTTTTTTAGTTTTGTTGACTATTTCACTGGCTTACAGAAATTCTCTCTCGCTCCTTACTGCAATCAATATCTCGTGCCACACTGCTTTATACTCAGTAGATATCATATCACGTATTTGTTGATTGCTGATTTATATTTTCGTTAACTTCTTGTGACAAGATTTAGTACAGAAATGTAACACCATGTACAGTTGTCATATATATATGTGCGGCTGGTAAGTGCGATGCACGTGCCCTATTGCTCAGTTTCACCAATCAATTCGCATACGCCAAATTATGTTCGTGCGACTTTTTTATGAGTAACTTCAGAGCCGCATATATATGTGGCAAGTAGTGTATCTACTTTTAATTTTTTTTATATAACCTGAAAGTATATTAGTTATCTATCAAAATTATTCATATTTATGGAATGTTGATAACAGCTCTGCACTTTTTATAATAGCAATTATTTTTACAATTTACATTCGGAATTTTGTTGCACGAAATTAAAGAGTCCCAGTTTTCCAATTCCAAAATTATTTATAAAATGATTATACTCTACTAGCTGTCCTCTCGCAGCTTTGCCCACGTGGACTACACAGTTGTATGGGGACTGCCAAAGAAAGGGACGCGACGCACCAGGACTTCATAAACCTTTTTATGAAAATTCTAAAACTTAATTATCTAAAAAAATGTCTATACTGAATTTCATCAAAATCCGTTTTGTCATTTTAACATGTAAAATTAGATTTTTCCGGGTTAAAAAGTAGTCTATGTCACTTTCCAGCTCATAATTTATATTTATGGTAAAAATCACGTTGATCCGTTGTTACGTGAAATAAGGACAAACCAACAAACATACCTACAAATTAATAATATTAGTGGAGGAGTAGGGATGTTCAACCTATGTGTTAAAATTTCCCTTATGTAATATACTTTTGGACTACACAAAAAATATTTTTAGAAAAGCATGTGTTGTTTTTCGCTGTACCTAATCATGTCACAAGGGGTAGGTGATTTTTTGGAGGAAAACGCAAAAACGCGATTTAAAAAAGAGCCGTAATTAAGACCTTGCACATATGTATGTTGGCTTCGATAGATTCCAAACAACTCAATCTCTCTAAAAAAAATATACTGTTCGATGATCGATGATAACAAACTTAAATTTACATACAAATGTACCTTGTCCCACAGCGCAGGAATGACGTTCGGCGATCTCAGAGGCAGGATTTCGGTGTTATGTGTAACAGCAGTGCAAGTGGAATGGAGCGATGCATTAGCGGTGCCACTGTTGAGTGCCCTTTACTTATGTGTAAGGCATAATGCACATGCACCCCCCGCGGGGAAAGTTTACAGTGCGCCAGCTGGCTCCACAACCTCCCACAGCACGGATTATAAAGGTGTTTTTTATTATAAGCAATTTATATTTGAGAATTTATCAATCATATTCTTACAGGCATTTTTTTCTCTATATGCTATCTCACATATCACATAAAATTTGTAAATTAAAATAATGTTAATATGTTGCTTTAATGCTTGCAATCATTAAAGTTTATCTCATTAGAACTTGTTGACAATATATACAAACCATTTAATCGGTGTTTCTTTGAAAAATTTCATAGCAAACGATCAAATACGATTTAACTCGTGTACGTACTTACCACCGATCTGTGCGGCTTTTTTTTTTTTTTTTTTTTAATCTTGTTTTTGGAGGCTTCAGTGCACCCTGGGTGACTATGCCAGCCTCATTGGGAAGTTCAAGTTATCCTACAAACACGTTAGTCAACTCTTGTACTCCAAGCTTCTTCGAAGAAACAATATAGTTTCTGGGCATTGTCAGACAAGGGTTGACTGAGAATTACATTTATTTCGCCGGTTTGATTTAATATATTTGGTAAATATTTTCTTCTTAATTCTTCGGTCCGACCACATTCCACCAATATATGAAATAGATCTTCGGTCATATTGCACTGATTACAGAGGGGAGACGGAATTCTACCCATCATGTGATAAAACCTGTTAACTGTGCGGCTTTGGAATGCGATATAGATGCCCTATTGCTCAGGTCTGCCACACTTTATAATAAATTGATTTATTACGATGTTTTTGTGACTAACTTCATTCTCATAGGTCGGTGAAAAGTATTGTTATATTCAATTAATCGTTGTCCAAAATTGGATGCAAAGTTGAAATATTAATGAAAAATACAATATGTCATTCAATATTATAATTAAATTTGCATTTAAGGTTATTTTGTCGACTATGTTGGTATATTGGTTTGTTTATATTTTCCACAATTTCTAGTGAGATAGAGTATATTAATCAACGATGTATAAATTAGGAAAGATGCACGGTCTGTCACGCAAAAATATCCATACAAAATAAGTGCTAATAGATGCTTGATAGCATTTATTTCGTGCTGTTAACAAAGCGATACATTTCTTGTTAATTTTATATTTAAAATTGAACCTTGTGTTTAAGATGATATAGTTGAAATTACTAGATAAGAACTAGAAAATATGCTTTCATTCTTCTGTAGCAGTGTAACTAAATATAGGATTGTAAATATCTCCTTGTACACTTTTAGCAGCAACTTATACTAGGAACTGTGCATTTTCCCTAATTGATATATGTTGGCGCCATACAATCAGGGAGGTGAACGATGAAATAAAAGTGAATAGTAAATATACGACGTAAATGTTCTATCAATAAAGTCATATTTTAAAAAATACATTCATAATGAGAATTATTAGTTTCTTATTCATGTACAATACGCGCCAACATTGTAAAAGGCGCCGGCGGTATGAAAAACTAAAGTTTAACATGATGCTAAAAATTCAGACAATACAACGAAGTATAAATTTGATAAATTTCAAATTAATAATGCAATTCAATTTTAATCTTTTATTCACTAAAAGATAATATATATTTAATGAATTTAAATTCAAAATTGTAATATTTTAGTGAAGATTCTTTTTACAATTTACACATATACCTGCAAACATATA
Source organism: Luffia ferchaultella (assembly GCA_949709985.1). Classification (NCBI taxonomy): domain Eukaryota; kingdom Metazoa; phylum Arthropoda; class Insecta; order Lepidoptera; family Psychidae; genus Luffia; species Luffia ferchaultella. Next base: position 2,620,107 of record OX453254.1, read on the forward strand.
TTTATTTAAAAATAATAATGGCTGGTAAGATTTTGACAAATTGCAATGTTTGATGTACTTACTTCATAGTAGTGAGTTTTCGTGGCTAACTTCATGGTGTAGTTTTTACTGCCAAAGATTGTGTACGTTAAAACCTTTGGTTACGTACTAAAATTCATTTTCAACGCGCCTAAACAATATAACTTAAAAAATAATAGAAACACTCAGATACTCTATTCACGGAATCAAGCTAATAGGGAAAACATAGGCTCATTTGTGATTCAGCGATAAGCGTTACCGCAGCGTACAGAGTATGTGTGTATTTTAGTCTGTTCATGCTACCTCTACTGTGCAGACATTATCCATATCTAGCGTTATTCTGCCGTGCCCTTTAATTAAAATTATAAAGAACTTACGGTTTAGGAACTTCTATTACTCTTAATTTTTACTTAGTAGACAGGCAAGTGTAGATAGTTTAAATTAATAGTAGCGCAGTGTGTACGCCCACTGAAAATGATTAACGCCAACTGAATAATTTTTTTTTGTCTTGTCTTTTGTATGGGATTACATAACAGAGAGCCCTATCTTAACTTGCCCCTGTGGATTAAGTATAATAATTGGCATATTGATGTGGTAACTCGGTACAGCGCGTTCGGAAGGAGGCAGCCTGACTGGCAGCACTGAGTCTGCGCTAGATGATCTCACAGCAGAATCCTTCATTAGAGAGCTTGATTCATCATCACCTATGTTTGGTAATTTATTGTTTTTATCATAAAGTTGTTATTTTGAGCCGACTACTATAATTTTTTTTGGAAATAGCGAATTTCCAGTGTTACGTATGCTACGGACGTTTGCATAAAAAAATTTCAGAGAGGAGTCTTGTGTAAATAAGTCTTGGTAATCGTGTTTAACGGAGTGACAAATTCTATACTGCAGCAGCAGCAGCAGAAAGCAGACCTCATAAGACATTAAGCTTATATAAATGAAGTTATTTGACGAATCATAAAAATATATTTTATATATCCCTTGTATTTCAAACCGAGTTACTTCAAAATAGCAACTTTATCGTCGTTTTTTGGTATTTATTAATATATGTATTTAATTTTTAAATTTTCCATTGTTACTGGTGCTAGCTTGCAACTTGCATTATGTTAATTTGTAACTTTGTTTCACCACATAAGCTTGGTTCCTATTTAATTTACTAAAATTTAATTTAACAGTGTTGTTCATGTGTTGTGCTTATGAATTAATTATTCCCTTTTTATCAAAACAAACGTGTACTCTGATGTAGAAATACTTAGTTTTCCTTGAGTTTTAAGTTGTTTTAGAAACGTGTGAATGGTTGTGTTTGTAAATTGATATACAGATTAAACTATGTTCAATTAATTCTATTTGTGAGTTATTGTTAAAAGAAATTAGATATTTGCATTCTAAAATGTTGTATCTTTAATTAAATATAATTGTTTATAAATAATTTTATATTACCTAAAACAGGAGCAGCACTCGTTGTACGTGCAACTTACCTTGTATGTCCTCGTTTGGTATCATCATGGAAAGGAGATCTTCAAGTGTCATTAGCTGCATTAGAATTACTGGCCGGATTAGCGAAATTACATTCTTCACGACCGGGTGAGAAAACAATTTTTTATCTTGTTATATCAAATTGTTTTAATTGTAATCAACACATCAGACGCATAGAGCGGCATATAATTTTTTTTGAAAATGTTCTTCTTGCTCTATACATAAAGTTTTGTCTACCACATTCACCAATTTTACCATTATCTATAATTATGTATAATACTCAGTATTGAAAATTCGTAAATTCTAATTAAAGGTAAATAACGCTCTTTGGTTATAGGGTTGATTACATTTCAATTAAAATGTACAGTATCCCTATACTTCTGATGCACAGACAGATGTATGGTTTATAAATGTTTTTTTTTTTCATTTCATGCATGCGTTATAGACTTAGTAATTGGTAAGATTAACATTTATTACTTGTAGAACTGGTTCATAACTCTTCACGAATGTATTAATGCCACCAAGGTTTGAATTAGTTCAATAGAGGAGTAATACTGGCCGTTTAGTTCGAGAACCAAAGTTTTCACGTTTAAGCTATAGGATGAGGAAGGAAGACGGGCGGGACGCGCGTACGGCCCATGCGAATGATAACCTAGATGTTTTTATGTATAACTCATCACAACTAGTTACATACTATTAAATGAGAGGCAGACACTGATAAAAAAAATTGAAAATACGAGTCGGACTCGCACACGAAGGGTTCCGTACCACCGTACAATAATTAACAGTAACTAAATATTCTGTGAATATTTCAAGCGTCTACCTGTTGCCGTTATCAATATCGAGCAAAACGAGCAAAAACATTTGTTGTATGGGAGCCCCCTTAAATATTTATTTGATTCTGTTTTTAGTATTCATTGTTATAGCGGTAAGAAAAATATATCATCTGTGAAAATTTTAACTAACTATCATGCTTCATGAGACACAGCCTGGTGACAGACGGACAGACGGCGGAGACTTAGTCCCGTTTTACCCTTTGGGTATGGATCCCTAAAAATTAAAGTAAATAAAATTGACGAAAATTGTCGACTTAAAGTAAATGAGTTTAGCAAGCGTGCGCTTTCTATTCTGTTACATTCAAAGTTTGAAGGCATTCACCAAAATAAAATTTAAAAAATGTATTATGTTCTATTATATAATATTAAATATGCTTCCATAATTTGCGGTTATTTTTACTAATCCAAACAAAATTTGTAAGTTGCTTAGTAATAAATTCACCAACAGAGGCTCTAGAACGTAAACGTGCAGTACGTTGGATATGCGACTACATATCGGTGCAATGTGGTCGGCCGCCTCAAGCTCATTCGCGCGATCTCCATTCGTGTGTGGTCGCCGCGTACTCGTGTTTGGCTTCGTGGCTGTGCCCTGCTTTGCTTGCTGATCCAGACTGCCTCGGGACCCTAATGGAAGTTGTCGAGTTGGGAATATCGGGGAGCAAGAGTCAAGGTATGATTGTTAATGCTACAGCATAAGTATACTTGTAATTATTATTAGACGTATTTTCGGTGTTATTAACAATTATAATTACTTATTACAACAATATTTATTGGATAGAACATAAAGGCTGCTATTTATGAATCTGGATCTGGCCACTCACAAAAAAATATTTAAAAAGTAATTATAACATTTAAAAATAGAATTCTTTGGCTGTAGTATACAGTTTGTTTCATATAACTGTCAATTGTTTGTTCATTGTGACGTCATTTTAAAAATTGCGTGTCTTCATCACCATTGATTTGACTCGTGAACGTTAACGTGTGATGATTTATTACGATTGTCGACATGAGCTAACTTATAGACAGTGCATCGATCAACTGACGAAACGAAACGAAACGAAACAAACATGTTCATGCACAAAAATATTTGTCTCGGGCGGGAATCGAACCCGCGATCCTTCGCTCTGCAGTTACGTTCTCTAACCATTCGGCCAATCGGTCAGTCAGTCAGTAAATACTTCAACTACAACAACTTCAAGATAAAGATTGTAATATGAGATCGCACATTTGTTAAAAATATGTGCTTGAGATATACCTGTAATTAAGAATATATCCATTTTAAAGAGAATATATTTATACATATTTTTAAATTTTCTTAGAACAAGATGTAACATCCGCGCAATAGAATAAAAATTAACTACAAATTAAATAGTTCTATGCATCTTATTGTGAAAACACATGGAATATCTTACAATTTCCATCTAGTCATAAACTAGGCAGGGTTTGTATTATGGGTACTAGACAACTGATATCCTTGCTTAAATATTTTTTATATAATACATATATAGATATTTCATACCCAGAAATGGAACAAATAAACATAATCATGTATACAAATATTTGTCCCGGGTGAGAATCAAACATCATGATATCTGATTCTGCAGTTAGGCTTTCTAATGGTCACTAAGCACGCGGCCAATCGGTCAGTCATTTTCATCATTGACTTTTAATAGGAAATTCAGTTTAAAAAAAATCGATTGAACAACGTTTTTAGTTCAATATTAAACTGAAAATAATCTCCAACTGATTTTATGAGGTGAATTTATTGTTCATTATAACATATTACAAATGATTACTGCTTCATAGGCAAACCAGGTGAACCACCCAAAATGAAGGATGAAAAAGAATTGAAGCCTGTATCTATGAGAGTACGCGATGCCGCCGAATCTCTACTTATGCTCATTTTGGAACAGGTACATTTATATCCCTGTTAATGTCACATTTGACGTTTGTCACTCAAATATGGGACAGTCATTCTACTTAACGATTTCAAAGGGCAATGCCCATTGCGGTTAATTATTAATAAGTTATTATTACGACTATAAGTTGTGTCAAACTGAAATGTATGTCTGAAAAGCTCATCTTTTTTAAAAATTATTTGTAAAATAATATTTTCAAAAATGTGGCGTTAATGAGTTGTCATATATTGCAATATATAGATGTAACGGCATCTTTATCACACGTTCCAATCGAATGTTATCTCAAACAATACGTATTTTCCTGAAATAATACATTTTGCATGCCTGAAACTTTATAATTTTTTTTTAAACGAACAGTTAAGGTTTATGAAAACAGTTGTAGTGATAGCGCCATCTGTCATAAAGAGTAATAACTAGTTACTGATTCAGTATAACGCCATCTGTAGTAATTTATTGCAATTCTATTTCAAATTAATTAGCTGCGTCTATGGGAGTTTTTCTCGACCGTTTCACAAGAATACACTAGATGGCAGCACAGCCAAACCCGGTCCTGTGTCGGAAGAATATTTTGTTTTAATTTCTCTAACTTTACATAGGTATGAAATATGAAAATACTTACTATCATTGTGTTATTTAAACACTGTAAGTGAGAGTCATGGGGAAATCCCAAAACACTTACAGCACGTGGTTCGTTTATACACTGAAACTGAAGTTGCGTAAAAGAGGTGCAAATATTTCTCGTGTTGTTACCTTGTACATGTAATCATCAGCTTTAAAATGATTAGAACACACTAAAGAATATTCAGAAGGATGCCATTTTATCGCGTCTTAAGCCGGCACCAAACTTAGCTTCAAATATCAAATTCAATTTCAAGTACACAAATAGGTACCTATAAAGTCTCGAAGTGTGGTGTGGTGTGAGACGAGGTTTCGAGCATTTGTTCAATATTTAATCACATATATAAGTTTCACATGCGTAGTCGGTTTTTGACAACACCAGCCCGTTCAAAACCCAAACTTTGCGTATCCTGCCACACTTGCACAAAGTCAATGTAAATCAATTCACCAACGAATATTTTGAAAAGTCACAATCAAAGCAAACTCCATTCACAAAATCGTCGTCTCTATCAGCTATCTTTGCGATGATTATAGAGCGTTTAGTTACAAAGCAAGTCTGGCAAGCGCACAAATGCATCCATTAAGTGCGAAGTTTAAGAAAAGTTTTACCAAACATTTGATCACATGACAATGTATGGTGCCGGCGTTATAGTCGTCAACCATTTTCGCCGCAAAGTAAGACAATATTATTGGGAAACTGATGACCTCCCCAATTGTTACACAAAGGCACACAACAATATGTTCCCGGCATTTTTCTACGGGATTATTAAAGAACCTACAAAAGATAAAAGTAATGACGAAATCATCAGAACATCAGAAAATTGCTGTAACTGAAATTATATTGTTTATTTACTTATTTATTTTTGTAGGAAGATCAACAGCAAACTATTATATACTAAACTTATAATTAAAAAACAAAAAGCCAATTACAGATCCGTACTTGTATGATCCGTTTTTGTATTGAATTTGACATTTGATATCAACGTTTAGGACCGGGACGACCATCCGCCACCTGGTGTCATTTTTTGGAAGAAAAACTCCCATTAGATGTTTGATCTTTTTTTGATCTACTCCATCGCGATTTTACTACAATTTTTTTTGTGTTTATCAAACTCCGTCGAATATAAAATCACAAAATCGAATTTAAAGGTATTTTTGCGCAACAATATTTTTGATATTGATTTCCTTTTTTTTTTTATCTATATTTTGGGTTTGCCAAACACTAGCGTAAGATTACATTTTACCATAATACATCAAGCTTGAATGTGATAACTATGTCAAAGACATGTTCAACTTCCTAATAATTGTACAGGTGTCTAGATTAATAGCTTAATATTCTAATATTTAAAAGTATCGGTTCATAAGTGGTGTTAATATATATATATAGCTATAAAGAAAGGCCAACCGCCGCCGAGATAAAAGTCATAAAGGAACTGTCTGCCATTAAGTTATCTTGCGGACGCACAACTGCACATGTCTACGAAATACGATACTGTTTGATAATTTATGGTACAGGACCCCGCTGACAGGCGAATTAACACCATTTATGAACCGATACTTTTAAATATTAGAAGGAAGGGAAACAGATTCTGTCTTCTAGATTGTTTGGTATATTTACTTTTTTAATTCTTACTAATTGCGTGGCCACCGGACCCATTCTCGGGACCCTTGATCTAATATTAAAATGATTCTTATTATGTAGGTTGGTGTAGAAACAAACGGTTCCGGTGTTTGGTCACGACTCGATGAACGATGGCTGTCGGCGCGTGGTCATCGCAGACCAAGACATTATCTTGCTGATGATTGCTTGCTTCTGTCGTTACTTGAAGAACCGCTTGCTAACAGTCAAGAACCTCAGCCTACTTTGATTGGTAAGATGTGAACATATCCTAAATATTGCCATTAGTTTGTTCTTATTGGAAACCTATGTGAAACACTACCTATATGTTTCTATTATATTGTTTCGAGAAAGTCCACTCTTGTAAAATTTGTATGTCACTTTAACACAGACAATCGGTTTATTTCCTTTCTAAACTTGACCCTCACTTCGAACTGTCCGCTCACCTGACTTTCACCATCTATCATTTGGCTTTTTAAGTGCACATTATATATATTATATGGTTGGAATATTATTGCGCTTGCCGGGATGCCATTCAAATTTAATACATCATCACTTGTTTTGTCTGTGGTAATTGGAACAGTATTAGTGATCGGGAATTGCCGATAATCGACCCCGAGGAGTGCATGTAACACTAATATTCGGATACATGGACAATGTACGAAACATAATTGTATGCAGTAATCATCCGCGGCGGTTTTGGTCGTTACGCGTGGTCGTTGAGCACACGAGGAGCAGCACGGTGCGCGGGACGAGGCGGAGGGGGCGCCTGCGCACGTCCTATAGACATACAGGATGCTCCGAGAGCTTACGATCCCGTGTGCGTGCCGTTGGCTCAAGGTCCTCCATGCGCTGTGTTAGTATTGCTACATTTCGTCATAATAATTATTTGATTTAATAACGCCGAAAAACTTCGTATGCAAAATATAGTTGCCAAAAGAGGGAGCGCGTGTCAGTTGCGCCAGTTAAACGCTCTTCAGACTTGATGCGGAGTTGATACATGCAAACAAATTATGCAATTTATAGAGTTGTACACCTATATAGTTCTGATTGAAATGAAAAGCAAACACACATTTTCAACTGTTTTATTATAATCCTAAAGTTGTGTAACAAATATAATTTCGATTTTTATTTAAGTTTTGGTCACTTCAGCAAATTTGACTAGAATGTAGATAATGTTCATACACTCTTTCGAGTCTATTTTAATTGATGTTAATATAGGTTAGATGTGTTCGGTCACGTTCGCCAATAGATATTGTTTAATTATCAATTACTTACAACAATTTTTTTATGTGACTTTTATAGCTATGCCATAAGTTCCATAACTACAACATAAGTTGTAACATTGTAAGGAAGATAAACATAAGTTGTTTTTTTACAGGTCTTTTGAAAGGTTTTTGTGAAATTTTTGTCCAATAATTTTCGAGACAATTTTTTTTTTTATTTACTCTTGCGGTGGGAAGGCGGATTGAACTCTAGGAGTTGCACCAACTAAACAACCTCCTGAAGCAGAATAAGGACGCGTGTCGTTAGCCCGAAAGCTCCAACTACTTTATAGAAGCGGCCAGGAGGCACACTAGGGTGTCACCGGCGCGAGATGTCGAGAAACCCCTAGGAGTTACTCGATGCGAAATAGTTCCGTTGGCGCAGGCTTTCGGTTAAGATTTACGTTATTAAAATAACGTAAAAAGTGTTCCGAGACGAAATACTCAATCGTTTTAAATATGTTACGTTCACGATTGGCGAATTTTTAATACATTATCTTTTAAATTATGTAATTACAAAAGATGTAACTTCATTTGTTAACTCGCACTTTGCTGAACAATATTGATATGAGCTAGAGGTTCATATATTTATGGATACACGAAAACATCTATTTAAGTTGAACCTACTAATATTTTTTATTTAACGAAATCACAAACTACTATCGCACTCGTATACAGTTCACAGGTATGTTCGTTCTTTGACTCTTTCAAAAGTCTGACTGGCGCCGGCGTCGACCTCCTTATATATGCACAAAAATCTCGGGCCAGAAGTATCGCAAAATTTCCATTATCGATTATTCGATTTTAAAATTCTTATCGTATTGTACTATGGCAATAAATCACGTCGCCGTTGTTTACTCTTTGACACACGCCGCTTCAAAAATAAGATTTCGTCCAAGTGAGCGGCAGCAGTGTTTTTGACACGCGTCGCCTCTAAAATAGAAATTTTTCATTTATTTTTATCACGAAATTTTTCATATCCGGCCGATATATTTGTGAAACTGCACGATCTTTTTGTACTTTCTAAAACATTGACGTGCTTCTATGCATAAATGTCACAGTATAATTTATCGGTACAGGGATTCAGCGTTTCCGAGTTTGGAGGCGGTGTTACGTCAACTGAACGACCCTGAGGCACCGACGCTGTTCAAATTGCTTGAACGCCAAGCTGCCTTAGAAAAACAGGTCATGGAAAGTGAAGACAACGTAGTAAGTTCAATCTCTATACTCTTCAGAAAATCTAATTAATTATCAAATTATATAATTATATTTTATAAGTAATTATATAATATTAATCATTAATTAATTTATTTATTAATATTTAATTAAATGCAGTAAAATGAAAGTTTGTGGGTTGCCAGTTTTTGACGTAATATAAATGTAAAGAAAGATATTACAAAACGCAATATAAAAAGCGTATGATCGGAGTAACTTTTATTTTGCTCGACTAATAAAAACAAACAATCAATTTCAAATTTCAAATCAATTACAGTTATTAAGTAACTTATATTTCTCCTCAAAGAAATGATTCGTTATGTCGCGTAAATTAAAAATGAAAGCAATACGTAATAGTAATAATAATACTTGGAACATCTCACACATTGCCATCTAGTCTCAAATCAAGCATAGCTTTTTATCCACAGATGGATGTCACATTTAATTAGGAAAAAAGGTTCTTTGTATTTGTACACAAATCCAAGACCAAACATTTTACTTACTTTCATTGGGTCAATTGTTTTGTGTCAATCGTTTGCTTCAAGCTCATTAATTACTACTGTAAAGGTCAGAATCGATGGTTCTCCCAGCAAAGATCCCTTTCCAATCCTACTATACACACAACATACATTGTTTTATCACTGTTTGTGAAACTTATCCGTACTATTAACACGATCTTTTTCGCTCGTTCTTGTCGTATGTGAGATATTGCTCATCACCAACGATCAATTGTTTCAACAATGATTCAATTTCAAACGGTTTACCAGAAAAACGCAAATTAAAGGCATGGGGTTTTTTTACGTAAGAATATGTGGCACACAAATATCGAGCTTTCGTGTACCTAATGTTAGCAAATGACGTACTATAATTTTTTTTATCATATTCAGTTCCGCAACAACGTCGTAAATACTGATACGTTGATCTTGTTCCACTTCTTAAAAAATGCCAATGGTTCTATAGTCACCGGTCGCCCAGAGCGAGTTGCGTTTTTGAAATAAAATGAAAACGTTAAAATTTCTAGTCTTAATATGCTTGAACTTATTTAGCACTACTTCTACTGTCACTGTATTAAAAGTATTTTTTACATTCTATCAGCCTTTTTTATACCCCACTGCAGGGGCTTAGGTCTCCCCTCAAGATGAGGGGCTTGGAGCTTAGATCCACCACCATGCTGCAATGCGCGTTAGCGAATTGTAACGACCGCAGCAATTGACAGCAACCGGGAACGTCTGCTTAACGTGCTCTCCGAGGCACGCAGTCAGTGATAGTTAATGTACTTAAGTCCGAAGTCATTGGTACACACCCGGATTCGAAACATGGCCACATGGCCTTATAGAAACGGTTCGACACAATCGGACTGTCACGACACGAAAGTAAAAGTATAAACGGTACCAATTTTTTTTTTAACGGTTTGTGTCGAATTTTCTTTTGTAGTTATTTAAATTATACCAATATTTTCCATTACTTTCAGTTATTTTCACGAAATGGAAAACATTGTAAAAATAAAGGAAACTAGTTTTAATTTACTTTTTTAAGAATGTCAACCATTAATTGTATTAAAAGCAGTTAGGTACAAAAAGTAAAACCGAGGAAATTTAATCAAAACTTCAGACATATAAAATACGAGAAGGCGTTCTCCCTTTTCTTTTTTGTTTCTTACTATTTCTGAATGTGTTTCTTTAAAATTATACGTGTAGGAGAATACTACGCTTGACCGCTAACCAATACGCAACTCAATGTCAGGCGTGGTTGTTTACAGCTGACTAGTTTAATCAAAATTAATCGCGTGCACTTTTATTACTATACATTTAATATGTAATTTATACAACGTTAGCAAACACTGACATAACATAAAGGGTTGTGTGCAAGTCTGCTGCTCTTTCAAGAATGATTTTCAGATATTGACAACGAAGCTTATTCAGTCCCGATCACGGGTGCTGTGATAAGACTTACCCGTTCGGGGTTGTTGACCTACGTTTGATAATTATATTGTTGTTTGCAGAATCCAGCTGAATATGTGCCGCCTGAACCAGTGACAGAATTTCAAACGGCCAGATTATTTCTGTCACAGTTTGGCTATCTCAATATTGGCGGTGACAAAAAAGTTAGCATTGCTTATGATTTAATACGATTTTGTTTTAAATTTTATTTTTGTACTAACTCCTATTCAGAAATGTTTATTTAGATCCAGGTTTATGAAATATGTCTTGTCTCTTTCTTCCTGCTCAAGTGTGCCAAAAGATATTTTAACTGAATTGTGTCTAAATCAACATTTCTGTATTGTATATTTCGATGGAAATGCTTCCAAGTCAAATATGTATTTTTAAGTGTATTTTTTCTACGTATGGCATTTGAATCTCGGCAGCTTACGTCGTGAGTCATCATCAGCAAAATAGACATTATTCGTGTGAATGAATTTGCACATTAATTTACTAAAGGTTTTTGTAAATCTTAAATAATAAGAAAATTGAAAGTAACGCATATATATACACTTTAAATAGCTGGAAATCAAAATTGTTTTAATTAAATAAATTACTTTAGATGTTTTTGGTACTTGACTTTAATCAATATAGAAGTGATAATTTATTGATGATAAAAATATTATTACCATACCAGCCCATTTTGCCCCACTGTAGAGGCTTAGGTCTCCCCTCGGAATGAAGGTGCTTGAAGCTTAATCCACCACACTGATTCAGTGCGGGTTGGTAGATTTTCTTTATTGCTACTTGATGACAACCGGAACCGACGGCGTAACGTGCTCCCCGAGGCACTCAAAATGAAAATCAGAAAAAAAATATTCAATATAAGATAACACACACTTATTAAAAGTTAAACTATGTGTAAAAATATTATTACAAATAGATAATTCGTATTGCATTCGTTAAAATTAGATATTTTGAAATGTCGGGCTTTTCTTATCGTAACTTCTTAATAGAATGTACTTTCTGAACCAGTGTATCCAGGATTCAAACAAGACTGAAAAATTGTGCCAGTGAAGGCCTACCTGAATACAAACATTTTTGATGTGGCTTAAATTTAATTAACATGTATTGAGAACAAGTTTAGTATAATCATAATATGTAGTATCAAGAAATAGAATGAAAGACATTCCTACCATAATTTTTGTTAGTGAGACATTGGCGTAGTACCCTCTCAAATTGAATATGTACCTATATTTGTGTTATAATCAATTATGTTATTAAAAATACAATATATATACAGAAATACATTATACATACAGGGTGCTCCACCAAGACTCGTCGCTCTAGACAGCAGTGCAGAAGGGTTTGAGCGAGCGCTACGGCGTATAGACGCGTGCGGTGCTCGCTCGTGTGTCACCGTACACGTGTTTTGCGTGCGCGCAGGTCAGCGTCGCGGAGTTAATGTTGCAGCGAACACACGACGCGCTAGAGATTTACCTTCTGCTTTCCTAAGGATGTTATCTGGGTAATTAAATTAGTATTTATAGTTTGCTAGCGACTGTAGTCTATGGCTCCCTTAAAAAAAAAATTGTTTATCATGTTATGGGCAAAGATCACAATTTTCACAATTTATCAAATTCAATCGCTATCATGATAAATTTTTTAAAGAAATTGTGCAACGCAGACACGTCAATCTCTTAACGATGCTTTATCTTGTGATATTATTGGATGATAGACACGGAGTTTTGCTTAGTCCAATAGAGGAGTAAAGCTGGTCATTAAGTTCGAAAACAAAGTTATTACATTTGACCCATAGTATAGGAGGAAGGAAGGGGCGTTACGCATGTATGGTCCACACGTGAAAAAATTGCAATTAGTTTTATGTTGAATATGTGAAAAAAAGAAACAATTTCGAAAAAAAATATCCTGCACATTTAAGTTTTTATTTTTTTTTCTTGTGATATATCAAAATATTTAAAAAATTGAAAACGTATAAATCTAGTTTTTGCTAATCTGATTAAATTTTTTTTTTTGTGCAGTCGGTTAAAGTTTAACGGGGTGCAACCGTTAACGCCGTTTGTACGGAAATTTGACTACACATTCCTCTTATTATTTCCTCATTCCCTGGTAAATGAACTTATTTCTGTAGATTCTGACGAGTATATGTGCCCCTTTTTAGCCTTGTATCAAATAAAGGTTGCCTTTGATTTCATTATTTAATGACTAGATATAATTAAATACCAGTTAAATCTTTAATGTACAGTCTGGGAACACCGGTACGCGTTCGCGGCCATCCCGGTTGGACGGGTCACGTGGAGACAAGCTATGATGCGCTAGCGAACTACAATGCATCCGAATCACTTACCGCCACCACCACGGTAGCAGACGACGGGCCGTGCCCATATGACGGAAAGGAGCAAGTGAGTCGGAACAATAAAATAATTGGTAGTTGACCCGACCCATTCCAAGCGATGAACTATAAACGAGTCATCAGCGAGTGTAACTACGTTAAATTCTCGTCGCCCGGCGAATATTTTTTGTGGCAAAATTATAGTTTATTAACCGAGCTCACTCAGCTAGTACTCACTGAAACGGATTCGATGTAAGAGAATATTTTATATTTTTCGTATAATCTTTTACTCTTTAGTCCACACTAATTGTTTCTCAAAATGAATCGCGTGATCGGTCGACAAGTTTCAGAAGTTATCTTCCACTTTTAGGAATATTTATGAATACGTGGACTTGATCATAATAGTGTTAAACATAAAGACGACCTACCGAGTGACATATTTCATTTATAAATTTCTTAATAAAAATGTCGCCAAAAGCAAACATATGAAGATTCTGACATGCCAATGACAAGTGCTTTATATTGATCCAAGTATCTTAATTCCTGAGGTTTTTATACCATGTGTTCAGATTATTATTTTAACTCACCCCGGCATACTCTCGCTCAGCTGAACAACATATATTTAAGTCTCACCGATTTGAATATTTTTTTGTGAATAAATAATAGTGCCTAGTAATAATTCTTGTAAAAAAAATTAGTGCAGCATAACGAACTGCTGGTAACATTTCGTTCTTTATCTGTCGTTGTCCCTTCATGGCCTAAGCTAAACTTGATAATTTACATTTGTTAATTGATAGCTTTCCGCCCGCGGGTTCGCTCGCGTGGACTACACAGTTGACCGGGATTTCTTCTTCCGGGTGAAAAATTAGCCTATGTCACTCTTCGGTTTATAAACTATATCTATGGAAAAAAAATATAGCGGTCCCGGTACAACTGTGTATTCCACGCGAGCGGAGCCGCGGGCGGAAAGCTAGTTTGAAAGTAAAATATAGCCCATATTACTTGCTAATGATGTAACTTTCTATAGGTGAAAAAAGATTTCATATCAGTTAATTAGTTTTTGAGTTTATCCGTAACAAACAAAAAATCAAATCTTTCCTGTTTATAATATTCGTATGTGATCGTCCAAACAGGTTTTATACTGGTCCGATTCGACGACAGAAGTGGCGTTCGTTGTCCCTACGGAGAACGAAACTGTGGACGACTCAACGGACAGTATGAGATCCGACGTGGACGGAAGCTGTCTCACTCGTAGGGACAAATCGGCCGGTTCTTGTTGGGACGTGTCCAGTGAGAGTTCCGGTGCTCCGTCTTATGAACGTAGTATCAGCGAATCCGATAAAGGCGAAAGGAATAAACTAAGCGACAAAGTTAGAACTTTGTCTTTGGAACTTGACAAACAGCCTGGTAATCTGACAGGTTTGTGATAATTTACTTATGACGCATCATCATTACTCTTTGTGAAAACTATATTCGAAATTGGTTGCTAGGTTAATGCATAGGAACAATAGATCTCGATATGTCGCAGTGTCGTGATAGCCGAGTGGTGGCGAGCCCGCTTCTTATTTCGAAGGTTGTGGTTTTAATCCCAGAAACAGGCATGTACCAATATTTTTTTTTTACTTAAGTACATAACTATCACTGACTCCGTACTTCGGGCAGCACGTTAAGCCGTCGATCTCAGTTGGCGGTCGTTAAAATTCAGCAGATCTCCTTGGAGCAGAGTGGCGGATTAAGCTCCAAGTACCTTCATTCTGAGGGGAGGGTTGCAGGTTACGAGGTTACGAGGGTTACCCCGTACAGTAAGATAAAAAGACTGCCGTCTTTAGAATTAAATATAGTTTTACTAGTTAAAATAGATTAAAGAAGTGTTAATATTAGTACATTTCACCAAATTTGAAATCATACAGAAATAATTTACTTTTACGAAATTAATTTACATACAAATTTACATTTTTTTCAATACATTTGCTATTAATACGGTCTTTATGACATCGAAATTTGTACCGTAATGTTGTATTTTACAGTATTTGGCCTTTTTACTTTACTTAAATCACAAACGATTATTCTGTTTGTGGCGCATCACACTGTTTCATTTCACTAAAAAAATTTCCCTATGCTGTTTATCGCATAAATCGACTAAGAAATCCATTTTAAATGTAAGAGTAAAACACCCACGTGTCAATTGGACATACTTTTTTTTTAAAAAAATAATTTGTGTTTCGTGACCTCGTCGTAAAAAAAAGATTAAATAAATTCTGTGAGCGTGTCTGATCAAAATATATCTTTTTGATTAATATGGTTTGATGAAAGACCTTCAGGCGCATATTTTCCAGTTTTTATTTTTTGAAGATCACTTTTGGTTACCGAGTTATTAATTTTTATTCTAATTTTTGTTTTTATTTTTTTTCTCCCAAAAACCTCAAAAGTGCGACTTGTGACTGGCACTCAAAGATTCATCATAAATGCGTCTATCATTGATAAAAAACTCAAGTCGCACTATGGAAGCGTTTACGAGTAATCGAATTTCAAAATATGGTGTTAGGGGTGTCACTCAACTTGACCTTTTATTTTTGTTTAAATTAATTAAATTTTGTCCTTAACTACAAAATTGTATATTGTTTACTTATTTTATTTTTATTTACTTATTTACATTTATTTATTTAAAAAAAATTTACAATTGTATATTAGTTATTTACAATTAGAGTGTCGACGATATTTTATCACTAAGTGGCTTCTACTTTGTAATGTCTACCCTTTCATCGTTTACTTCGTTAATTACTTTAGAAGTTTTTTTTAACTTTTATTAGTTTTTTTTATTAATTTTCTATTGACACAGTAAATTTTGGCATTTTTCGCCTCACGCTCGCGGAAAAGTACATCCAGTAATTTAATTGGCATCCGATGACTGTGACCGTACACTTCTCTTCCTGTCGGTATGCTCTCAGAGGAAGCAGGTCGTTATTGTTGGGATCTTCTAAATTAACCAATGACTAAAGTAAAAATTATAAACAAGACCTCAAAATTAGAAAACGAATCATGGAGTCCTTGGAAGATCAACCCCAAGCTAAAGTGATAAAATCTTTGGCATTCACGATTACTTCAGAAGATGGAAGCAAGATAACCCCAAAAGCTTCAAAAGATTTAGAAGACGTAATAAAACTTTGTCTGACATCACCAAAAAAACGATTCAAAGTTTTAAAAAAAGTATCTACGTTAACGAAACCCTATACACCTGAGGAAGCTCTAGGTTTCGTTATCGACAGGAGACTGAATGTGGAAACATATAAACTTTTAAGACAGGATTTGAAAAGTCGAGTTTATTCAGCTTATCCACCCTTCTTACTAATAAGAGCAAGAAAAGCATGTTACCCAGCAAAAGAGCTAGATGTTTCGGAAATAGAAGCGTCAGTTTCGTTGCATGGACTTCTCACATATACTTTGCAACGAATCGTTCGAAGTTGTGATGAGAATTTTATCGAGTATTGTAACAGAACAGGCAAGCAAGAAGTCTCATGCGTATTTAAAGGGTCCTGGGGTTTTGATGGAAGCACAGGCCAAGCATTATATAAACAAAACTTCTCAGGATCAAACGAAGACATTTCTGTGAACGAAAATAGTCCTTTTGCCTCGACTTTTATTCCTTTAAGTATAGTAATGGACAAAAATTATATTTCATGGCACCATCCTGCACCCCAGTCGTATAGATTTTGTCGGCCGCTCCACATTCAGTATAGAAAAGAAGACACTAATCTTATTCTTAAGGAAAAAGCTTTGATAGAGAAGCAAATTAAACGTTTGACAGGAGTCAAACGTTTAATTTGCTTCTCTATCAAAGTTTGGGTTTGAGTCGTAATTCCTATTACGACCCAAACCTCCGAAGGGCATCATACTTATTACGTTTGTTTCTAATTTAGTTTTGAGTGTGATCGTCGGCAAAGTCCTAAACTGGTACGTCTTCACAGTTAAGGTGCCTATTTTGCAAAGCTACTGCCAGTCAGTTCATGATTTGGCAACATCGTAAACAAGACGAAGTGTAAAAGAAAATATGCAACACGGCATCAATCCACTTCATGTATGGATACGTATTTTCGAATTTTTATTACATCTCAGTTACAAAAACGATCCGTTAGTACGGAAATGGAGAATCAAAAAAGATAGCAGAGAAAGTCAAATTGTGGAAGAACGGAAAAACATATCCAGGCTGATATAAGAAATCAGATTGGATTGTTGCTGGACGTTATTAAATCCAATGCAGGAACCACAAATGATGGTAATTCAGCCCGCACGGCACTATCAGACAAATACCGTGCTATATTTGCAGAGATATTAGGTCTAGATGCATGTTTGATGGACGGGCTGCATTCTATCTTTGTCGCCATATCTTGTGAATTTCCTATTGACTCTGTAAAGTTTGGCATTTTCTGTCGCACGCTCGCGGAAAAGTACATCCAGTCATTTAATTGGCAGTCGATGACTGTGACGGTACACAAAATTCTAGTCCATGGTAAAGAGATCGTAGAATCATGTTCTCTTCCTGTATGTATGCTCTCAGAACAAGCGGCTGAATCGCGCAATAAATTTTGGCGCTCAAATAGGGAACGCCACTGTCGGAAAATGAACAGGAAAAAAAACTATGATTGACCTCTTCCACCATGCACTTGAATCGTTGGATCCGTTTGTGTGTTTACGGCACACTATAGACAGCTCCAAAGATTGTCTAATAGGATTTGTCTGCCAGCAGCTGTTCGTGAACTTCTGAAGCCGGTTAATGAAGAAAACTTGCAGTTGGAAGAAGTGGCTGACGAAGTTCCAACATGATAATGTTGACGACAGCATGTTGATACTCGTAAATGAAAATTATATGTATGTGTCTTAAATTTTTTATTGATTACAAATATTACAATTGTTTGACCTTTAGTGACAACCTTAAAATGTACTATATAACCTTTATCCGTAACTCCCAAACGCTTCCATAGTGCGACTTGACTTTTTTATCACTGATAGACGCATTTATGAGGAATCTTTGAGTGCCAGTCACAAGTCGCACTTTTGCGGTTTTTGGGAGAAAAAAAATAAAAACAAAAATTTGAATAAAAATTAATAACTCGGTAACCAAAAGTGATCTTTAAAAAATAAAAACTGGAAAATATGCGCCTGAAGGTCCTTCATCAAACCATATTAATCAAAAAGATATATTTTGATCAAACACGCTTACAGAATTTATTTAATGTTTTTTTTACGTCGAAGTCACGACACACAAGTTATTTTTAAAAAAAAAAAGTATGTTAAATAGACAGGTGGGTGTTTTACTCCTGCATTTAAAAAGCATTTCTTAATCGATTTATGCGATAAACAGCATAGGGAAATTTTTTTAGTGAAATGAAACAGTGTGCGCATGCGTAAACCGCAAAAAGCAACCCGCTCGCGTCCTTAGTTTCCGCCCTTATTATATTTGAAGTATCATTTTAATCGCAAATGTATTGAAAATCGTCGTATGATGCTCGTACTCAGTAAGCTGGCTATTTTAGTCTCGGTTTATTATAAGCACGAGACGAAGACTTTGTTTCATAATAAAATTAATTAAGTTAAACCGATCTCATCATACAGTGCGTGCAATATAATTAATGTTGATGTCGAACTAGGACACAACACCTCTTAGAAATATAATAATAATATCTGGGACATCCCACACAGCACCATCTAGTCCCAAAGCAAGCAAGTATTATGCTTGTATTATGGGGTACTAGACTACTGATATGTACTTAAATATTCTTTTGTTTTTATAATGTATACAGATATAGAGAGTTTTACACCCAGAACAAATAGACATGTTCATGCACACAAATATTTGTCCCGGACGGGGATCGAACCCGCGACCCTCGGCTCCACAGTTAAGGTCTCTAACCACTCGGCCGACCGGTCAGTCTTGTTTGAATGTAACAGGGCAGAGGCTTAGGCCTCCTCTTTGGATGAGGGTGTTTGGAGCTTAATCCACCACGTTGCTCCAGTGTTGGTTGGTGAATTTTAACCATGCCATGGTTTTTGCCATGTTCATGGCAACCGGGACCGACGGCTTAACGTGCTCTCCGAGGCACTGAGCCAGTAATAACTATGTGCTTAAGTCAGAAAAAACTTTGTACATACCCATATCCGGGATTTGCACCACGACCTTCTAACCAAGAGGCGGACTCTCCGCCACAGGATTATCCCGACACAATCACGAAACTGACTACATGCATATAAATTGATCAATCGTTAAACGAAAACGTGTATAATGGCCATTCGATAAACGCGAGTGTTGACCCATCATGCTCCGTTCGTACCGTTAAACAGTCCCAATAATTGACATCTACGCAAATACATGAAAATAACTGATGCGCCATATGCTATCAACCTAAGTTATTATTACGTAACTATTGATTCACATGTCATTGAAATATTAGTTTTTTTTTTTAATTCTTAGGATAATATGATTTATTCAAATAAAAGGCGTTTTTGAAATATATATTAAAACTTATACATGTGGTGCCATCTTTATAAATATAATATTTTACACAGTTGCAATTAAATGTTTTTATTTCAAGCAATACATATATTTCTGGAATAATACATGTTAAGTATTTGAAAGCTTACCTATAATATTTGTTAAAAATTAAATAATTAAAGTATTTTCAAGACAGCTCTAGTGATAGCGCTACTTGTAGTAAAGGATAATAAGATTCTATTAAACGCCGCTGATCCCCTTTGCTCTCCGCAAAAACAAGTTTATAGTTTATGGTCCCTAACCACAGACCAGTCAACCTTATAGACAACGCTTTAACAGGGAGTAGCATTCGCCAAGGCTGTGGTAGTGACACTACCATAACTACATAACTACGTCTCTTGTGAGCGGTCAGTTGGAAGCATGTCGGAAGCCTATTTGTCAGCGATATTGTCAATTTTGAACGAGCCAATGAAAACTAGCCGACCTCTCCCCGCACCCCGCCACTTTTTGGCGATTTCGTTTTCGTATTAAAGTTTATTAAAGCGTAGTCTATAGGTTGACTGGTCTGTGTCCCTAACTAACTGACCACAATAACATGATTTCAGGTAGTGGCAGAAGAAACAGAGAGTATACGACAAAGATACTTATTTTATGGTTGGAAGATTTTGAAGATCATCTTAATTTGCCTTTAGGTAAGTTTTTATTGTAAAACTAGCGAAGCGCGCGGCTTCGTTCGCTTGATTTTCACAATTTCTACTGTTTCTCAAGTTTACTCAGGGAACCTAAATATTTCCGGAATAAAAGGAAGCCTACAATATTCTGTTAATTCCGTCCTCTATTTGCGAATTAAAGTTCCATCAAAATTGGTTCAGCCGTTTAGGAGATTAGCTTAAATAAATAGAGGAAACTTAGAAAAAAATTCGTTTGGGTTTTTGTTACATTCTAATTTTAATAAACATTACAACATAAAAAATTCTTTGTTTCGAAATCACAGACAGACACTTTAATTTTAATTATTTGTGTAGATAATAAAACAATATCCAATGATTTTCTAAATTTGAAACATTTCAAACTCAAGCATTAGATGCGTACAATAAATATTACTAGTGTTAATGACAAATTTTATTAAGAATGCACTGTCAGTGACTTGCGGTCACATATTATAAGAAGGTAAGCCGATCGCAGTAGTCAATTCTAATGTTTAGGGCTGTTAGTATATAAACATTAAAAGCAACTATTACAATATCAATGACAGGATTTCAATCGCCTAGCCTAGATTATCGCGAGTTCACCTTTTATAAAACAATGTCTAAAATAGCTAGTTTTCCCATTTGTATAGCATCATTAACATCTTGATCAAAATGCACAATACTCCTTCACTCTTATATGTATTGCTATTTTGTGTCACATTTTTTATCATGCGTAGTTCCATCTTCATAATGCTGATCTCTGAAATTATGTGTAATGTAATTTTTTTTTGTTTTGTTGTTTTAATACTGCTGTAAATTGTATAAAATGACAAAATTAAATTTTTACTAAAAGACATCGTGAGCGCAAAGCTCATTAGCTAAGTCACATATGATATGGCTGTAATTGTAAGGCATAGGTATCGATGCTCGTGTAACGATAAAATATTCACAACTATTACGCACATCACTAGAATAACTCCATAAGGCCCGTAAGTGCAAGCGAGAGGAGTAATTATAATGGTCCGGACTATCGCTGTTAGTACACAACCATGTGTTTGAGGCTAATAAACTAGTTTGAATCTCTCGAATAATAACATTAACATACACTATATGTTCAGACGAGTTGCTTTCGTACTGCGAGACCGGCTTGCCGTGGCGTCGACACGAAGTGGCTACCCTCTGTGTTAGCCCCGTACGCGGTGGGCTCGCTAGAATTCGCTGCGTGCCAGCTGGGCCGCTAGCCGACGGCACACTTGTCACTCCCGCTCTATTACCCGATGTACTACGCCGAGCTGCTATTGATATAGCAAAAAGGAGGCGGCTGCATACCGATCTGTTAGTATTTTTTATTTAAGTCAAGCAAAAATGTTATTATTTTTAGTACCTACCATGCATGTTTAGAACTAGAGACTAGATAGTGCATACGCTTTGGGGCACGGCTTGCCACTCAAGGAACTAGAACGAACCTGTATAAGTATCGCAGCAGTCTCGAGCGAGCCCGAACGAACTTCGTTATCGATGACGAAGCTGCACATTTGACATTTAAAGATCAAATTAAGCATGGTCTTCTAAGAAAGAACCGTCGACTTAGTCATGTTTTGTCCGTGTTTGATTATGTTGTTAAAATTGTGTATTAATTGTTTTTTAATGAAACTGTCGCATGTTTGCGACTTAAATGTTACGCTTTGTTACACAGAAATGGTATGATAGTGGTAAGTGAAGCCATCAGAGAAAAACGGTCATTGGAGTGTTTTTTTTTTGCAGTACTGCTAAGACTTAAAATAGAACAAAATTATGTACATAATAAATGTTGTACAAAAAATATAGACTACTGAGTGTCAGGAAACGAGCAATCTGACTTGCAATTATAAATTGAGATTTAATAAACGCATGGAGCTATGAATTCTCAGCACATGGCGCTCGGTATGGAGTACGTGGAAAAAAAAGTACTAAAAACAGCCCTATGCCAGTGAAGCAGAAAGAATTGCAAGTTGTTTGATCTTGAATTATGAAAACGCGCGGCCTCAAAAGTATAGCTGAAATGTTAATGCTTTCTCCATTATGGTGGAAGGCCCCAGTTCGTTGCTCTATGAATAAGGGTGACTAGGGTTTAAACTTTTCTTATTTCTTCAACAGACATCAACCTCCACATGTAAGAAGACGTCATCTTATACAAGAATTGGCGCAGCACTACAGAAGAGACTTGACCGAACCGGAGCTGCTAGAATCTTTATTCCAGCCACCATCATAAACACATTCCAGTATTGAAAATAATTTATATAATCTCAACTAAGATATAAGAGACATTTAATTGTATTAACATAAATGTGATCATGAATTTATTGTATGCTAATCACTATATATTTTACGTTTATATAAACTTGTAATATTTGCAATCGCATAAGTTAGTGGGAATTGGTTTGTTGGCATTAGTATCTTGACTGGTTGGGTTTCCTTGAAAAGATTTTTTTTTTAAGATTCCTAGCGTAACTTTAGGAAGTCCCTATATTGTGACTAATTGTTAATTGTTATATGTATGTTTCTGTAATTTATAAAATCACTATTTATTTATTATTTATTAAATAAATGATTACCAATTAAAAAAAAGTTTTTGATTTATGTCCTTTGTTCAGCACTGTAATATGATTTTCTGCAGATATATAAGGGTTTAAGTAGATGGAGTGGTACTTTCTAGGAAAATTGACATCTGTCAGTCATTTATTGAAATAAGGAAAGGTTGGGTTGTTTGCAGCCGCGCCTGGTCGCCCAGCAGGATGTGTTAATAATATACGGTTAAATCGTAGATGAAATAAATTTAATAAACTTCACACGAGAATTATTAAACAAAAATCTTGAAGATGAATTGTGCACCTGAGTGCAGTGCGGTGGTGTTTCTACTGGTGGATTCGTGTCATTACTAGGTATTTTATTTGATTTATGAAGTAGCGTTTCACTACCGGATTGGCTTAAACATATTTGACACTTTAGAATTATGGCCAATCAGAAAACACTGTGTGAATTGAAGTCCAAAGTATTCAGGCCGTACGATGACCGGTGTGTTGTCTCACCAAGAAATATTGTTTTCGAATAAAAATAAATGACGGTGAAAAATATGAAACTATTGCAAAATTGGGGTCGCCAATTTGGACTTAATATAAGCGGTCAATATCCTTATATTTACTAACGTGACAAATCTAAATCATGTACCTAGTTGTTGTTACAGTAACAAAATTTGTCGGTAGTTTAATATTTAAAAAATCGGTCAAGTGCGAGTCATACACACTAAGTGTTCCGTACCTTAAAAAAAGTATCAAAGAAACAAAAATATTTATTAGTAACAATAGGTTTACATATATCATAGTGTAGATCTCCTTTTTTTCATACAATACGTCGTTTGTTACCGATAACCTTTTAAAAGAACAAGAACATAAAAACAATAATCCACGAGTCGAGTGTGTGAGAGGGTGGATGTTGTGTGTTTGAGGATTCGTTCGTGTGTTGGCGTGCGCATAGGTACGTTTTATCCATTCGAGAACAAGGATTTTACACTTTTTTTGATTTTAGGATATATATACCTTACAAATCATAAATATCATTTTGTATTAAATTATAAATTAGTTCGGTTTGAGCACTCATAAAGTTAACACGTTTCGCTAGTTTACAATAGTTCTCTGTCACATGCAGTTTCAGTGGTTGTAAACTTTTGGTAATTCTTATTGATTTAAATATTTAACAATTTATAATATCAACTTATACGTGTAGCAGTTATAATAACTACACACATTAAATAATAAAATAAAAATAAAAAATAAATAAAAAAACAATTTCATAATGAAGAAATGCAGCAAATGCGCTTTAGATTTTAATGGTGGTGTGCAATGCAGTACGTGCAAAAAGTACTACGATTTTCTCTGTGCTGGGGTTACTGAATCAGGATTCCGAAAACTTGGTGCTGAAAGGCGGGCAACCTGGAAATGTGCCAACTGTAAGACACCCATGAGTCCTGGCGTTTCTGTGTCTCTTGAAGACATTCTTAACGAAATCTTGGAATTAAAGCAGCAACTTTTGGTTTTACCCAAATTGACTAATGATATTGATTGTATCAAGAACGACGTAAAGGAGCTCTCTTCATCTTGTGAGTTTAACCATGCTCAGCTAGTTGAGTGTGCAAACAGAATTTCCGTGGTTGAGCAAAAAGTCAAACAAATTGATGTTCTTGAAAAAAACTTCCTGAAGACAAGTACTATTTTACATAAAATACAACTTGACCTAGAAGCTAAAGATCAATGGGCGCGTTTTAATAACATTGAAATCAAGGGTGTGCCATTTAAGGCAGATGAAAATTTATTTTCCATCGTTGATTCCATATGTAATAACGTTGGATATATGGTTCCTAAAACTCAGTTTAACTATATGGCCAGAGTGCCCACGTTCAATGAAAAAGAGAAATCAATTGTCGTAAGTTTTATAAATCGTTATGTCAAAGAAGAGTTTATTGCAGCTGCTCGTGCCAAAAAGATCCTAACAGCTGATGACCTGGGCTTCAAGGGCAACTCCTACCGTGTGTTCGTCAATGACCACCTAACCCCTGAACGCAAGAACTTATTATCTAAAACTAAAAGTGCGCTTAAAGACAAAGGATATCAGTATATTTGGGTGAAGTATTGTAAAATACACATAAGAAAAAACGATACTTCTAAAGATAGCATTATCAACTCTGAGTCTGATTTAAACAAAATTATTTAATATGTCGTACATCAAATTTCATTTCAACTTATTTTAATTACCCTTTTTTTACTTATATGTGTATGTTAACATTTTGCACTTATAATTGTAATTTTAATTTATTCCCGTGTATAACTTTAAAAATGTTTGTAACCTCTTCCCTCATTAGCGTTTGGCTGCCTAGTAACAGCCTATGCGCGCGCGTCTCGTTCGCCCTGCCGCATAACTGTGATCTGCCTATCTCTTTTCTTATCATGTCGCATACAATAGTAACTAAATATTTTGCTCGCATATGCAATACACTCCACGGGTGTCTGCCTATATACTTATATTATAAACTATTCTACCCTCATTTAACTATAATTACATGTTATGTTTTTATTATGATGCTAAAGACTGTATTTTTTCTCAATGGATAGTAAATACCTTAATATCTATTATCAGAATGTGAGGGGATTACGTTCTAAAACTTTTGAATTTCAGCGTAATGTACGATTGGCAAGTTATGACATCATTATGATAACAGAAACTTGGCTTTTGGAGGGAATTCATAACAGCGAACTGTTCGACAGTCGGTACACGACCTGGCGGCGTGATCGTGATTACTGCACCACAGACCAGACTCGCGGAGGTGGCGTACTCATTGCGACTAACAAACGCTTGTCGGTTATCCCACAACCGTCGTTTCATTCCAGCGCTGAGGATCTCTGGCTAACGATTACTCTCAATAGCACTGAAAAACTTAAGTCGCAAATTAAAATACACATTTGTGTATTATACTTATGCAATCAAAACCTAGGCAATTCGTTTTCACAACAGTTATCTAATTTTTTATCCAAGCTCAATACACACGTCTTAAATAATACAAACGATAAATTTTTGATTATAGGCGACTTTAACCTGAGTAAAATTCATTGGCAGTTGCAAAACAATGTATATCTACCTTTGAATATAACTTCAAGTGACTCGTGCGTGTTAATTGATGAGATGAATACGTGCAACTTAACGCAATTTAATGGCGTGTGCAACAGGTACGGCCGGTTTCTTGATTTAGTATTTTGTAACGATATAGTTTCCGTTTCTGGCTGTCAGGATCCACTTGTTCCGATTGACCCAAATCACAACGCATTGGTCGTTAATGTTCAGTTTGCACATGTGAGTTACCTAAAACCGGCGTCATATACTAAGTATTTATACAACAAGTGTGACTATCAATTGATTAATATTGAAATTTCTAAGCACGACTGGATAATCGTACTAGACCAGCGCAGTAGGTCATTCTTAGATGCGATTGATTATTTCTATAGTGTTGTCGAGAAAATTATAGATGCCCATATCCCTTCCATTAACTGCTCTAACAAAGTGAACTATCCTAGATGGTACTCTGCTGCACTCATTAATTGCATAAAGGAAAAAAACAAGTTTCATACTAAACACAAAAAATATGGTAATCGTGCCGACTGGGAAACATTTAAATGCCTTCGTGACAGAGTGAAACGACTTGAGCAATCCTGCTTCGACCGATATATTTTAAAAGTTGAAGGCTCAATCGAAAAGTGCCCAAAATATTTTTGGACGTTTATAAAAGATAGAGCTAAAGGTAATACCATACCTAACAGTCTCACGTATGGTGATGCTCAGGTTAACACTGGTCCTGACATTTGTAATGCCTTTTCTTCTTACTTCCATTCAACGTTTAATGCTCCGTCTAGCTCTCAAAGCAAATCTTTTAATCCATCTTCCTCCCCACTATCTGTTTCCGATATTCACACTATCCACGTTTCAATAGATAACGTTCGTAACCTGATCAAGGCTCTCGATCCATTTAAATCAGCTGGTCCAGACCGGATACCAGCCAATTTTCTTATTAATACTGCTGATTCGATTTCTGTCCCCATCTCACTCCTTTTTCAACGCTCGCTGCGTGAAGGTATAGTTCCACCTGTATGGAAATCTGCGTTTGTGACTCCAGTGCATAAAAAAGGTTCTGCAACTGATATACTCAATTATAGACCTATCTCTAAGTTGTGTATAATAGCTAAAGTTTTTGAGAGACTGATTTATAACCAACTTTATCCAGCAATTTCCAATTCGTTTAGCCCTACCCAGCACGGTTTTCTTAAAGGAAGATCAACTACCTCTAATCTCATTCTTCTTAATGATTTTATTACAGAAGTTATGGATGCTAATGGTCAAGTTGACGTAATATACACAGATTACAGCAAATGTTTCGATAGAATTGACCACAAGCTGCTGTTATTGAAGTTAATGAATATTGGTGTCAGAGGCGATCTATTGAGATGGTTTACATCATATATGGATAGGAGATCGCAAGCCGTAGTGGTAAGTAATTATGTGTCCAGCTGGGTTGACGTACCCAGTGGTGTTCCGCAAGGGTCCTTGCTAGGCCCACTCCTATTTATCATTTTCATCAGTGACATTGATAGTTGCTTTAACCACTCTCGTGTTTTGTGTTTTGCGGATGACATGAAAATATTTGGCAAAATTTCATCATCTTTAGACGCTTCCAATCTCCAATTAGACTTGTGTAGCTTAGAGCAATATTGCTCGGCAAACAACTTGGATTTAAATCCTTCTAAATGTTCTGTTGTCACTTTCACACGTAAGCATAGCATGATTAACACTACATACTTTTTAAAAGACTTGCCACTCCAACGTCTCACATCAATTAGGGATCTTGGTGTCCATCACGATCAGAAGATGATATTTGATGTCCATATCAATAGTATCGTGGCGAGAGCTTCACGAGCTCTTGGGTTTCTAATGCGCAACTCGTCTTGTTTCAAAAGTGCAAAAACTTTAAAAATACTTTATTGCACTTTCGTGCGCAGCATTTTAGAGTATGCCTCACAGATCTGGAGTCCTCGATATTTTATTTACATTTCTCGTATCGAAAACATACAAAAGAAGTTTATCAAATTTTTATGTCGTAAGCTAGCTATCCCCTATAATAGTGAACTTTACCTCCAGTTATGTAAACAACATCATCTGCTGCCACTGCAAAGGCGACGTGATATTGCAGACATTGTCTTTTTACAGAAAATAGTCTTGGGTTTAATCGATTGTCCTGATCTCTTAGCTAATGTAAAGTTAAATGTTCCCTCTAGATTCCTTAGACATTCCCCAACTTTATTTACACCTATCGTATCGAGTAATTATAGGCAGAATACATATCTGTGGCGAGCTTGCAATAATTTTAATAACATCTCCAAAACAGTCAATATTGATATATTTGATGGCAGGGTGGGTTGGACGCGGCGCGAATTATCACGGAGTTTCTTTGAATAAGTTTTTCTTCTCATTTATGTATATATGTGTAATTTTTTTTTTTTATCATTTAAACTATAATTTTATAAACTAAGTGACCACGAACGTGTTTAAAATTTGTTCACTCCATCGATGTATTAATTTAATTCTATTTGTGAGGATCTGTAATTGGCTTTTTGTTTTTATTTGTAAGTCTAGTATATAATAGTTTGCTGTTGATCTTCCTACAAAAATAAATAAATAAATAAAATAAATAAATAAATCGACACTATTATTATTAGTCTGTGATTTAATTAAATATAATAATTGTCTGCGATCATAACTGACATGAATGGATTAAAGGTAGAGATTTTATAGTGTATTTAATTATATAAATCAATATACAAGACATTTTTTTTATCACTGCGCATAAAAATTTGTTTCGTAGTATAATATCACTTATTTATCTATTTATTCAAAAATAGAAAATCTAAATTGATTAAATGTATCCACATAAATGCCGCGAGTCATACCTATCACCCTACTCGCACTGCCGAGAGCCGCCGTGCCCCTGCCTGCCCATCCTCCACAATCATCCTATGCGGTATACCTATGTCCACGTTTTTGACTAATTGTATCGGACAGGTTGAAAAATAATGAAAAATAAAAGTTCAATTTTTTAAGGTACATAAGTGTTCTATTCACGTTATTGAATGAAATAAAAACTTATCATCATCATCAGCCCGTGTCTCTCCACTGCAGGATATAGGCCTCTCCCAAGGCCCGCCACCACACACGGTCCTCCGCCTTCCGCATCCAATTACCGCCGGTATGGTGCTTCAGGTCATCAGTCCACCTTGCCGGAGGGCGTCCAACGCTTCGCTTCCCAATACGTGGCCTCCATTCGAGAACCCGTCTACCCCATCGGTTGTCGGTTCTACGGCAAATGTGACCGGCCCATTGCCACTTCAGCACGCTAATCACTTCGGCTATGTCGACAACTTTAGTTCTTCGACGGATTTCAGTATTCCTGATTTTGTCCATCAAGGAAATGCCGAGCATAGCCCGCTCCATAGCGCGCTGAGCGACTTCAAATTTTTGGACCAGTCCTGCCGTGAGAGTCCATGTTTCGGCACCGTATGTCATTGTGGGCAGGACGCATTGGTTAAAGACCTTGGTCTTCAGACATTGTGGTAGTGGCGACGAGAACAGACGACGGAGCTTCCCGAAAGCAGCCCAGCCCAGCTGAATTCTTCGGTCGGCCTCTTTGTTGAAGTTGTGTTTGCCTAACTGGACAGTCTGTCCTAAATAGACATAGTCTTGCACAACTTCAAGAGTCGCACCTTCTACGGTTACCGGTCTCGGTAGAATATGTTCGTTGAACATGACTTTGGTCTTGTCCAAATTCATCCCGAGTCCCACCCGCCGAGAGGCGGCATTGAGGCCGTTTACCATTCTACTGAGCTCCTCCAGCGATTCTGCCATGATGACTATGTCGTCAGCAAACCGGAGGTGAGAAATGTATTCCCCGTTGACATTGATGCCACGATATTTCCAGTCCAGCGTCTTGAAAACATCTTCCAATGCGTTGGTGAACAGTTTCGGGTATATCACATCCCCCTGTCGCACTCCTCTTCGCAATTGGATAGGTTTCGTCCGCTGGTCCTGAACCTGGACAGTCATTGTCGCGGTTTCGTACAGACATCTCAACACCTCAATGTAGCGACAGTCGATTCGGCATCGCTTCAAGGATTCCAGAACAGCCCAGGTTTCGACGGAGTCAAAGGCCTTCTCGTAGTCCACAAAGGCTAGGCACAGAGGTTGATTATATTCCTCCGTTTTTTGAATAATCTGCCTCAGCACATGTATGTGGTCCACGGTGCTGTAGCCTTTTCGAAACCTGGCCTGCTCAGGAGGCTGAAATTCGTCAAATCTTTGGGCGTGGCGATTCGTGAAGACTCTCGAAAACAGCTTGTACACGTGGCTGAGGAGTGAGATCGGTCTATAATTCTTAAGAAGCGTTTTGTCTCCTTTTTTCAAGAATAGGATGACCGTACTTTCACTCCAAGCACTCGGCGCAACACCGCTATGTATGACAGAGTTGAATAGCTTCTGAAGCTCTTTCAGGACTGGTGTCCCGCCTGCTTTCAGAAGCTATGTCGTGATGCCATCGGCGCCGGATACTTTGCCATTTTTTAGCTGCCTGCGAGCTAATCTTACCTTGCCCAGGCTGACGTTGGGAATGTCATCTGTGTAGTGTCGGGTGAGCGGAGCTCTCAGATCACTGTTGTCGCGGGCTGCAGGGGGAGGTGCATGTACGGCATAGAGTTTTTTATAAAAAGTCTCAATCTCAGCGAGAATCTCTGGTTTTGAGGAGACGATTCTGTTGTCGCTAGTCCTGAGGTTCGCCAGTTGGCTTCTACAAAGCTACTGAAGGACGAAGCGAACGAAAACCTTATGCTTGTGATGAAAAAATTATCTTGCATATATAAAACCCTGTGAATATTCTGTGCTATGAAATTAACAAACTGCAACTAATTCTTTTACGAACCAATGTAAGGAGTTTTATCAACACAGTCAACCTTATTTGAGTAGTGTAGTGTAATGTAGCCCCTTAACTACAGGAGACGTCCATTATTGGATAATCAATTTCGAAATTGTCGTTGGACAGTTTTATAATGACATTTATCTTAATTGTTATAATCATAACCAACTGAAACTAATTTTTTCATAATTTTTAATCAAATATGCCTAAATAGCATGGTGGTGGCAGCATTTCCCTGTTTTGGGTTTCTAGTGTTGTATTACTTATAGATATTATTTTTTAATTCGTATCTACTTCAATAAACTTTCTTTCAATCGAACAGTAATACAATGTTCTAAGAGATTGACCATTGAACCTTGGCTCCGCAGTTAGGGTTTTTAACCACTCGGCCAATCGGCTAGTCATGTATAGAAGTAGATATTATTTTTGTTACTAAAAAGTTCTTTTTATAAAGTGAAAAGTTTTTTTAGCTTATGTAATTGCCTAAATGTTGAGACGATAAATATAAAAAAATTAAGGAAAAATAAATTCCATTTTTTTTTTGTATTTATTACCTATATACCCTTAGCGTTGGACCATGGCTACATAGGTACCTACTAGAGTACCTATCAAATCGACATGTTTTAGACGCCCATAAAAATTTATTTGCCATCTATTAAGTTGTGAAACATTTGACATTGAAAACGATAGGGATGGCAAAATGTAGGTGCTAGAAGAGCAGATTCCGTATATAGCGAGATGCCCTGCAATCCTGTTCCATCTTGTATATTTAACGCTTATACGAGGGCCGCGAGATGAGCCTCATGGTAAAAATTAAACAATGAATAGGTATACCTATTCTTTTGCATGCTACTACAATTTATTTAGCATACTTTGACGTCTATGTAGAGAAGCACCTCGATGTGTCATAGGAAGTAGTCGAAAAGATCACACGACTATTCAAGCACATCGTCGAAATATAGAAATATCGAGAAATTCTGAGATAAAAAATTAATTTCACAAGTGAAATTCATTTTAAAGGCGGTTTTTACTCAAAGAGTTCAAAAATACAATTTCATGACAGAACAAAGTGCACTGTCAAAACGAGGCAGCGCAGCGCCGCCGTGGCGCTAGCAAATCCCTATGGTAAATTGAAATTATGATTTTAAAATAGAATGTTCGACGAAAGAATATTCGAGATGCCTGGTAGTGAGGATTTAAAAGGGTATATAAGGAGGACGACGCGACTTCAAGAGTCAGTTTACTTGATACTTCAAATATGCGAGCTATAAAGTGTAGTTTGTGATCTGTGTGAATTGTGATTGAAACAGTTTGTGATTTTGTTTCGTAATAAAGAAAAGTACAATTAAATCGGTGTTTTAGTGCATTCCTATGTATCTGGACAATCTGGACTTATAGCCCGTAACAATATGTATGTCCTAGCTAGACACTTCGTCCAAACGCCTTTTTAACTTTGACATCCCTTAAAAATACTCATCGCACTATTGTAAAATCGTATATATTTAATTCTCGAAATATTTAAAAAAAAATCTAATAATAGGCATTCTCCATTCGAAATTATTTGACATGATGACTTTTCGGTTTATTTACAAAAGTATTCGTTTAAATTTTTTACAATAACATCCGTCATTTGATTTTTTATACGTAAAAATATCTATACCAAACGTATTTTAATATTATCGTTATTTATATCAAAATCGTTATAGTCTAGATGAGATGATATTAGGTTGTTTGCCAAATGTAAGCGGTGGAACACCAGAGCGAGTGGGCTCTGGTGATGCAAACCACTATTCCAACGGGCAACAATATAAAGCAAAAGAATTTTTCGAAACTATGTTACTAAATCACAAAATAAATCACAATGTCGCTCCAAATAATTTAAGTAAGTACCACTTCATGATATTTTCGTTTATTGGATGTACAATTGAGTTCAAATAGATACAGTTCGAGCAAAACTTCATGGCCTGGTCGGCTCAGCAAGGCTATAGTTCGCCACAAACTTTATGGCGGATCGGAATACAACGCTTTAAGCGTGCTTGCGCAGGTACAGTCATATACCCCTCGCTCCACTTCGTCCCGCTACACCTAAACCTGGTTACTGCGACGCGACTTGTGCCTACGTACGGATACGCTATAGAGTTTTATTGTAACGATATACCACAAGTTTGAAGTAGTTTAACTTGTCGACACTCGCTAGCGACGCGGACGGTTTACACGCTTTGTATAGATAGCGCCTCCGGAGTCTGGAGGTACCGAGAGGAACTAAAATTTACATACAAATCTTTTATGAGTCGCTAACGAGCGGTTTTATATGAAATTCCCAAAGTTCGTAATACCGAATGTTCACAATTACGGCTGACGGTTTATTTAGCATAGATTCAGAGGGCCAAGTGCGAGTTTTTTTACTATTAACTGTGTAGTATGCGTTTTCCGTAATTTGTATGGAAACTCGTAGTTACCTAAAACGACCGCTAGATGTGCTGTACGAGTTTCCATACAAATTATAAAAAACGCAAACTACACAGTTAATAGTAAAAAACTCACACTTGGCCCTCTGATAAATTATGTACACGAATTCTACGGTACATAAATATACAGATATTATTAAGTACCGTTGGTGCTTCATAATTCTAGCCTGGTAGTCTATGCCACGTACATGCATATACAGTCATTCATTACATAGACTTACCATAATGATGAAGATCTAAGCCGGGACAGGTTTGTGTATTACTTTAGTTAAAATGTTTTCTTTAAAATAATTGTAGCGAAAGACTCGGCAAAAAGAACTTAAGTAAGAGAAAAACATATAAATCTTAATTTATTTATTAAACCACTCGTATTTTTGCTTGAATGTATTCTTTTTACAATGTATTATTATTCTTTTTATTTTGTCGTGAAATTCAGCAAAAATAATTTGACAATGCAGAAGTGCACGTACTGTACAATGGTGCTCCACGCTCCACGCTCCACGCTCCACGCTCATCCACGAGCGCATCGCCAATGGATACTCATGTCGTGTGCACAGATATTATCAGGGCCGACGATAGGGGACTAAGAAACGGGGGCGCGACTAATAGATCTTTTTTTTTTTCAAATTAAGGTGGGGTGATCCTCGCAATGTTTTACCCCCGGGGCCCGATCTGGTTCTCGCCGGGCCTGGTTATTATATGCAAAAACTAGTACATAATGGCAAACTAACCGGAACAACGGGATCGAACTCTCAATCCGGGATAATCTCGGTCAAACCGGGACGCATGGGAGGCCTGGCCTGTACATATACCGTGTTCTGCTCAAAGTAGGCCCAACTTAAAAAACGCGTGCAGCTTATGGTTAGTTAGGTATTACGAATTTGCTACCTTTCGGGCATAGAAACCGCGAGATTCGTGTATTTCAGTGGGTTCCACAGTTTGATGACTTATGGCATTCTACTGTGGGGACACGCTGCTAATGTGAATGCAATCTTCGTGTTGCAGAAGCGAGCTGTTCGGGCAATTTATAAAATAGGATGTAAAGTATCACTTAGAGAAAAAGTTTAAGGTAATTAAAAACAGCGTCCCTCAGTTTCTTGCGTATTCTTCTGAGAGGAACCAGCATTTTTTGAATGCGCCTTTGTGGTGACGTTCTTCCACAAAATAATAAATTCACTCTTGTGACATATTTCAAGTTTATGTTACATAGTAGTATATAATTGGGGAGTCTGGCTCACTTTGTATGGCTATAAAATTGGGGAGTCTGGCTCACTTTTTCGTTATTTGCAGAAAATCGTTGTCCGTTTTAAAAGTCTCGCTTCGCTCTCACGGACCACGATTTTCAGCAAATAACGAAAAAGTGAGCCAGACTCCCCAATTTTATAGCCATACAAAGTGATCCAGATTCCCCAATTATATACTACAAAAACCGTTGTCCGTTTTAAAAGTCTCGCTTCGCTCTCACGGACAACGGTTTTTCTGCAAATGCTAAATGAACCAGAGTTCTCAATAATTTTTCCTGGCTCACTTTTTCGTTATTTGCAGAAAATCGTTGTCCGTTTTAAAAGTCTCGCTTCGCTCTCACGGACCACGATTTTCAGCAAATAACGAAAAAGTGAGCCAGACTCCCCAATTTTATAGCCATACAAAGTGATCCAGATTCCCCAATTATATACTACAAAAACCG
The DNA here is from genome assembly GCA_949709985.1 of Luffia ferchaultella. Lineage (NCBI taxonomy): Eukaryota > Metazoa > Arthropoda > Insecta > Lepidoptera > Psychidae > Luffia > Luffia ferchaultella. The sequence goes on from OX453254.1 coordinate 2,655,218, forward strand.
TTGTCCGTTTTAAAAGTCTCGCTTCGCTCTCACGGACAACGGTTTTTCTGCAAATGCTAAATGAACCAGAGTTCTCAATAATTTTTCTCGGAAAACACGATCTCAGTAAAAAAAAAAAAAAAAAAACGACAAATGAACTAGACAGATAATTTCTAAACGTGTAAAATTTATGCTCCATCAACCTACAAACGCATTTCATTTCTTGACTATAATACAAACATAATTCATATTTTGATATTTACGAATAAAAAATACATAATTAATTGAAACTATGTAGAGAAGGTTTACAAGAAATAAAACAAATTATTGAATGTAAAATAGGTTTATTTTTCATTTTTATAAAAAGAATTATACCATTTCTTAATTTCTATTACATTTTGTAACGCACAATTAATATTTACTTGATTAATGTATCTGTGACAAGCCTGATGATGTCCATAAACGTCCGTACGAAGTTCTCGTAAAGGTGGACATCCTATGTCTTCTATATTTACAATTCGTTTGTCTTCGAGTTGCTTGATATAGTCTTCAAACCATATTTTTTTTTGTAAGCCTTTAACATATATACATGTAGCTTCTTTTATTAGGTTATTTATTATTGTGTTGAGTTGTGTATAATCTATTTCTCCAGAGTCCCACGAAATACCATGATAGTTTCTTGTTAGCCATGAATTCGTGGATCGACATTTTGCAGACAAATTATACCAAGGATATGGTGGTTTAAATAGTATACAATATTCTTTGTCTTCTTTGTCTTCAACAGATGCAACCGCTAGTTCTTTCACGATCAATTCATTTTTTCCATTTACAAAACATTGTATATCCATAATAAGTTCCATAATTGTTTGAGATTTCTTAAATATTCGAATACGTGTAGATTATTCAAGTGCTCGTGAGCGACTAGCCAGCAGAATGACTAACCTACTCTCGCAATAAAATTACGTAATTTCAGCGTTGAAACAAGTTTAGACAAGTATAATTTACAAATCATCTATATTTATCCATGAATTGTGTGTACCATCAAATCCCAACCATTTTACTAATATTTTATTTCCTCTTTTTTTTATAACTCTTTCAATTAGATAAATATCAGGATATTTCGTTTTTGAAAGCTCTTCTTTGTAAAAGCAACCTTGAACTGGTGAATTTAAATAATCTTTTAGTTGATAAGTAACAGGTCTAGTATTATTAACTTTGGTTATAGTAAAAATTTCAGTAGTCCAGTTAGGTGTATAACCTTTTTCAAAAACATGTTTATATTTACTTATTCTCACTTTATCGCCTATTTTTAATTTTTGAGACTTTTTAAACATCATCTTATCGTTGTTATTATAAATATTTCTTAATATTGATTTCTCGTTCGATCTATTTACATTTATTGGTTTCAGTGCTATAGTTCTATGTGTACTGTTGTTGTAGGAATCTAATAATTCATTTAAAATATCTATCCATCGATAACTACCTCTCGCTGTAAATCGCTTCCACATTTTGTTTTTTAAGGTTCGATTAAAACGTTCACAGATTGAAGCCTTTAAATTACTATAAGTAGAATACATATTGATGGAATATCTATTCATAAGTGTTTTGAATAAAGAATTGTAGAATTCGGTACCATTATCAACTTGAAGATTTTTTGGTATTCTACCAGATGTAGTAAATATTGATAACATTGCTTGGGTAACATTATTACTATTTTTTGTTTTTAAAGGCACAGCCCAACCAAATTTTGAAAAATTATCGATTACCGTTAGAATGTATTTATAATTATCGTTTACAGAAGCATATGATTGCATATCAACAATATCAGCTTGCCATGTCTCATCTAATCCCCGTATATCAACGTGACGTCGTTGATAATTTCTACGAGCAGCACGATGTAATTCTTCAGCAATTAAAGTCTTGTAGGAGTTATTCATAATTTATTTGTATTTTCCAATGCTGTTAATCTTTGATCTATGTTTGTTAATGTATTAGAATGTGTTTTAGAAAGGTTATGATTGATGGTAATGTCTTTTTCTAAATTCTCTTTTACTGTGTCTAAGTGAGTTTTTAAATAATAGTATATTTGTTTCATTTCATTATTATCGATAGTCAACTGATCAAATCTTTCATTATATTCACGTCTTATAATATTTATTTCATTGGACAATAATCCTGTCACAATTTTTAAAGATACACCATCACTGTCTCCTAAAGCATCTCCCACATTGCACAATCGTTTATTTTCAATATCATAATTCCCCTCAATATTAATTTTAAATCCTTCTCCTTGTGGTCCACGGCGTCCTGTTGAAGATTTAGATAATTGACGTCCAAATACGTCTACACTCATTGTACTTCCTCAAGATACTTCGAGAGAATGATTAAATAGTTGATAAATCTTGTTAATAAATAATGTTAGCTTCACGCAATTCCTCTAGGATTGAAATTATTTCATTGGAATGGGTGACATAACCGCTAGCCGCTCTTGATGCTAATAGAAGTCGTAAACGATCTACCAACTCATTAGGATTATCCCAATACACATAATTGAAATTCAAACCAACTCTAGGAGTTGACATATTGGTGGGTAATAAGGTATTATTGTTAGAAACCCCACTACCTATCTTTTCATTAGCGAACCTCGAAATTATGTTAATATATTTTGGGGTATTGTTTATACGGAGAGCACCATCATCTTTAAAATGTTTACGATGCGCATTAGTAGCTGTAATGATTTCTGCGTAATTTTCAATATCACTATCTATTATAGCATTATTGTTAGGTACTTTTTTGAAAATCAATTCTAATAAACCAACTGTAGCGGGATAATTTTTGTTTGCTATTAGAATTTTGTCTTTTTCAAAATAGATAGGTGTATTTCCTAACATTAAGCGTTTTCCCTTTAATTGTCTCACACCATAAATTTGATCTAAATCTTTATGATTTTTAGATTTTAATAAAGATAAATATGATAAAATACTGTGATTTGGTTTTTGTAAAGAATCGTTTTCTTCTTCTTCTTCATGTTCTTCTACGTCAAAGAATGAATCATCATCATCACCATCGATATTAGTAGTTTTTTCATCTTTTGAAGTTGTATTCATGGATTCTGTTTCTTTTTTATGTGTTACATAGTGCTCATCATATTTATTATTTTCTTTATGCTCTTCTTCCTTCTTAGGTGCAATATTCGGTGTAGTGACACTAATTTTCTTTAAAGAAGTAGTCAAAGGTCTAAAGACTTCGTTTAAAGTGTTTTCTGTGTTTTTTCTATGCAATTTCAATAATTTATGCTTTTTTCTTATCACATTGCCAAGCTTTCTGATTTTACGTAAAGTGTCCTGTTGTTTTTTAATACTTTGAACTTCCATGGTGTTTGTGTTTAGTACGACAAACTGCAACTGGTTATAACTAATGTGGACTCTTTATATTTATAAAGGTGTCAAACCCTTTCCTATATCGACCGTTTTCTAAAGAACTCTCCTTATCAATGACAACAAAGCTATATTTTACGTTCCAACATTTAAAACATAGTTTCTTAAATTCTTTAAAAGTCATGTCACTATTTACATGCTCATCGTAAATGTGTTTTAAATTTAAATCATCTTGTTTAAATATTACTAATAAATTAGTATTGTCACGAATCAAATGCTTAGGAACACAACAGTAAGTTTGTGAAAGATAAAAACAATCAACATCTTGATGTCTCCCCATGCAAAAGTATTCCTTTACATTATTCTGTTTTTCACAAACAATATCATCAAAAATAATGATGGAACCAGGGAGAATATCTTTAGGTTTCACTATTTCATCATTTTCTTGAAAAATATAGTAACCAATATCACTAACAGTAGCAATTACTTTCTTAAGAAGTTCGTATTTTAATTGATGTATGGATTTTGAATAAATGTAAATATTCGAAAATCTTAATCCATTCATGTGTGTAATAATCGCTAACAAAGCATTTGTTTTCCCACAGTTGGAGGGACCGCAAAAAATCGATCTTATGCTATTAGGTAATAGTTTACCATGTCGACGGTTTTTTTCTGATGTGGTAGGTACAATAAGATTATCAAGGTTCTCTACAGGTAATACGGTTTGTTGCTTTATGAACCTCATGATGTAGCAAACTGAATAAGAAATCATTTGTATATAGTTTATGTATATAAAATAAAAAACATAAAATATGGGTAAAAAATTTATTAGGTAATTGTTAACAAAATTAGAAAATAAAAATTATCAATCGGTTTTGAATACTTTTTTCTTCGTACACAATTTACAATACGCTTGCATGAAAAGTGGACTATCGAGTTCATCTTGATCGTTTGATGTATTATCACCGTAAGAATGAATAGTGCAAGGAGTATAATAAGGCTTCACATCATCATTATCCAACACTGATTTGGGTAGTCGATCATTATGATACAATAAATGAATGTAGTGACCATAACGTTTGATTAATATATCTATAGGTATTTTTTCAATGTCTTTCTCACATAAATTGAATATTTCCATTTTGATTTAATATAAAATAACACACAACCACTCTACTTTACAACAATTTGCGTACTGCGCTGCTGATTGGATTGTACTCAATTATTCTATCGTGTATGATTAAACAATAAGCAGATGTTTGCAGAGGAAATTGTTTTTCTGATTCAAATTCTATACGTATGTCTACAGGTCCTGTTTTTAATGTTTCATTTTGTTTGGAACAATCTAATACAACAAGTGGAGCCATTTCCTTGAATTCCTTTTTTGACAATAATGGTTTACACCTGTTCTTGTCAAAGTAAGAGCTTTGAAATTGAGCATACATATCATACAACAGTGAATATTGGTTTCGTTCGAAATCAATATTAAGGTTAACGTAAGGGTATGTTTGAGAATTTAAATACAATTTAACGTCACGAATGTCACAATGATCGAAGAAACTTGCATCTTTTGTGTGTATATTCTTTCGACCCGTTTGGAATCCTAAGATAACGTATCGAGGTTTCTCTAGTTGTGTAGATGTTTTTACAACCCATACATGGTTTGTAGTCGTAGGTAATAATGGATATTCATATAGTTCCCAAGTCCGAAAACTTATTTGTATAGGAGGATCTTTGACGATATAATTAAGTAAATTTACTTTTGCAAAGTCGGACAATTTAACATATGGCATTAACCATTCTATTTTGGAAATGGATATTTTTACATCTTTATCAACATTTTTTTCTGATTGTACGATCGCATTTACGTCTGTATTAGCTCTGGTAAGAATAAGTTCATGTTTTGCATTCACTATTACTCTATTATAATCTTCTGCAAACCCGAGTAACAAATTGAGTGGAATCGAGACATCAAAATATCCTTTGGTATCAACAATGTCCTTAGTTGTATTTGTGTTCCATCCAGCATTATCAAGATATGTAGTTTGATTTGGGCTAGCGGAAATGAATGTTTTTATAAGGCTTGTTAAACCAACGTTTTTATTGCGATCAATTTCAACAGCATTTAACTCATAACGTAATTCTTCAAACAAAAAGCATAATCCCATATTTACGAGATTCGTGTTAACGCTAACCTCACCATTGCTCTTCATAAGTTTTCCGGTAAGATGTAGAAAGCTTTTGCTGGGTAGTATACAAGCATCTTGATGTTGAACAGTAATGCGAATTTCATCATTGTTGTTGAAAGTGGTTAATGCATATGGACGATGAGCATGAAACTCGTAATGTTCTATTGATTCATCGAATAATACACTTTTTTGTATATTTAAAATTTCTTCTTGTTCTTCCATGGTAAAATGCAGATTAAACAGAAAAATTTAAGTTTTATTTTGTTTTTATTGAGTTTGAAACAAGTCTTAAGCCAAGCCCTTTTAGAAATTGTATGTTCCGATGTGTTAACCGATTCAATGGTCGAACTCGAGTGGGTGGATAAACCCATTTTCTGTTGTTATTATATGAATAGGTTTTACTGTTATAAACCACACCCATTCTATGCTATTGACTTAAGATGTAATCGCACTGTTATAATTTCTCCTCGGAAATTTACTAGATCTCCGTCTTGATCGACTATTTTCAACTGAATATTATGTATTGCCTTAACCATAACAGGAAGATAAATGACTTGCGATGGTACTTCTACTATTTTATATCCAGGTGGAACCGTGGGGAAAAATTCGTGAATAATGTGAGCTTGATTAGAATTAATATACGCCCCTCCTGTTATGTTACATTCTACTCGCAAAGCGTTTACTTTGATTATGGAAACAGGTATATCTGATAAATAATCAACGTTTGGATCTAGAATTCTAGGAGAATATCCTAACAAATTTCCCAAAGAATCTTTATGGGTAAAATCAACTTTTTTACTACATCTCACTTTACATCGCAATTGATTTTCATCAGGCTTTATCGATATGAAAATATTAAATTTATCTAATGCATCAGTTAAATATTTTTCAATGTTTTCGATTTCGTAACTACCTGGTGGAATTACAATAACTTTGTCATCGATATAGAATTTGTTATTTCTTTCATCGATATTGGGAATGGAATTAAAAGTCAAGAATTCTACTAAACCAAGCACATAGTTTTTTGATGATAATTCAATAGGAGGAAAATATTGTGCTTCTAAAACGGGTCCAACACCGCTTAACGTTAATGTCCATGATTCACTCATGACTGAATCTATAATGAGTTGACGTTCTGATATATATTTAAGTTAAATTATCACTAAGAAATTTAAGACACAAATGTCCACAATTGAATGTATTGAAGCTTTGATATTTTTTATAATTGTATTTTACATTTTGCACTTTTAAATATGATAATAAATTTGATGGAGGTGGTAAATTTCCAAAACTATCAAAATAAAAGACACAATTGTTTTTTTTCTTATAAGCTACCCAGTGAGTTCCAGGACCATCTTTACTATCTAAGTTTATTATACCAGATTCATGTGTCCAAGGAGGTGAGTTAGGTAAATCATTTCTCATAAAAACACCTCTAAAGTTAGGAATATTTAAAATTCTAGCATATTTTGTTAAATCAATATTTGTAAGAGCTCTGTTTGGTAGTGTTAATAGTTTTTTGAAGGTTTTATATAAATACCTAAACCTTTCTTATAAGGTTTAAGAAACATTCCTTTTCCTAAAGATATCGCTTCCATTTTTTCATTATGTCTTTTTTGTTCTTTAAGTTGTTCTACAGCATTTTTAGCATTGTTGACTGCTTTCGCGATTCCAGCAGCTCCACCAGCCAAAGCACCTGTTGCACTTAATCCAGCAAAAAGTGGTATTAAAAAAGGAAGTACTCCACCAATTTTTTGTGGCAGAGGTAAAATTCTAGGACAATTGATATTTTTTTTCCCTCCTACTTGACGAATCACTTTACGAACACCATTCAGTGCAGATTTTATAGGATCAGATCCTTTAGACATAGATGATTTAGCTATTTTAATAACATGCTTGAAAGGTTTCTTTGATCTTTTAATTTTTTTCTTTGTTTTATTTTTATTTGTGATACCAAGACCTAATTTTGACTTGGCACCCATCGCGGACGCAATGCCTAACGCAACTGCTCTTTCACTCATTGATGCATCTCTATTAAATACTCGTTTCATCGCTTTTGATGCTAGCATACGATCAGCCTGATTTCTCATATGAACATTATCTCTGTTTTTCGAATACGCTATATCATGTTCGCGACAAGCTGAATCAAGTGGATTAATACCCATATCACCTCGTGCTAATCGATCTTTGAGTTTAGTTCCAGGACCGCAAAACTGATAACCGGGTACATGTAGCTCAAACGGTAATTTATTCAGCATATCATTGAAAAATCCAAAACCTTTTTTTCTCTTTCGATAATAATATTTATTATTATTATTATTATTATGGTGAATCATTATTCAGCATAAACGTTGTAGTCTCTTAAAGAATTATAGGGTTATGAAATAAAAACAGAGATGAACTCAGTAATATACTTAATTTAATGGTAAAAATACATACATATTTTTATAGATGTACACTTTGGTTATAAAAAATATCAGATATATTTGTACATAGCATACTTAAAATAATTTGTAATGTCCCCAAGGCAATGTGTTATATTTATCAATTATTAATCTTTTATCATCATTAGCATTCAACACGGATTTATTTACTTCTTGCGAGAATATCGTGTGTTTGATTGATTTAAATACATTCATACATGAGCGCAATGTATTGTTAGTTTTAAGAGTAGATTTGTATTCGTCTGTAGTTAAAAGATTTAACACTGCTTTGCTAACTCCCTTTGCCTTTTTGATTTCATCGTTTTCGGTTTTTATACAATATAGTTTAGATCTTAAACCTACAAATTCATCAACGATTGTCCCTCCTAATTCATCTTTAAACAGACCTGGTACCTTTTTATTTACTAGTGGTAAATCATAAATATTGTTCCTACTAAAATTGCTTGTATCAAATAATTCAAGATTTTCTTTTAGATCTTTATAAATACAATCATTTGTAGGTATTATGTAATATAATAAACTGTCAGTGTCGGTGTAGCACAGTTGTGCTCTATCCCCATATTTTGGTTTAATAAAAGAATAGTGAAAGCTATAAAGATGGGATTTACTTAATTCTAGTACAGTAAATCCTATGTATATAGGACGGTCAAGTAAAATTTCCGACTTGTCCATCTGAACTGCTGCGAAATTTTCAGAAAAAATTGATACATTATGAAAATTTGGTTGAGCAATCAATTTTTCAGCACCTATGTATTTATTTGTGTAATTTTTTTCATCACTCCATCGATCAACTAATTTTACAGATATTTGCTTCCGCTTGTTTTCTAAAGTTTTTCCAAATATTGAATTATTGAACAATTTAAAAAAATCTTGTTCAAACGTAGATTGTGAGGATTGACGCAAACTTGTATTCAAATCTATATATTGTTTTAAATAATTACTTTGTTTAAATGAAAGAATTTTATGAATTTTATTCAATATCAAACCATGATTTAAACACTGTTTTAAATGCATATAATGAATAACATAGTGATATTTATTGTACAGATTTGCGATCAATTTATAAGTCTTTCCTCCAGGAGGTTTCATTTTTTCTGGTGCAAATGGTAAATCTTTGTGAGAGTCATGTAAGTCCTCGTTATAGATTAAATCAACCTCTAATATAAATCCAATGTCTGAATTTTCATGACATGAATCTATGTCGAAAGATAATAATTCATCACTTTGTAAAAGTTTGAATTCTGAAATCGGTAAGTTTTTCATCATCACGTATCCATATAAATTATTACAATCTAAATATAAAAGATAAGTATTTGGTCTATCTTCCCTGTAGTCTTCAGTATAAATATTATTAGCTTTTGCATATCGTAAAGAACACTGTGATAATCCGCCTCGGATGCCTTGTTCAAGCATTTGATATATTTCAATGTCAGAAATTAATTCTAATTTTACACCAGTATTTAAAAGCATTGCGTCCCAGCTAAGACTAGGAGCGGTTACATAAAAAGCTGCATCTAGTTTATAATTTTTTTGGCAAACAGTACGAAAATTTTCAAATACATCACATAATAATAGAACATCGATCATTAAATATAAATCAGTATATTGTCCTAAATTGCATATGGAAAATTTTTCCCATACATCAAAAGCATGTTTATAATCATCGTCTGAAATATGATTTGATGTTAAAGTATTATAAAAACTTTGTTTCGGTGGCAATACTGTTTCATTATATTTATCTAAACTATCCATATATTCGTACGGATACACTCCCTTACGGCATGCTAATCGAAATTTATTTTTATCAGAGAAAAAGCGTCTGAGATTCAAGAATTTATCATACTCTAATGTTTTAGATAATTTATCTAAACTCGTGTTGAGAAAATGACAAGAATCAACAAATCTGAGAGGAATATATGACTCACGAACATCGTATACATTTTTTATGAATTTAGTAAAAGAAATATATTTTTCTTTCCCTTTAGGTATCACCTCTATCCTGCCATCAGATTCACTAAGCTCTTTTATAAATAAATGACAATCATACCCCGCTAAGTTATGAAAGAAAAATGGAATGAACGTACAAGTCTTTAAAAGCAAGTTACAATGTGAGTGTACTGCGCCTCTGTATACGCCTGTTCTGTGACAGTGATCGCGAACTACATCACCCAATAGTAAATTATTACATATATAACAGTGAGTGGCGCTATTGTATTCAATTTGTTGTTGCAATGATAACGGAATCATTTTTTTCTTTTCAGTCGTATTAATTCTATGAATTTCGTTAACATGTTCCGTTAATGACTTTACAAATATATGAACGCAATCTTTTCCTCGATATGAAATGAATTTATTTAAACTCGAATCATATGCACAACATATATAATAAGCAAATGCTATTGGTACGTGTCTTTTTGTTAATTTTGTGTATTTAGTTTCACAGTTCTGGTTGTTATTAAGAGGTAATAACATAGTTTCGAAATCACCATAGATAACGAAAGGAATACGTTGCAATCTCTCGTAGTGAGTGAATTGTAAGATTGTACCAGGTCTGGGCAATACCGTTTTAATTCGAGCACAATTATGCATCTCCATACTATCATATGAGGAAAAAAATAACATACACTCATCACAAAAATATATTTTGCCTTTATGCCTCGTTACTTGGTGTCTAATAAGCCGTTCAAAATCTTTTATTAAACAATAATGCCCATGTTGAGAATTTTCTATATATAATAAATTAATATGGTTTATACTACGATATTCTGTCTTGTAGAGCGGGCCTACAAGTTGATTTTTTGAATCTAATCCGTAAATATTTACTGTAAATGTTGGATTATTCATTTCGAATATCTTTATATCTCTATTAGTAGGAGGAAAATTCATCCCATCTATTTTAAATATTTGTTTGTAATCTGGATATGATGCAGTGCGTGTACCATTTTTTTTCACTGGAAATAAAGATGCAACTGCACACCATAAAAAACAATGAGAGTCAGTGTTTTTAATGTTTAAACAACTTTTCGTACTCTGAATATTTTTAGGTAATGGTATGTAAGAACCCCCTCGTAATGGTGTGTATTTATTTATATTCATTTCAAGATGAGATACACTGGAAATAAACCAACCCGAATCTTTTAATTGAAATTCGCTACATTTCCGAATGAGTGTAGCTTTAACATGGTTATAATATTCATTGATATCAGTATTGTGATAAAATTTCTTATACTTCACTGTAAATGATTTCAACTCGGTCTTTATTTGGTGTGGTAAAGAATAATAACAAAACAATTCAAAATTTATTTTACAGCTATTATGTTGATGAAGAATATATTTAATTAACTTATTCACCGAAACTCGTACATCATTTAAAAAATCTTCTGGAAGTAAATACCTATCATGAATACCATCTATTCTAAAAGAAAGTAGTCTGTTTTTAAATGCCGAATTTATAAGCCGTACATTATCAATGTGGCTTTGTAACAAACAATTTTTTTTATGTAAGTTTGTTCTAAGATGAGCATAGTATATTTTCTTTGTAACATTTATACCACAAATATTACAATATATTTTATTCGTCATATTAATAAAATATCGTAGTGCACAATAATAAAATCAAAATATGTAGTTTTATCAGATTGCATCCAAAGTAAAAAAAAAAAATAGGTAATACAATACCATATGTAAACCAAGTTATCTACTATTTACTTTGTAAGCATTGCTTGTTAATTTATACTCAAACCTAGAAAATCTAATTTTTATCTTTAATTAAAAAATACACTGATTACAATGTAGGCTTATATTCTATTACACGAAATACATAAAGTATGAAAATAACACGTTATTTAAATCAGTAAGTTTAAGAAAATAATATTTTACTTTTTCTTTTCAGGAATAAATTGTGCTTCAGATTTTGCAAATTTCTCTTTTATGTTCAATAAAAACGTTGCAAATATTTAAAGTCATCAGACTCTCTTTGTAATTTAATTTTCGTATTTATCAAAGCGAATTTCCAACGAGTATCATCTGGTAATTTCTCGATTTCGGACGTATAGTAAAGTTTTAATTCCAAAAAGAATTCTCCATTCGCATTGTTTTCAGTCTGTTTTGTCATTCCATTAGCAACTCGCTTCCATAAAATACCCGATAATTCAGAGAAAATCTAATTTTTACCTTTAATTAAAAAATACACTGATTACAATGTAGGCTTATATTCTATTACACGAAATACATAAAGTATGAAAATAACACGTTATTTAAATCGGTAAGTTTAAGAAAATAATATTTTACTTTTTCTTTTCAGGAATAAATTGTGCTTCAGATTTTGCAAATTTCTCTTTTATGTTCAATAAAAGACGTTGCAAATATTTAAAGTCATCAGACTCTCTTTGTAATTTAATTTTCGTATTTATCAAAGCGAATTTCCAACGAGTATCATCTGGTAATTTCTCGATTTCGGACGTATAGTAAAGTTTTAATTCCAAAAAGAATTCCCCATTCGCATTGTTTTCAGTCTGTTTTGTCATTCCATTAGCAACTCGCTTCCATAAAATACCCGATAATTCAGTTTTCTTCACACATATTTCAGTATCACTTTCGTCTCCGAAAAGATCCTTCATGAAATCGGTGCGTGTTTTCTTTGAACATTTCTTAGATGATTTGCGTTTTAAATTTTTAGATGTACTAGGTGATATCGACGATAAACCCTCATCAGAATCGAATATAGTTGGAAGGTTTCTATAACAAATAAAAAACAAGACCACTTAAAATAATTACGCAATATACAATTTTTTTTCCCAGTTCTATTACAATCGTAGAGGCTTTTACCTAAAAATCGAAGTCGTAGTTTTTATAGAAAATTAATTTAACACAATAATCGATGTAATGTAATCAGTTAAAATTAACGTAAAACACAAAATAACAAATGAGCATTTTCATAAAAATATAATGTGTATTTATAAAAGAAAAAAAAAACACATATTTTTCCACTTCTATTATAATCATGCATGCTTTTACCTACGTAAAATCAAAACCGTAATTTATATAGAATGTTAATATCGCAATCAAATTTTAAACACAATTTTCAACGTAGTATAATCAGTAAAAAATTAGTGCTATAAAAACATGAAATATCTATTACAATCGTGGAGACTTTTACCTAAAAATCAAAGTCGTAGTTTTTATAGAAAATCTAATATCGTAATTAATTTAACACAATAATCGATGTAATATAATCAGTTCAAATTAACGTAAAACATAAAGTAACAAATGAGCATTTTCATAAAAATATAATGTGTATTTATAAAAGAAAAAAAAAAGCACACATATTTTTGCGCTTCTATTATAATCATGCATGCTTTCACCTACGTAAAAATCACAACCATAATTTATATAGAATGTTAATATCGTAATCAAATTTTTAAACACAATTTTCAACGTAGTATAATCAGTAAAAAATTAATGCTATAAAAAACATGAAATAACAATTGATTATTTTATAAAAAATATAATGAATATTTATAAAAGTTTGAAAATAATGTAATATACCTACATTTTTATACTCACATTTCAGCCATGGTACCACTGAAGTATTACTTGGTGCTTGGTTTTTGCAAGAACACTTTGTATTTTTGTTACTACTAGGAACTTCGCCTATCGTAGACTGGTGTCGAATAAGCTTGGAGTATGGTTTATATACGCTTCGATACACGTGTGAACTGTCTTCAAGGTTTAAAAACAAAACTATAAAAACATGATAGAAAAAAATTATCGTAACCCAGTTCCGTTTTATAAACGCAAGTCGAGACTTGAAAATCATAAAACATGAGAAACTTATTTCCTAAAGCCATTTTTAGCACTTTGCATGTACAAAGCATTTTTGTTCGTTCAGGGTTAAAGATACGAAAAACTTACACGTGTCATAGTTAAAACAATGAAACATTCTTAACATTTATGTTAGATGTATACAGTCAACGAGAAATATAAAAAAATATTTTTTAATTTTAACTATTAAATCATTACACAACATCAAAAAAACTTCTTAAGTTTCTGTACATACAAATATTTTATAATATTTTAATTTTTTTGTAAATTTGCAAAATATGACATTAGCTTTTTTTTTTTTCAGTCAGTTAGTATTTATTAATAAAGTCGTGAACAATTACTTGATCGTCATTTATGTTTATTCTATTAAAGTTTATTATATTATTTCATAAATAGACTCTTTTAAATAATAAAATGGTAACTTCTCAAACGCAGGTAAAACGTATTGTTAACTGTACCATACACGTGTCTTTGTCAAAACAATAATTCATTCATAATTTGAAACCAAAGTCTTGACACAGTGAAACACTTGTTAATGAAACATTTGATGTGTGATGTATACAGTCAACGAGAAATATAAAAAATATTTTTTAATTTAAATTATTTAATCATTACACAACATCAAAAAAAAACTTTTTAAGTTTCTATACATACAAATATTTTATAATATTTTATTTTTTTTGTAAATTTGCAAAATATGTCATCAGCTTTTTTTTTTTCAGTCAGTTAGTATTTATTAATAAAGTCGTGAACAATTACTTGATCGTCATTTATGTTTATTCTATTAAAGTTTATTATATTATTTCATAAATAGACTCTTTTAAATAATAAAATTGTAACTTCTCAAACGCTGATAAAACGTATTGTTAACTGTACCATACACGTGTCTTTGTCAAAACAATAATTCATTCATAATTTGGAACAAAAGTCCTTATTACTTTTAATGGAAGTGTGTAAGTATTCTGTTTCCGAAAGGGTCTAAATCTGTATTTCAAAATATTTTTTTAAAGTTAAATTGAATACGATATTACAGCAATAATATTAAGTAAGAAAACATTTTATAGTTTTAATTAATTAAGCAATTTATACGAGAAAAAAGGTTGTAAAAAATTATTGTAGTTCTAATGAAATAAATACAATCGAATAAAAAAAAAACAGCGTAATAATTAATGCATAAGTTTTTAAATAATTTAGTTAATCTTAGGTGACAAAGTTGTTATAAAAAAATTATTATAGTTCTAGTGAGAAGTATATTTCTTTTCATCTACTTATTAAGTAAAATTCAATAATATATGCTAAACGGACTTATCCGGTTTTTTAATTGGGATTAGGTGTAGAGTAGGGACATACTTGATTTACCATTTAGTAAATCGACGTCCTGCAATCAACTCGTGTTGTCGTGTTGTGACTTATAGTAAAATATTTAAGAGTAAAAATTTTGTTGGTGTTGAAATTTGTCATGTGTTTAAAGTTATCGGTTGTCGTAACGGTGAGTGTTTTATAAAATTTCTTTCACCTCAAAATGAGAGATCGTGTTTTCCGAGAAAAAAAATTGGGGAGTCTGGCTCACATTTTGTATGGTATATAATTGGGGAGTCTGGCTCACTTTTTCGTTATTTGCTGAAAACCGTGGTCCGTGAGAGCGAAGCGAGACTTTTAAAACGGACCACGGTTTTCAGCAAATAACGAAAAAGTGAGCCAGACTCCCCAATTATATACCATACAAAATGTGAGCCAGACTCCCCAATTTTACACTACTTACATATTTAAGATATCTTACATCCAAACATGAAACAAATAGAATTGTTTGCAAAAACGAATATTTATCCCGGGCGAGAATCGAACCCACGAGCTTTGCTTCCCCAGTCGGAGTTTCTAACCACTCAACCAATTGAAATAAAATATTTATAGTTTTACTAGAATACCTACTTGTACTTGAATTGAACAACGTTAGCAAACAAGTGTAACGATTTGCGACCGTTCGAATCGAAAGTGTCTGCTTACTCTACGTCTGTGTGTGTGTCGCAATTGCTATAGCACGAACGTCCTCGAGGCCCACTCGGGTTGAATCGGCGAGCCCCCTCGCCAAAGCA